>JBBPDE010000083.1:18215910-18228815 GCA_037974605.1 Nannopetersius ansorgii | reverse complement strand
TTCAGCTGATCACTGATCAGTCCCTCATAAAGCAGAATGAGGTGTTTGTGTAGGAATTTAACAGACACTGGACTGGAGCGGTTGTTATTCTCATAGAGAAGCTGATTTCAAAATCAATTGCAGTGGTCTCTGTATAAAAGAGACATTCTTCCTTATTCCTTTGTTACTCTAAAACAAGTAGAATGTGACTATGATTCATTTTATTTGATTAGTGGAGAGTAATGGGGTAGTTTAATTTTATTATATTTTGTTTTCAATACTTGTTCTGCCAAGCTATTAACAGAAAAGTAACAGCAGAGTATAAATCAGATACATATGTTTAACCCTTTTAAACTCTAAGGGTTGGTTTCCTAGACTGGGGTATATGTGAGGACTCCGATCTCTCATTCTAATAGCTCTAATAACTCTACAGCTCTGTCAAAGAAGGTATTCTTGAATAGGTCTGCAGCTTAATAGGTTATTTGTTATATGTTTTGCTATTTTATTGTAGCAATTGAATAATAAGCCTGAAATTCATGGGGTTAATTGTTGAGTATTTGAAGTCTTTAAGCAACAACAGAACGCCTGTTTATAAAACATGTCGCGTTATAAACAGGTAAGACTGACACGAGCACCGCTGGATGTTGTGACCCATTGAGGTATGCTTGCTATTGACAGGTTGCTGACTTAAAATGACAAAAGGTTGAATAATGTGTTTATTTGTGACCCAGGAACAGATGTGTGGTGTGTGTGTTTTTTTTCCCCCCCGTCTCTCGATAAAGTATGCAAAATTATTCCGCATATGCAGATTCGCAGTTTGCCAGCAGTTGCGTCGCACCAAGTTGAGACATGAACTTGCGATGACTTCTGCTTCCTCCTCTTTTTCTGTTTTTTATTTTTTTCCCGAGCGCCGCTTCAAAGGCCGGAGTGATCAAAGCCGTCTGAGAGAGAGAGAGAGAGAGAGCGGCAGAGAGAGAGAGAGAGAGCGAGGGAGAGAAAGGGAGAGAGTGCGAGGGAGAGAGAGGGAACGAAAGAGAGAGAGAGAGAGAGAGAGAGAGAGAGAGAGAGAGAGAGAGAATAACGAAACTCCCAGACGAATAGAGAAATGCGCAAACAGCGCTGTCTACCCCATCACTGCCTGCCCAAACAAAAGCAACATAGCATAGGTTCTCTCTCTCTCCCTCTCTCTCTCTCTCTCTCTCTCTCTCTCTCTCCCCCTCCTTCTCTCTCTCTCTGACTCTCTTTCTCACTTAACAGCAAAAAATTCCTGTCAGACAGTTTCAACATCTCAATTGAAGCTCTTTTTCTCTGTCGGTTTTCAGTTTTAGCCCCTGAGCGCTAGCTGCATAATGGAGCACTTCTATCATGACCTAAATAAGACATCATGGCATCATACGGCGTCGTGACAGCTTCGCTACCGATGTGTCTTTGAGGTGGTCATGTTTCAAACACACGAACACATGCAGCGATTGGAACGGTTAAAGACGCCGCCAGTAATAACAAATCCCATCACAGCTTGGGGCACTAAAATTTCATTCAGGATGTCGTTGTTCATCACAAATAACGGGTTCACGGAAAGTGTCTTATTACAAAAAGGTACTACAAGAATTAGGACAGCCGCTTCCGATCAGTTTGCACTTCCTTTGTAAACTTTGCAGACAAGCCTGTGGTTCGAGATGTTTTTAGAGGAAAAGTGTTGCCAAAAAAGTCCACACAGTCTGCTCTGTACTGAACAGCCAAGACATGTTTGGTGCCTGAAAGCGGTTGAAAGTGTTCTTGTTCAGAAGGAGACAGTTGTGTGGTCTGAAGGTGTTAGCCATAATGAATTAAAGGTATAATTTGGTAAAAAATTCAGGTTTGCTGTTTGCCTTTACGTAGTCAATCAGGCAAGACATGGTGAGAGACCAAAGTTTGCTTCTTGACTTTTGCACATGAGATGTAACAAGCAGTAGCAGCTTTTGATGCTAATTGAGATTCTGGGTCAGCTGGTGCCCTGGTGGTTAGGGAGTTGCCCCTGTGATCAGAAGGTTGTGGGTTCAAATCCCAGGACTGCTAGTGGCACCACAGAGGTACTCTTGAGCGAGAGAATACTCCCCGGGCGCTGTGCTCCTGGCTGCCTGCTGCTTCTCTTGGTGAAAGGGTTAAATACACAGAAAGAATTTCACAACATGGGCTGTGCTGTGTTCACCTATGACAAATGTACACTTTATTTTGAAACCATCGGATTTGCATGCTGCAATTAAATACCCTAATTCATATCAGTCTGTAATCACAAATAGAACTGTTACGTTGTTTTTGACATTGTGTAATATAATGTAATATAAATGAATCTGGTTTATTTTCCATATTTTTGCCCTTTTTTGTTGTTTTTTCTTCATCATTAGAATGTAAAATGTCAGAAAACTTGCAAATTAAAGTATATTTAAGCTTTAATGAATGATGATTAGGACATTGCTGTCTAGTGAGGCTTCCACCGTTAGCTGTCCATTACTCTCGCGGCTCTGGTGCAGAACTAAGGAACTGCACATGTCTTGCCCAATTGATTACATTTGAAGTAAAAACACAGTTGCGTACCTCATTTCTCAACAAACTAGCTATTCCTACTGACTAATCTCTGACCGATCTTTTCTATAAAGCACCAGTTTCACACAACAGTACAGCGGTATTGTCTTTGTACCCGAGAAACACTTCTTAACAAAAGCACTTCGTTATTTTGGGTCCTGTGAAAGTACAGCCACATTGTGAGCCAAAAGGAAGTCATTGATTTTCACACTCGAAGAGCGAGAAAGAGCCGAGCCGGTGCCAGCTGCAAACGCTAACACTGTGAGTAACGCACGTGCAAACGAAAAAAGAAAGAAAAAAAAACACCAGTAAAGTGATCACCGCAAATTAGGGACGCGTCCGAGGCGTTCGCGCTCGCTCTTCCCCCAGCTGTGTCCTCTTTAAGTGAGGCAATCAAGAAAAGATTCCACATTTGAGTGGTGTGGGATTTTAAGACAGATTATTTTAAAGGCGCCGCAGCACAGAGCGCTTTCACACCAAAGGCGTCTTTATGACTCACAGAGTTTCCATCTATTTTTATTTCCTGACACGTTGTGAGATGAAATCGGGGCATTTTCATGAGCATTGACAGCGCAGAAGGCGAAACCTTGGCTGAGAGTCATCTATACAAGGCAAGAACGCTGTAACACCCACATAATCAACCGTATACGCCACTTATATCTACCGTAGCGTTTCTGTTTGGTGCGGCACATGAGTGGAGGCAATGACCTAAGTTGGTATCTTATTATAGCCAGTCTATTCCCTAGCCTAGCTTTGCTCTGCCTGGACTATTAATGGCTTATGGATGTGGGAGTGTTTCGGTGTATTATAACAGTGGTTCTTTTGAAAGATTGAAAGTGATAAAGGTGGCAAAGTATTAAACAATATGGACACGCAGTGTCAAAGGGGTGGGAGCAGCTTGTGTGTGTGTGTGTGTGTGTGTGTGTGTGTGTGTATAACCGTAATATGTTAACATATTATCTTGTAATACCTCATAGATAATCATACATGATCATAGTATTATTGTACCTAAAACTTTAAACGCTTGAAAAGTTTGATGACTACAGATGAGTTCTGACATCATACCAAGAGAATACATGCATCGTCTTATAATGGCATCATTTTTAATTTTTTTCTTCATGAAAAACACTGAAAATGTACAAGATCGAAACCTTTAATGGGCAGCATGCTTGTGAGTTTACTTTTGAGAGCCCACAAGTGAATTCTCCCTGTTTAGACAATGATGACCTTTACGATTAGCTCAAGTGCCTCAGAGAGAAAATCTCTGCAAGGCTGTTAGAGACCACTACTTTATAGTAAAAGTACTGAAGTTGGGTCCATCTCTTATAAAATATAATAAAATATAATATAATACAATATAATATAATATAATATATATATCTAATATAAGATAATATAAGATAACCCTTTATTAGTCCAACAAGTCGTGGAATTTGGATTGTTATGGCAGCAAATGGACAGAACAACATACTTTTATACGCTTATGTTTATTTATGTCTATCTGTACAGGTACTATAATATAATATGATATATTGATGCAAATCATTTTTGAGCTCCACTTTTGTCATTTTGACACCATGCCAGCTGCACTTTACTTCATGTGGATATTTCATGATGATAAAAGTTCTCTCCTTTTAATGTGAAGGTTCAGGAAATGAAGATGGGAAAAGTGTAACACGAACAGTGATAGTATAAATATTTTGTTTGTTATGGTAAAGCTCGGACTATTTCAAGATGGAGCTGTAGTTATGGGTTCTTTGATGAGAAAATAAAAAGGGCCTTGGTCCCTGTGGAGTCAGGAGAGAAGCATAGGTCACTCACTCAGACCTGGGCCCTTCGTTTCTCCTGATTGGCCTGTCATGGACATGGTTTCTCAACACAGAACACATCTGTTATGATATTGATCTTTGGGTGGATTGGAGTAGAGTCTAATTTCTCTTTCTCTCTCTCGCTCTCTCTCTCTTTCTCTCTCTTGCTCTCTCTCTCTCTATCTATCTATCTGACCCTCACTTTCCCTTGGTTTTTTACCACTCTCTCTCACTCTGTATCTGTCTCTCTGTCTCTCACTCTGTCACTCTCACACTGCCGTCTGTCTCTCTTGCACTCCCACTGTTCCTATAAATGTCCCTCTCTTTGTCCGTCTCTGTCCGTCTGGCCGATTGTTCTTGTCGGCTCTTTGCCACGCAGAGACTGAGAGGGACCAATAAAGCCGAGGGGTTTGTAATGAATGCTGTTATTGTGGACAATTTGCAGGAGAGTGAATGAGCATGATGCTGGGGGAGAGGAAGAGATGGTTTCCTGCCTTCATGTGCTTTATTTTCTGCTCGGTTATCTCCCTATTATGGAAAGAAGATGTATTGAGTCATATGCGAGAGACTGAGAGATCTGGCTAAGAAAGAGAGAGATATGGTATAAACTGCCATATAAAAATGGAACAATAGTGTGGGGTTATGATTAAATTCAAAATCTTGATAGGAATCCACAAAATACTTGTCAAATGGTTTATGGAAATAAATGACTCAATGGACTTGACCACAGGTTTCAAAGAGTTAAGGACATCATAAGGTCCGTAGAACTTCACCTAATAACCCAGTATATCTGTCACGGTCTAACCGGCTCCCGTGATTTACCTCGCGGGAACCAGGGACCAGACAGGCAGGCATCCATGGCAGGCAGATTCTTTTATTAAACGTGAAAAACAAGAACTAAAAGAAAGCTAGCTCTGTGGCTGCTACCAAACAGGAACAGGAAAACAGGGAACAGACAGGGAAAATGAGGCGATGGACAGATAACAATGGGCTAAGCAAACGGAATTTAAATACAGACAGAATCAAAGAACAAACGCAAAACAGGTGGAAACAGGAAACAAGGCGAAAAACAGAACAGAATATCAAAATAAAAGACCCAAGAAACAACAGAAAAGCAGTGGCCCCTAGTGGCCACTGACCAAGCCGTGACAATATCTGAAAAACAGAGAGCTTTTTCTTACGTCTTCCCTTTGGGCCACAGTCAAATAATTTTCAAACTCAGGAAGTAGAATCATAGCTTTTTGTATGTTACCAAATTTGTTTTGGTATATAGAAGACTCACAAGGTATTCTGGACAGGCAATGGTATGTAGATTTATCGTTTTTGGCTTGTTTCCGATTGATGTTGGACACATACACCGTTAGATTCCGTTCTTTAGAAAATAAATGCAAAAAAGAGAAAGCACAGAGGAGGACATTGACAGAAATAACTACCAATTTTCACAGGTTAACCACACTGTAATTTTTTTCAGATTTGACCTAAAATGAAATCAAACTAATAACAGGATACGTCTATGTAGACTTCCGTGAGTCAAACACACTGTAAATGACAAAAACAGAATACTGTTGACTATTATATACACAGTCAGAATACACAGTTGTGTAGTTTTTAGGTAAGGTTTATCTGGCCTGACCTAATCATATGATAATATTTTATGATTGCCTTCAATATTTTACCATGGACTTCATTCAAATGCTGTATTCAGTAAACCATTCACACGAACTCTAATAAGTTTGAAGTGAAACAATTTGCTGGTCATAGGTCTATTTCTGTGAATATGTGCAGTTTTTCCAACCTTCAGTTCAAACCCTCCTCAGTCACTTGTTTCATTAGTGCTAATGTAGAAATTATTCAACTAAATCTTTCTTTCCTAGAGCTGGGGATTAGGCCTCAATAAACGTTCATCTTTATCATCATATCGGAAGAGGGCTTTCTTGCAGCTCCCATCCCATTCTCTCCCTCTCTCTCTCTTTCTCTCTCGCTCCGTCCCCATAATACACTAACCAGTAATTGATATTTGGGGATTGTATTTTCTTCCCCTTGCGCGCGAGCTTTAGTTGAATGAGCTTGTGAGTGATTGTGGCGTAAAAACAGCTGAGGCAGTCGAAAGGTGGGGTAAGGGGGAGTTTGGGGAGGGGAAGTGGGGGCGAAATTGGCTGTGTGCTCACGCATGGTTCCAGAGGATTACCCACAATGCAGCGTGAGCGAAGGTACATAGGGGCGGTAGGGTGAGGAGGAGAGGGGGACAGCCTGGAGCGACCGCTCACCTGCCTCCGTCTCCCTCCTCTCCTTTATTACTCATTTCTGTCCCTCGCTCACTGGCTGTATCCTCCTCTCGGCATGCGTCTTGGAAGATCCAGTGCAGGCCCAGCTGGCACAACAGAAGACTATGAGCAAAAACACAAGTCATTGAGTGCAAGCAAATAGAAAACTGGGGTCTAGAATTTGGTCTAGAAAACAGGTTGCCCCCAGTGAAATAAAAAAGTCATATTCCTACTGCCTTTTTTTCTTTCTAATTTAAGATTGCTACCATCTAATCCTTACAAAAAACCTTTATTTGTTAACTGGTTGTAGGTCATCTAGCATGCATAGTGTGTTAAAGAGCTAATTATGGACTTTGTAATGTTTACATCTGGGTACAGTGAAGGCCATTTCAAATCATAATCTTTGGTTTGTTGAAGTAGTTCATGGTTGATTCTGATGTATGTTTGGATTATTGTATTCTTGTAATATATAGTCTCTTTTCTTCTCCAGTTTCTTCCCTGATTGTGGGACATAAGATTCCCGAATGTATTGATATTTAGAACTTTTCTTCCTCCTATTTTTACATCATGTCCTGTGAAACTGTCTGGCATACAACCCCAAAGATGTTTTTTATTATTGAAATGCTTTTCTTTTTAACACATCTTTGTAATCTTTAATATGGTAACAGTTGAAGTTATCTTCAGACTTTAATTGTTTTATTAGTCTTCCAGATCCCCTCTCCTCTCCTCTTCGTCAGTTCTCATTAACGCCTGTTTCTTAATGTTGAACACTGAAAAAGACAGGCAATAGGCATTTAGACATATTTTATAGGTTTTCATAGTCTCTGTAAATGTGCTTGATATTGTAGTATATTAAAGTTTGTTCCAAATGTATTAACTTCATTTTACTCAGAAAAACAACAAAACATAATCTGACCAGGGATGCCCAAAATTTCACATTAAACTCTATGCTGCAAATCTGTTTTTGTCAAATGTATATCGTAATAAAATATCTCCTTTTCTACTTACAAACACAAATGTGGCAATAGCTTGGATCCTCTTTTAACAGATTTTTCCACGTGTTGCACTGAGCTACATGGGACAAAAAATGAATATGAAACTACAGCATGCTTTATGACTGACAATATCTATGATGTTAAATTTATTACTTACCTGCTTGGTCGTGATGAACAAGATGGCTTAAAAATATTAGTGCAAACATATGACCAATTGCAAAATAATGTTTTTAAGTGTCAAAAAAACCTGAGAGTACATCTCATACTGCGGTAACAATACCCATGCAGAGAACCCACAATGCAGGTAAAGTATCAGGACGTAAAAACAGCAGAATGTTTGTAGGCTGCAGCACACATGCCTCCTCCTCGTTCCTCATCATGCTTTTTGGGATAGTGTAGCAGCAGCACCGAACTTAGCAACATGGAAAGTTAGTATCAACTCCACAAGTGAGCAAACAGCTCTAAGCAAACTTCTCCAATAACAATGGAGACGCAGACAGCCCAGGGCCTGTGGTAGCCTTCCTGTACTGAATGAATAATTACAGTATATGTGCCGGTGTAGGAAGGTCATGTTGGGGTTTTTTTACTGCTGTCTTGTTATTACTGTCATTTTGCTATACTTTTCAAATGTGCTTGTGTAGTTAACTTTTTAATTACATAGTGTAGGCGTAATACATCAGTTCTGTGAAAAAATATTTGGTTTTCTTTCTGTCACAATCATGGTTTCACATCTTTAAGCCTTAACCTTTAGAATAAGTGCATGAACTTTAAATACAAAAACTAAAATGGAGCGACATTATCTGACTTCATTTAAGGTCTGATATATTTCCCAATTATCATACTACTGTCTGGACATGATGCTTGTGGGGGAGGTCATGTACTTTTTATTGTACATTTACAATATGGTGTTTCTAACCGCAGTTGATAACTGTATTTGCGCAGCCCTGAATTTCCAATAAACAGTACGTGTGTGCTCCAGTGTGCAACCAGGACTGCCTGAAGAGCCCCAGTTTCTCTACATTGTGTAGTATAACATGTAAGGACGACAAATCTAGCAAACTAGCTTTTTGTTTGTTGGTCCATGCTGGGGCAGAGTGAGCAATCATGCTAATTTTCCAGAACAGCATGGTACAGTCAGTCAATCATACTAAGAACTCTTGCCAGTTGTTAAGACTGTCAAACTCGCAGTAACCTAAGGTCTGCTTCAATGTAACACTCACTCATTTTCTGTAACTGCTTAACTGCTTAATTCTCACTAGTACCCGCAGCCCATCCTGGGACACACTCACCATTCACTCACATGCTCACACCTATTGTCAGAGTGCAGGCCGTACGGCCCACACCCTGAGCTCCCTCTGTGCATGGAACAGGCATACACTCGGGGATCCATGCGATAACGTGACTTTATTCAAAAGAAAAGCAAGGCAGAAACAAAACAGAGGCATGGCGGCCGTCAGAACACTAGGAACCGTGGAAACAGGAACAGGGTAATGAGGTGATAGAGACATGACGGTAGACAAAGTGAAACAGGAATAAATAGTGCACATAATCAAACTAGAACTAAGGCAGCTGGGGAACTAAGGAGCATGAAAACAGAAAACAGCTGAAGACCTACAACATGTGACGTCAAAATAAGAGTCCACAGAACACATTAAACAGAACGGGGAATAGAAATAGTGGCCTCTAATGGCCACCAGCCGTAACACCTACGTTAAATTTAGAAAACCCAGTTCACCTGACACTCGTGTCTGTCGCTGTAATGCTGTGTTGTTAATTCAAAAGCATGGAAGGGTTAACTGAAACTTAGAACACCATCATGATGGCAATACACACAAGACACACAAAATGCACTTTGGCATAAGGATCACCAATAACAGTGCAAATTTCCCACTTGTGGGACTTATCTTAAATGTGAATGGAAAATACATTATAAAAGCAATTAAACAAAAATAGCAAAACCACAAACAATGCTGAGAAGCTCCAACCCCCTCGTTGCTATATTCAGAGATAAGCTGCTCAAGACTGCGCTAAGTACTGGCTTCTTTCCCGATATGCTTCATAAATAACAGCTAATTACTGTAAAATCACACTTTTTGAACTGTTTTGACCAGAAGTTTGCCCAGCAATCTGTTACATATATATATGTGGAACACAGCAGATTACTGTGTGATTTCTGTTTTTTTTTTTTTTTGGTCTTTTTTTCACTGAGTCGGGATGTTTTGCTGCCTCAGGACCTGCACAGCTTGCTGTTGTTGAAGGAACCATGAATTTTGTTCTATATGAGAGCATTCTTATGGAGAGCGTCAGCCCATCGGCCCGTGAGATGAAGCTGAAACATAATCGTGTTATGCGGCAGAACAATGATGCAAAACGGAAAAGCAAATCCACATCGGAAATTCCAACACCGAGACGAAACAAAATTAATGTTTTGGAATGGCCTTGATCAGTATATCAGAATTAATGCACTTCTGCAGTGAAGAGTGGGCAGTGAAGACGGATCTTAGCACACGGGAAATGTCTGCTTCTAAAGAACGTGAAACGAGTTTTCATTTTAGAGGGCTTTTCTTTACTGCACATTCAATGATTCACATAACGTTACTTTACAAATAAATTTGGTTGTTTTTGATAAGGTTCTCTATTTAAAAGCTTCTCTTCTAATGAATTTTCTCACCAGAAGCGATATCAAATAACATCTAAAACAAACAAAGAGCGCAGATATGCCCCAACCCCCGACCCCCCCCCGACCCCCCCGCTATAACGGTTCCGGTGCCACCAACACTGGAAGTGAGAAGACTAGCGCATGATTCCTTTGGGTGATGCAAAACGCCACCGGCTTTTTTTAACTGCCATGAACACTGAGCCGTTTGGCAGCTCACTACGCTTGGAGGAACACATTAACTGCCAATTTTGTTACATAAGCTACAGACACCTGCACTGGCTAGCTTTCTGAGTGATGGGGGATGGGGGTTCATCCTACCTACCTAGAGAAGATGAGGTCAGTCATGCTTTATTATGCTTCCAGCCTCAGATGGCTGGGAAAACCGCTGAAGATAAAACTTTTGACCTCCAAATAGAGCCATTCAGGAGTTCCTTTATTTGTACTTTTTAATGAAATTGAATTGAAATACTTCCAGGTTAAATACCACAAATAAACAATCGTTATAGTAAGCATGAAAATGGAGGTTGCTGTCTCTTTTGGCAACACTCCCCACATTTCATTTGTTGCTTAACTGTGTAGGATGGGGAGGGCAATAAAAAGTCTAAGTAGTGTCTTTTTATGTAAACTGTGTCTGTTGGTCAACTCAGCAGTTGGATGCTCAAGATTCTTAACCACTCAAAAGCACTTTATACTAGAAATTGAGTTCAGTTCAGTCATGTCAGCTGAACTTGCTGCTCTGGGCAGCAGCGAGCCAGTGAGATCACATTTAATCTCGGGAATAAACAAAACTTTGTCCCAGCCCTGCTGTCGTATAGTATCTTATGCCATGAATTACATTTGCATTCTGTGTTTACAAGTTTGAGTCTGCGTTTCTGTCTTTTTAATGCTGCTTTAAGTAGTCAAGTAATGACAGAAACAGTGATTAAATATAATGCAGGGAGTCCTCGGGTTACAACAGTCTCAACATACAAGGTTTTGAGTTTTTTGGTTGTGTGAAGTATATGCAGTAATGTGAGGGAGTTGGAGTCTCTTGCCTACACCATTCTGGACTGTTAAAAGCACAAGTGTTGATGCTACAGTATAGCGTACAGGTACAGTATATTTATGTCTTTTTCATTGCTTAGTTGTGTTTGCATGTTCTAGATTATGATTTTCCAACTGTGTTAGGATCAGCTAGGGTGTGTTTCGACTAACACCAAAACTCACTATCATAGGAACGGATCTGTGTCAGAACTCGAGGACTGTAGATGCTTTTTTCTTTCCATAATGCAGGAACAGGCAGAAATTCAAACTATAATAAACTCTGATCTCTGCTTCTACTGACTAACACTGACATGGTGTCAATTGAAAGTTTAGTGTTTGCACCTCAGAATCGAGATAAAGATCATTGTGTTGTTGAGCTTGCATCCTAATAAGTCGGGGGATTTCGACAAATGATCAGAGACGCGAAGCGAATTGCCATTCGACTCGAAACTTTTTGCGAGCTTTAACGGCAGACTTACATCATGTTATCATATCTCTGTAGCGAGCGGCACTGTGTTTGCTCACAAGGATTCATATCTGCCCCTACAAATGAAAGATGTGGTAGATATTAAACCTGTCGAAGCGGCGACGGTGGCGTGAAAGAATTCCGCTCACACTCGTTCTCTCGAGCGCTCGCCGTGCCATCCAAGCGAGAAATAAAACACGCCGCATCGCTTTCATACATGCCTTTAAACTATTCCTGTCCCACTCTGTCATCTCCCTTGCCGCCCAGCATTGCCTTTCAAATGACAAATAAAATGGGAAGGAGTGATTTGAAGACAACAAAGAAAGGAGATCACAATGGAGCCGGAGCTGGGACATCACAAGCACAACTAATTTGCTCCTCCGCCGCTTCATTGTCACGTGCCCGCCATATTCCTCCTGAAAGCAAAGAGTCCCTGGGCCTTCAGGTTTGAATGGGTGATTAGCTACTGATGATTAGCAACAGCCTTCCTGGCTGCTTCCCACACTAAAGAAGGAAAGAAGTGATTAAAGATATACTGGTGGGTCAAAAAGGGCCCTTCGGCCCAGAGACAACAAAACAACCGCAGTCTCAAAAGAAAAATCTTCATAAAGGCGGACCTCTTTTTATTTTTATACAGAACCATTTTTAATAATTATATATAGAACCATGCACAGCAGACTGCAGTCCAGCATTCCCGCAAAAGAACAGTTTCCCGCATGGAGCGTCTTGACTGTTCTCATGTTTTTCGTTTTGTTCTTCTTATATATTTTTATTACTGTAAATTAAATTAAATTATTATTGTATTTACCTGCTTATACCAAAGAAAATGGATACAGTGTAGTCTATATTGGGGTAATATTGGTATGGAGAAAGCAATTTAGTTTACACAGTATGAATACGTGTTTGTTTAAAATGAAATTAAAACGTTTTGGGGGCATATTTAGGGTTCACTCTATAAAAATATCACAAATTCGTGTTTTTTCACAATTCACAGGTGTTTTAGGGCAAAGTTCCAGGGTTTACTGTATATTTGTATGTATGTTCACTACCGGTCAAATGTTTTAGAACACCCCATGTTTTCTGTTTTTTTTTAATTGAAATTCAAGCGGTTCAGTGTCTCAATGTTCATTCGGCAGAAAGTTCTTCCCA
>JBBPDE010000083.1:18058846-18070087 GCA_037974605.1 Nannopetersius ansorgii | reverse complement strand
TATTTCCTGCTTCTGGGTATCCTTACAAGTTTTAAACCTCTCGCAGTTCAGCTCTGTCCTTTGTACCATTTCATGCTGTTCATTGGACCTGAACTGTTTGAAATTCAATTAAATAAAGCTTGAAACATTGGGGCGTTCTAAAACTTTTGACCGGTAGTGTATATATTACGAAAAAATATATATAAATATTGCGCAAGACTGACTAAAATGCAATAAATGGTGTTTTTCCAAAACTCTTCACCCAGTGCCACAGAGAAGAGGAAAATCTCTGGGCCGTTTCTTCGTCTTCTGTGCTGCTGTTAAAGATTCTTCCTTTTGCTAATTTTTCTGGCTAAGAACTTACTATAATTTAAATTATGTTTACATTTATTTAAGAAAATTAATACATTTATTTTCAAATGTTTAATAGTTCAAATGTTTTATAGGAGGCATTAAATGCTCTGTTTAAGCAAACTTAAAAAAAAAAAAAAAAAAAAATTTTGGAAGTATTGCATTTAATTTTTTTTTCTACATAGGCTAGTCAGCATCTGGCACAAATCCAAAGCAGAAAAACACTATAAAGTTTTTACTCTCTTATCGCATGTGATCTTGCCATCGTAACACTCAACATTATCGCATATCGCATGTTTTCCTAATATCGTGCAGCCCTAATGCAATGCAACACATTTAGAACATCGCTGTTGCAATATAATACAATCATTGTATAGCAGTGGTGAAGTTCCTAGTGTAAAGTCAATGCAGTTAATCCCGTCTACTTAGAATGCGGACTTTCATCCAGGCTTTAGTTGAAGTCGATTTTGGGTCAGGTTTGAAACTGAATCAAACTTTCAGGTCCAATTAAAGCTCTTTCCACAGGAGATTTCAAACTCAAACTCATGTATCAAGCGCCAGGTGCAGTACGTGTGCTACAGCAGAAAAATACGTGCTAGACAACTGGCCCTCCAAGAACAGAACTGGGTACCCTTGAAGTAGTAAAACCATCACCATATATAACCAAATCCCAACAGAAAAAGAATGCATATCGTCATTGTGAAAAGAAAATTGCCTTCCTCGTTGTAAAACTACTTTAAGACATTTCGTTTAATTTGTTCATATTTCTACATTTTTGAAACTTTGTAAAGAGTAACTGCCGTTTTCAAATTAAGAATATTTTACTTTCTACAAACAAACTGTTTCAGAAACTAGAGATATATACTATATGCCCTAGGCAAACAAGAGAGGGGTTACATTATTAGTAGCTTCAGGAATCGCCACGTTATGTTAACTTTAAAGCAGTTCAAGCTGCTCTGTCAGGTGGCACCACCATCCAGCCACTTGGACCAACCTGAAGCCCTGCATCTCTCTGTACCAGGGTCTGCGCTGGGAGCCCAGTCGGATCTTCCTCACGTGAGCATCCTCCTCAGGCGTCCAGAATTTGGGCAGGAATTTGTCAGTGTCTGCTTTGACTGAAGTCTGATGGGTGGCCTGATGCACTCTGCGTGCGTAGAGGTCGTCCTGAACCGGATCGGCGTAGCCTTGGGCCTCGTCCGATTCACTCGAGTCCTCATTTAACAATCGCAACAGAAACTCGTCCTCCAGAGCATCCCTTTCATAGCCGTCTCGCCCATTTACACCGTGAAGTGGCAGTGATGTTTCTCTGTCCTGGAGAGAGCTGTCCACGTGACACGCAAATATTTCTTTTTAGCATCCAGCAACGGCAGATGAGAGAAAACTCAAGTGCAGGGTTAACATTAGTCACTCCTCACACGTCGAACTACAAAACGTTAGTGCAATGGTATTAAATGGTGTCAGCTCAGATGAAAGGACAAGGCACAGATTAGTGAGACACCACTGCACTCAAAGTCAGCCAAATGGAATTGCCAAAAACAATCCCAAGGGGGAGGAAGGTAGAGGACAATTTAATGAACAGAAGCGCCTCAAACCATGCTGTAGATACACTGAACCACACACAATGATACTCGAGTCCTTTAGGTGGGCAAAAGAGGACTACAGCAAGTTCAGCTGACAAATGTGCAGAAGCACAAGTGTTAGGATGCCACAGCAGATTAAGCCACTCCAAACTCTGACCTTTGATCTGGCCTTTTGTGAGGCACTCTAGCCAGCCGCGAGGCATCGGACACGGTGACCCATGATCTCTGAGCTCTCGGCGACACCGGAGGGAACAGCCTGTGACCCCTGGGCTTCAGAGGAACCGCGAAATTCACAGGGGTAGAGGAGGCCGTCGAGCGAAAACGCCGACTCGCAAGGTCATCCTGCACGAGGTCGGGTTCCGGCCGGTCAGAGTCAGAATCAGAGTCGCTCTGGTACGAATGCGCCCAATGGTGGAAAGCAGAAGCAGGAGGAAGTTCAAGGTGGGGCTCAATTAAGCCCCTCCCATTTTCACTACAACCAAGGGATGGGAAGAAAGTCAAAATGCCAAGAATATTTCAGGATCATTTCAGTGGATTCAAATCACTGAAATATTTCAGCCAGGTGATAAAACAGGTGATAAAATCCCACTGAAGCACTTTAATGCATAGATCATGCATGAAGTGCTGAGTCAACTGCATCACATGTGCAATGTTAAAATGATCGCTACAATAATATACAATAAAGTGTGCACTCATTCTGTGATTTCTTTTTAAATAAGCAGTTTTTACTGTTCTTTATCTGCCATGTAAATAGTACCTCTAGACATTTGTGTGGATTCTTGTATATTTAAATATATTTAAACTGTGGTGAAGTGATATTTTAACTGAATTGTTTCCTAAAGAATCAAAATCACATTGTATTGAGGTGAGAGACTTGCATCTCCAAGTAAAGAACGGAAGATTATGTATTTGCAATAAGATAAACAGCAGACGAGTGTAAACCGTTATCCAAAACCTCAGGTCTGAAGACACCTTTGGAAAGACACCATTCAATCTTTTAGACCAGGACTAAAGCAGCAGTACCTGGGCAGCTGGCTGGCTTGACCTCTGCCTCCTTCTTGGTACCGGTCTCCTCGTTTCCTCCTTAGAGCAACCGGGACATTTCCTTTATCCTTACTGGATACAAAGTGGCTCTCACTCCTGCTGCCCTCAGACATCCTAAAGCAGTGCTCCGCCTCTGTGTCACTTCCAAACCCTGGCACAAAGAACAGAAAGAATAAGAGGATGAAAAAAGAGAATAGGAAGATTGAATGGACACTGAAGGTAAAATCCAGAAAATAAGCTCAGACCTTCAGCTACAGATCAATATGGGTCCATGAGTGTTAAGGAACAGCAGAATGTAGGGCGTCCAGCTACAAACACTAATGTTTCCTCGCTGGGCTGCACATTACCACATGAGTACGGAATCATCCGGTATGTCACACCTATGTGAGCTGTGAGACTGATGCAATAAACACGAGGTGCTAAAGTTTCATCGTGTGTTTGATGGTAACCAAAGGAGAGTCAACAGGAGAGCAAGTTCAGGGGAAGAAGTGTTTCTGATATTATATGGTTTCGATTAAAAAAGCTAAGTTTATAAGAAGAAAGATGGTAGATGAAATGCAGACCACTTATTAAAAAGCATTACAACTGCGTCTCCCATCACGGGGTAGTCACCAGACTAACAGTGTGTGGTGGTACAACAGCACTCTAGGATAATGTTATCAAAAGTTATCATATTGGTCTACAAAGAGGACTTGGTCATATGATAATAAATAGTAGTTAATGTGACAAACAGCAGCATAATAGCGTTCCCTTGTTCTAACCAGAGATGTTCATAAATCACTTCTCCCACGTCAAGTCTCAAGTCTTTGAGTGGCAATGGTTACAAATCGCGACCCTAAATGTGGGATGTTTGAGCTGTAAATGTTATGCACTAAATGTTTAGAAGATATGCTAATTGGCCACGCCCCACGATTCCAGTTACTTAGCAGGGGGCGGAACTGCGTGCTGTGATCTGCCCTCACCAACATCGAGGATTTGCCTTAAATGATCTAAATCTAAACGTTAAATATGAAAAATATATCTGTCACTCTAAATGTGAAACTCCACAGTTAGATGGGGCTCAGTGACCCATTTCCAACGACCCCTCGAAAACCGCTATTAGCTGAAAACCGTTCACCTCGGACAAAAGTAATGGGACACTGAGGCGGGGTGTTCGGGTCGTTGGAAAGAATGCGACATATAAATAAATAATTCTACGAAATTAACATTGTTTACGAGTTATGACTCAAGTCGTGGAGGGCAAGTCTCAGACTCGAGTCCCCATCTCTGGTTCTAACCACCGAACTGCAGTTATATCATATTAAGACAGACTACACCAGTTTTAAAGACCCTGTAAAGAAGAACAACTAACTTAATTGGAGTTCAGTCCATTTTCATTCATTGCTTTTTACCAAAATATTTGATTTTTCTTCTTGTTACCACATGAACGGCATGTTACTGATAATTTGCTCATGCAATATTGACATATGTGAACAAACTGGAGCACATAAAATGCATATTTTACATCTGTTACAAGTCATCCTCCTGGCGCGCACCCACACACACACACACTAAATATAAGTTTCCATTGTTTCAAAGCACTAAGTGTATATGAAATAGAATACACTTATATGGCACAGAAGCACACTGAATCTTCTCCCTCACTGCACCCACCTTCACTGCCTGCTACAAGTGTACAATCTGATGCAACACTCAGCGTTCGTGACCCCACAGAGTCCAGGCTCTCCACCGAATCCTCTCTCCTGTAGCTCTGCTGCTGTGTGCTGAACGGGTCCTCCCTGTCTGGAGACCAGTTGTCCACGTATCCACTGTCCCTCACACTAGGCTTAGGGCCCGAAGACTCCTCTAGAGCCTGCATGAAGAACAGGAAGTGTGAGAGTAGTCATCCTCAAAACATCAGTACTTTTGTAAGGACAGTTAACAGCAAAGAACATCATTAGCCCTCCATCTAATGATTTGGAGCTGTAAGTGGAGCACACACTGCTCTGATTGGCTTACGTGGCCATGCGTTCCTTGCTTTAGCCAATTATTATAGTCCCTTCATAAAAGGGGCGGTACCTTTGGCGCGAGGGGAATCTAAACACGAGACCACGAGAGACATGCAGCAGAGAAGACAGACACACAGCACATGTGTGGAGATCCTTCACTCTAGGCACACAAACAGCATGGAGACCTGCAGAACCTGCAAGTC
Organism: Nannopetersius ansorgii; assembly: GCA_037974605.1. Taxonomy (NCBI): domain Eukaryota; kingdom Metazoa; phylum Chordata; class Actinopteri; order Characiformes; family Alestidae; genus Nannopetersius; species Nannopetersius ansorgii. Next base: position 18,064,942 of record JBBPDE010000083.1, on the reverse strand, counting down.
GGTGTTAAAGTACAGTAACAGAACCGGCGCTCTGAAACGGCTCCGTTAGCTAACATGGCTATATACACACCAATTATTCCTGGCAAAAAACTAAACCAGACATTTAAACATTTAATTCTGTAGCAAACTTAGCCCTAATATCACAGGATTCAACAAAAGCCAAATAGGTCCCACAAGGCCAGTAGTGTTGTTCAGTACTACAATTTCAATTCCCCTCTGTTAAGTAATGTAATTTTGCTTTTATTGATACTATAAATATTTCTGTGCCCTTAAGGCCATAGTTTAAACTGCACAAACACTTGAGTAGGGCTGGGCGATTTGGCCTAAAATCAAAATCTAGATGAATTGGACATTTCAACTCGATTACGATTAATGAACGATTATTTTATTTATTTATTTTTTCCCCCCTCATAGTTCACTGACAAGTTGCTCAGTTGTCTCAGTGTTTAAGCTCTCCGTGTTCGACATGTCGGCGGAATAACGTAACATAACGGAGCAGGGTCACGTGACTCCACACGCGGTCGTGTTTTTAAAGGGACAGTAATATAAATAATCGACCTGGAAACATTGGATCGATTATAGGTTCTGAATGTCGATTTCGATTACTTTTCGATTAATCGGCCAGCCCTACTTTTGAGCATCACTTTTCTAGTCATCTTAAGCGCATGAATTTAAAAAAAGTTAAATTGCTTTTAAGAAAAAAAGAAAATAGGACCTACAGAAGTGTTTTATATTAGATGTTTTTCTAAATTCTGTAGAAGTTAACTATAGAAGTCGATCGCAATAAGTCATAGCCAGCTGTTACCTACCTTAGACAAAGCAACACCCAGCAGGCCCTCAAAAGCTTTGAAGTTGAGCTGCGGTCCACTGTAGGAGGGATCTGCCTGAGCCTTCCTACCCAGCCAGTATATAGTTATCAGAACCTGGCATGAGAAATAGATACAGATTTACAAATATATATCATTGATAAATCTACAAAGAACTGAAATGCAAGGATGTCACTGAGTCAGAGAAAAGAAAGTTGGTCCTCCAACAAGCACAAAAGGCATCTGTTATTGCTCAACATTAGCAATGCAAGTAGCAAAGGGTTTAAAGGGAATAAATAAATGGGCATAAAACATTAAAACATACTCACCAATCCACTTCATTTTCTTTTTATTCTGTCACTCCTTCAGGTTTTATACAATTACTTCTTGACATAGTTATGAAGTTGTAAAGCCAAGTTTTAAATCTGCAGCCTAAAGCATCTGACCATCCAGCACCACGTTTTGATCCCTGTGTGTGTGTGTGTGTGTGCGTGTGTGTGCGCATGCATTGGTTAGCGTGCGGTATGAATGGTTCTGTGTCCCAGTGTCCCTTTTGTCTCTTCTCATCCAGAAAACTCTGACCCTCATTGAGCGAACACACACACACACCAGCCTCTATGGCTCTAAAAGCCGGTGAGCATCCACACATTCAAGGCATTACCAAGTCAAATACATCTACAGGCACGAAAACAAACTACTGAATATTAACCGTTAAATGACAACTTTTGTTTCTATGTCTGTGACAATTGAATAATATCGGCTAAGCTTTACACTGTGAGAAGATTTCATATAAATAGTTCAAATGGATTCAAATCTATGTAAACTTTCTATCTCCTGTAGTCATCATCAGGAGATGCAATGGTTTGGCTTCGACAGCAATGACATGCTCCTAATAAAAAGAGCCATTAGGGGCCGTTCACATATCGCGCGCAGGTCCATTATTTCAGATGTAGACGCGCGGCAGCTGCGCTCATAACGGAAGCGAGTTGAAAACATCTCAACTTTTCAGAATGCCACAAGCGCACCGCGCTTGACAAGATTTAACCAATAAGCTTCCTTGCCTCAGCAGAAACGCGGAGGAGCAGCTCATCATTGTGCTCCAGGGATTTCCTGAACTGTATGTTTTGTCAAGCCCCCAAACTTTTCCTAAAATATAACCCAGCTGGTCCTTGTCGAGGCTGTTAGCCTCCCATTGTCCAGATGGAGTTCCTGGATCAGCTGGTGAAATTCCCTGTGTTTTTTACGTTTTTGAAGAATGGGGTGAACCCAAACACTACGGCGTTTTTTGTCTTTTCTGCGTAAATTAATCGTGTAGCAGAGTTACAGCAAGGGTTTCTCGTTGGAGGAAATGAAGAGCGCGGCTGGTGGTTGCTTAGAAACGACAGACGCTTCCGGAGCGCAAGCGCCGAGCGCTTGTGGAAAGGAGAAAGCGACGCACCGAGCGTTTTCCACGCGTTTTTAGGCGCGATATGTGAGCGGCCCCTTACTCAGTTATAGCCATTGAAAGTATCGATGCAAACCTGCATGCAAAATATGATTTTCCACATAAGCTCCGTCTACTACCTCTGAATGAGCTGATCACGATTGGACATTGAATACACATGTGCAGCTGTTTAAAACGTACGTTTCTGAAACTCTAGATCAGCCTGAAGCAAAACAATGACTAGGAGAAATAAGTACGTTTTAAAAAGAGATCAATTTGGACCATCTGTATCGAAACCATCACTCTTTACTGACAACGACTTCAGGGCATTTCCCTGAAATAAAAAAAAAAGAACAGAATCTACCTGTTTGGATACACACTTATAATAGAAGGGTCTGCATCCTGTAAGCATCTGCATATTGACCTCTATTATAAGTTCTATTATACGTTTCTGTCCTTAATTCTGCAGTGCAAGCAAATATTTCTGTGGAATTCAATTGCATGGAACATATCAGGCTGTATTAAAGCTTTAAGGCTCGGTTTTCCCAGACAGGGATTAAGCCTAGTCCTGGATTACGTAATGCTCTGAACAGAGATTTTCCATTGAAAAAGAAAGGGTAGTCCAAGACTAGGTTAAAATCCCTGTCTGGGAAACAGACCCATGTTTCATGTTTAAATGAACTTACGTTTTTCAGTCTCCTGCTCGTCTCTTCACGCCTGGAAAGAAGACAGGACGCGATATCAGTCGGACAGAGATCTACTCACATAGGCAAATCAGTTCAGTGGCAATTTACTGTACTGCAGATTACAGTAACTGAACACCGCAGGCTGGGCCTCGTCACTTTACATGTACCTCACGAATGCTTTAAATACCAACACTCAAACAAAATGTTAAAAATTCTACACACTCTTACCTACGAAGCAGATGACCACACAAACGAAAGCACATCACATGAGCCACGTTTGCGTTCACGGACCAGTGAAAGGCAAGATGAATGCCACCATAAATAACATCCCGAAATGGGACCCATATACATGGGGATCGCAATGCGAACCACATTCATACTATATTCCCGACCAGTAATGAGAACAAACGCAGCACCAGGCCTATTGTTCTTCGAGTTATTATATGAATGTATTCACATGCTGTATTAAATTACACAGTTAAGTCCTAAAGCAACAGAAGCATGCCAGAGAAAGTCGGTTAAAAATAGCTACTCAACACCGACTGATCTACTATAGCATGTGGCCTTAAGGAGTGTTCAAACGTGGCTAAATTTGGAAGCAAGGCTCTCCAGCCACCCCCCAACACACACACACACACACACACACACACACACAGTCCACAACATCAAGCCTTTAGGAAAACAACATGACTCTCTACCCACAGCTCAGACTGTTTGGGCTAAATAAATACTAAACTTTCCAGTAATCTCTATTATTAGGCCAGAGTTGCAATACTAACAAAACTATTCCCATTTTAAATGGCCAGACACTTGATTCACAAATTAAAAAAGAAACAGTTGTGTTGGTCAACTCTGACACAGTGCAATTTCTGACCATCAATTCAGAAGAATCAGAAGAAATGTCCTTCAAAGATTTCAAAGACACTAGAAAGCCTTTAGGTGTACAGATGGTCCTCGAGTCCCTTCCTATGACAGTGATGTAACCCGAATTTTGGTGTTAGTCTAAACGCACCCTAGCCTAAATCACCTACCAATCCGAACAGCTGTAAAATCACAAAAACACAACAAAGCCACAGAAAAAGAAACATTTTTTTTACTTTTAACAGTCCAAAATGCCGTAGGTAAAGGGGGGGGGGGGCAACTCCCCCCCTCACACCCCGTGTTACAGCATGTTCTACGTATTGTTTGCTGCACGCATGCAAACCAGTTCGCCCAGGTAGTCCCCAAGTACGCCGCTAACAGTGTACGCTGAAACACTCACGTCTCAATTTTTTTTTTTTTTTCAATTTTTTTATAGGAGTGAGCATCGTAAACTCAAAACATCATATGTCGAGACCCGAGGACCTCCTGTACTGTACTGTGAGGGAGATCGGTGCAAGAATTTAGAACTTGCATCATTGTGTAAAAAGCCAAATAATACATTTTTTTATTCCTCTGGAAAATGATTCCATTAATACACTGTGCCTTCAAAAACCTGCCTTCAAATTTAAAGGGCAGCTTTTCTCTGCTGTTTCTCAAACCAGAATCATGGTTTTGTCCCTCGCCATATCGATGATTGTTATACAAGATCGACAAATAAGACCTCAAGACATCTTTTAAGCTTAAAGTGGGGAGTTTAAGAATCTTCATGAATTGCTGATTCAGCTTAACTCCTCAACCCCAGTTCCTCCTGTCTATGCAAAGCACTGTGGGAGAGGAACTAGTTACAGCCGTTCTACAGGTTAATCATAATAAGGTCAACCCGTCGTATAGCATCCATAACAGAAGCAGAACTGAAATACACTTTCTATGGTGACTTCTTTAAAACAGTGGTTAACGAAGTTTATTGTTCAAGTTTGATGCTATATCAGGCACAAAAGGACTCGAGGCGTGAGGTTTTACATTTGCATAGCACTCTCCTGCCGCTGGCAGCATTCAAATGAGTGCACACACAAAGTGTGGCCTCCGTTTTAACTTTGCATGGACAAACATTCTCTAGTGCAAATACCATAATAATCTTTATATAAAGAAAGAAAGAAAAGCCGCCTTGTGAACTAGAGGTGGGCAATATACCAACAAGACTCCACTATCGTGATAAATTACATCACCACATCACATTTTTCCTGTGTATTCTGGTGATCTTCAGTATTTCCAAACAACTGAACAACTGCATGCATCATTAAAAATACTGTTCACACTTTTGCATATCAATTTTCAAACCGTAGTACGACTATTTTGTCCGTTCCAACTTGTTTGCTAAACAGAAAATATAAGAAATGTCATAAATCACAAAAAAAAATCTAGTATTGTGATCGATCATATAGATCAATTCATATTCATCAATAGTCATATTATGACTATTTTCCAGGACCAGGGATCTTATAATCACCTGACTGTGACGCGCGTAGAGACATCCTGCAGGTCTCCAGGATGGAAGAGCTGAGAGTCATTCAGCCCAAGTTTCCCACAGGCCTTCAGGAACACATTCACGTTGTCCTGCAGAAACCAAACCAGCAGCAGTGAAAGACAGAAAGACAGCTCACTGCACTCAGGAGAGAACAGCGGAGAAGCAGCTCAGATTACAGATCTCCACACGGCTGGGTTCAGACTGTGAGGTGAAAGTGTGGGGTTGTTAAAAACATGAAAAGGAGTTGGTCATGTGGTTTCTGACCCTGTATGACTATTTGGGCGGCTAGATGGCAGTTACTACTGTTTTTAAGGCAACACATTTTTAACATCTATTCAAGAGTCTTTACTTGTGACATGCAGTCATACAAGTACAACACACAGTGAAATGTATCCTGAACCGCTCCGTACTGACTGTGCAAACATTATCTATCTATCTATCTATATACATACATTAGTTAAATACGTATATTTACACGTATGTATCTAGCTATATGTATATCTGTATCTACACACACACAGATGTATAGATAGATATGCACATATACACACATACATATATATTAGAAGTGGGCATAGATAATTTTTTTAAAATCTAGATTAATCTCATTGTAATCTTGAATGAACAAGAGACAGAGAAAGGGAGATATATATATATATATGCATACTACAGGTGGGCATAGATTATTTTTTTTAATCTAGATTAATCTCATTGTAATCCCCCCCCCAAAAAAAAGATCCCAATGCCTGTTTTTATAGTGTAAACCATAAATATGCCTCCAAATGTTCTCCCAGA
>JBBPDE010000083.1:17981238-18005071 GCA_037974605.1 Nannopetersius ansorgii | reverse complement strand
CTCTCTCTCTCAATCTCTCTTTTGCCCTCTCTCTCTCTAATTCTATCTATCTCTCTCTCTCTCTCTCTCTCTCTCTCTCTCTCTCTCTCTCTCTCTCTCTAATTCTATCAATCTCTCTCTCTCTCTTTCTCTCTCTCTCTGTCTCTCTGTCTCTCTGCCTCTCTCTCTCAACTCTCTCTCTCTCTTTGTCTCTCTCTCTCAACTCTCTCTCTCTCTTGTTCTCTCTCTCTGTCTATCTCTCTCTCTCTCTCTCACGTTCTCTGTCTCTGTCTGTCTCTCTATCTCTCTCTCTCACTCTCTCTCTCTCTCTTTCTCTGTCTGTCTGTCTCTCTCTCTCTCTCTCTCTCTCTCTCTCTCTCTCGTTCTCTGTCTCTGTCTCTGTCTCTCTCTCTCTCTCGCCTGACACCTCCACAAGATCACTCACACGTTGTTGACATTCTGGGTCTATTGTGAGAGATCACGCCAAGCAATCTGCCATTTTTTCTCCAAAGGTTATATCTCTCTGTAAAGCAGAGTAATTTCCTCATTCACCCACTCTAATCTCCACCTAATCCTCTGCAGCTGCTTATGTTACTGCAGCGGTTCGCGTTATACAAAACCTCATCGCCTCTAAATAGGCAATATTTAAATATTTCCACAATTTTGAGAAATCATCAGAATCTTTAAAACATCAGTACAGTACAGACAGCACTAGTATTACACCGTAGGAAATAACTGAATGTATTTTTATTGTAATCTCTCTTTGTATGATTAGAAGAAAAGGAGAATGAACAGCCCATATCTTTCTATTTCTTGTGCTTTGTGTGTATATTATGCTGAGCTGATGTTTTTCTGAGCTTACACTGTAAACATCAGCTGCAATTTTACAAAAAAAGGTCTTGTTGATGTGACTTATATGATATAATGCATAACATGAAACACTTATCCAAAGACTTACAATCATTAGTTAGAGGGACAGTCCCCCTGGAGACACTGAAGGTTAAGTGTCTTGCTCAAGGACACAATGGTAGAAAGGTGGGGGGATTTGAACCTGCAACCTTGTGGTCATTGTGTTCACAGGCAAGTGTTTTACCCACCAGGCTCCTCCCACCTGACTTACAACAGTGCATCCTTCTGTGCGGAATAAGCAAGATGGCGTGTTCATAGCAGTCACAGTTATCCTTTAATGATACTATTCGAATTATTTAATATCACAGAATTGCAGCATAATTACAGTATAATGCCATAAAACCTTACGGTACAATACTGTATATTGTTACTAATTGCTACTAACTATGGCTACGAATCCTGCTTTATCCCTAAACTGTTGTTTGTATGTTCGTCATTCAGTGTCACGCATAATCAGAGGCCGCTTACCGACTTGGTGTGGTTCAAGGTGATTCACTCATGAACTGGTGAGGTATAAGCCTTTCGCCAGCTACATTATTCTGGAGGCTTGAGAGTAAAAAGTATAGAAGCAAACTTCATATATCAAACATGTCTTGCCTGAACGACTACATTTATAAATAAGATCTTTCAGTAAAGCACCTCTTTACAAGGGAGCACCTGGCTTGTGTCCAGTACAGTCTTATCAGCTGCGGGCATCTGCTCTGAAACTTCAAGGCGATTAGGCAGAAACGACCCTTTCACTCCAAACAGGCTTGTATCTAAATCACAGTCATAAATCATAAAGCTAGGCCATGGGCAAGAGCAGACTAGTCAGTGGGCTATTTGCAGAGGGGGAGGGGGACGCTGTAACTAGGAACATGCCGAATATCGGATAAATAGCATAACATACCCCGAGAAGGACCTTTGATACATCATACATGTGAGCTGTGTCTATACATGGACATGTACCTGATAATTGCTAGCTAGCTTTATAGACCTTCTTCATAAAAACAGCCTGAATGAGCCTGAAAATGATGGTTTGTAAACACTGAGGGCCCACGGCCAAGGATGTTATTCACACAAATGCTGGCTGATAAGGTGGTAACTCATTAGTTTGTACTTGGAGCAAAGTATCATTGAAATCAATACAGAACTATCGTTTAATGGTTATTAATGGGTTATTCTAGGTGCAAGAGTGAAGTAACGCCCGCCAACCTCAACAAACCGCCTGCATGGGATGCGGTTATCTATAGAGCGTGCAAAAATTGAGCAAGTCTCTTTCTGAATGGGAGTGGGTTTGCTGTGTAAAGTGTAATGTACACTTGCCGCTCTCCAGCTATAGTTTTTTGATAAGATTGGAGAAAGGCGAACATGACTAATGTAAGGCATGTGCTACTTTTCACGCACAACACTTTCAAATCAAAGAGCTGAAACACAGTGTGATATAACTGAGCGATAAACTTGATTTTTCTTGATCCCAGTCTTGACTTAAACATGTTTTTGACTTAAACATGTTTTTGACTCAATTTGTCAAGGTCTCGGTCTTTACTTTGACTTAATTTGTTCTGTTTCCAGTTTTCACTCAAGTTATGCACTATGCACTATTTGACTTATGCACTATTTGTTCTTGTCTCAGTTTTGATTCAAATTTAGTTTTCGATTTGTGCTTGTCCAGGTCTTGCCTAAACTTGATCTATCTCGGTCATGACTAGAACTGTCCTGGCCCAGGAAATGACTCAAACTTGATTTGTCTCTTTATTGACTAAAGCTGGTTGGTCTTTGATTCTGACCTGATTTGTCCTAGTCTTGCTCTGATTTGTCCTAGTCTTGGTCTTGATTCTGACTTGATTTGTCCTAGTCTTGGTCTTGACTCTGACTTGATTTGTCCTAGTCTTGGTCTTGACTCTGACTTGATTTGTCCTAGTCTTGCTCTGATTTGTCCTAGTCTTGGTCTTGACTCTGACCTGATTTGTCCTAGTCTTGTTCTTGACTCTGACTTGATTTGTCCTAGTCTTGTTCTTGATTCTGACCTGATTTTTTCCTAGTCTTGGTCTTGATTCTGACCTGATTTGTCCTAGTCTTGCTCTGATTTGTCCTAGTCTTGGTCTTGACTCTGACTTGATTTGTCCTAGTCTTGGTCTTGACTCTGACCTGATTTGTCCTAGTCTTGGTCTTGACTCTGACTTGATTTGTCCTAGTCTTGTTCTTGATTCTGACCTGATTTTTTCCTAGTCTTGGTCTTGACTCTGACTTGATTTGTCCTAGTCTTGCTCTGATTTGTCCTAGTCTTGGTCTTGACTCTGACTTGATTTGTCCTAGTCTTGCTCTTGACTCTGACCTGATTTGTCCTAGTCTTGGTCTTAATTCTGACCTGATTTGTTCTAGTCTTACTCCTGACTCTGGCTTGATTTGTCCTAGTCTTCCTCCTGACTCTGACTTGATTTGTCCTAGTCTTGGTCTTGACTCTGACCTGATTTGTCCTAGTCTTGATTCTGACCTGATTTGTCCTAGTCTTGGTCTTGTCTCTGACCTGATTTGTCCTAGTCTTGGTCTTGTCTCTGACTGGATTTGTCCTAGTCTTGGTCTTGACTCTTGACTTAAATTCTCTGGGTCTATTCCAACGACTACAACACTTCTACTTAGCTCAACTCCAGGACACCTTATGTAGGATCAACAGGTAGATCAGTGCTTGGGAAAGGGATGATTTCTTTGGGAATCTTCAGCAAAATGAATGTAAAAGTAAAGTTGCCTCAGTGGTGCTGCAACATAAACCCTGTCATGGCAGCCAGGATAAAAAGAAGTAAGTTCTTGGTGGCCTACGTTGTAAAAGACAGAAAAAAGGAGCTTATTAACTATGGTTTAAAGTTGATTTCCCATTAAACCAAAACGTTGTCTGTATTGTGTAACTCATTGTTTGAGCTGAACAAAACCAATTAAACTGCTTCACCTGGAAAAGAAACCCTTTAAAATGTGTCCAGTGAGCCATTCGTGACCTCTCAACTGTTTAAGAATCTTAAATTCAAGGTAAGGGTTCACCTAAATTTCACAAACACATTCCAGCAGCGTGTGTTAGACTGGAACCAAGGCCACTGCTGGGCACTATTTCAATGTAATTCCTTTCTTGTCTTCTAAAGGGAGTGAACCAGGCTGCATTTACTGCCATTATAACATGGGCCTGAGACTAATCTCTGAGAATATTCTTAGGCTGATCCACTAATTACTCATGGGCTAAGTAGTCAAAAATAGTATACTGGGAAACAAACAGGCGAACTTTCCCTTTAAGTTCGCTTTGCACAGGCATTAAGCCTCCCATTGTCACAGTCATGGAGCAAACTCGTAGCTCCAACTCATCGTGACCCGTCAGCCATTTTTGTTTTCCTATCACGCTGGTGTGAAAGTGTGAAGAGGCTGAATCACGGAGTCCAGCTCAGAATGAATAATGACTGAATCACCCTGCGTTTAACACAGCCACGTGTAGCCTCCCTAAGTCCTTACTGCCTTCTGCTTTTGGTTCGCACTGGGGCCCTGCCAAACAAGTGCCATCGTCTTCCAATAACGTTCTGGGTAGAAGCTGCCAGGCAGGAGTTTTACACCCATTTCCCCTTTTATTGCACTGAATGGATGCTTCTCCCACACGCAACAAAGGGCATGTAGCTTCCTCTCAGTCCTTCTCAACCTGCCTCACAACCTTTTTACATCTATTTGACTAGTTTTTATAGGGTTCTACAGTCTTAAAAAGGAAGATTCCCAAATGTTTCTTGGATTGGAAGTCCAGTCCTAGAACCATTTCACAATCAGAAAACTTTCCAGGGGAACTCGCTTTTGTGCACAAACATACAGAGACAGGAAAAACGGTCCATATGAAATCCACTAAGCTATCTGGGCAAATGCTGGGGTGTCAGTTTAGAAGGTCCTTCACAAGCTCGGATCTAATTTACAGGACCGCTATCCACTAAAAGGTTGTGGGAAGCAAAAGTGTTTCTTTTATGACATCGGCCCCGAAGAACCCACTTTTATTTTCAAGAGTGTAAAATGAGCTGACCTCAGATCATCAGGAACGGAAGTTTCGCCTACATACACCTAGAAAACATTTCTCTTCCTCTCATACACCCCCCACAAAAAACACACCAACCCCCAGCCCCCCCGGCCACCCTTTCAGAAGCGAATGCAGCTGATGTTTAAGAGGGGAAAGTCCTCCGTTTGAAATTTGTCCATTAAGGCATTAAGGCCGTGATTGGAACCACAAGCTCAGGCCGCGGAGTGCTCACTCGTGACTTGTTGTGTTTCCATAATGCGCCGAGAGCAGCTCCTTCCTCCACAAGCGGCCCGTGTTGTGCTAGTACGTGGGTGGTCTGCAAAGCTACCCTGGAAAAATCGCACCGAAAGCAGCATGGAGCGCCGGCCCGGGGCCAGAAGCCCAGATGTGACAGTAATTGTTATTAATCTGCTCCATAAGCCAGTAGCTACCTCACTTTAACTTACTTAGAGAGGAATCAAAGCCAAACCCTTTAACACACATAAGGAATGAAGAGAGTAATTCGAACATGTAACCTAGTTCCTTCCTCTGACTGGCAGTGAATGAGACCCGTTGTCCGATTTCGAGTCAACATATAGAAGTCGCTGTTTTTGCCAGTGTAACAAAAGCGTGGTGAAATTTTATACGAACTGTTTCTCAATCGTAGCTCGTTAAAAAGCAGCAGAGAGCCTCCGAAGAAAGCTCAGATCCAGAACATTGCGTAAGAGTTGTTTTGTTATGTTTTGAATTGCATTAAGACGTTTTTGGAAAGACTAAAACAAGCTTCCATTTTTCGGGCCATACTTTTCTTAGTATTATATAAACATCGTGAAAAAAAAAAGAGGTCGGAAGTGCAGAATGAAATTAACTGTAAATGAAATGTACTAAACCACGTAATTAATGACGTAAGTAAGCAATATCCTGAACAGTATGGACAAACAACAGTAGTCATTAGAACTTTAAAGGGTTAATAAGAGGTAAGTTTACGTCCAATTATCTTTTTCCAGTCATTATTATTCCAAAAGAAAACAAAGCCAAGCTTGAAGTTGACAAAGGAGGGAGTTCCTTCCTTCCTTACTAATAGGGGAAATTGGAGTTGCATCACACCGACAGAGAGCTTATGCTCACAAACCCTTTAATAGAACCACACCATTCTGTGGGGAAACTGTTGTACCTGGCTAAATGCTCACAGTGCAGCATTAGCGCGCTGTTTCCAGTTCTCCACAACACACTCTCTGGTGACAAGCACAGCTGTCAGAATCCCATTCCTAACTGTCTGATTTATGGCGACAACTCCAGGTGCAACTTTAGTGCCGCGCACACGGCTAGGTAGCTCGCATGTAATATCCGTTACATTTATTTCCGATAATAAATGAGAGTGCCGGCCAGAGAGCCGCCCAAAGCAGAAAGGAACTTAATCCGACTGCACTTGTGGAAAAGAACAGGAAAATATTCAGCTTAAACCTTTACACAGGGTTTGGAAAGCCCTACTCAAATAGTAGGATTTGTAGATTTTGTAAAAATAATTTAAAACTTCTTTCAATCTGTATGCCTAAAGTATGCATTTTTAAGTAACGTTTAGTTTTTACAGTTTCTGTTTGTTCACAGTTGAGTTTAACATACAGGAAAAGAAATGCTACAAATAGAGATGTTAAAGAAAACTTTGTATGTAAATATCTACTGGTTTATTTTTTAACCCATATGTTGAATTCAGCAAATAAATGGGAACTGCGCATTAAAAGTCTTCAGATATGTGTTCTCCAGAAGACGCACGCTTATTTATTCTTCAAAATGTACAAAAACGTGTCATTTCACTAGGGGTGTCCAAACAGCAACAAATGGGCTGAAGCAACATTTCAACATGGACTAGATGTGAGTTATCCACCCTGCTGTACAGCCAACCTCTAACTGGGTCCTTGGAATGGAGTGGAATAGTATGTAGAGCAGCTAACAATGGACAGAAGAAGGAAAGATTACAGGTCAAACAGAAAGGCTTGTTAGGTCAGTTAAAAACGCCAGTGTTCTTGCTTTGAGTGGTTGATGAATTAGATAGGAAGTGATGTAACTGAGGGTTAATGCCACAGGGAGAAGCTACCTGCTCGTCAGTTGAATCCTCCTCTCCAAAAGCATCCAAACTGGTGGCTGATCGGCTTCATTGAATGTAAAATGGTCACAGAATGAATGAAAAACGTAGGCAACACTGTGGTGATCTGATTTCTTCATTATGACTGATAGTCAAGAACTGACGCCTTGATTTTATAGCCTCTACTGTATAAAGTAACGAAAGTGATGTTAATATGACATTTTTCTCACTTTGTGATTCATTCCTTCAGCTGGAAAAATTGGTAATAGAGTGTTGAAGAAGACTGAGTGTACAACGTTAAGGGCAACGTGCAAAGAGAGTTCATGTCACTCATTATTATCCCTTCCTACAGCCCACATGCCTTTTATATAACACGCAAATTCTTCGGACAAATAAACTCTCACACGACGCTCCAGGCCGGGCTTTTGTTCTGCCGCGGCAAAGCGGTGCTCCTCCGTATCGATCCGACTGGGCCAGGTTATGAGAAAGTGCAACAAGTCTCGTTCTGAGGCCTGGGAGTGAGGAGAAGAGGTAGGGGCCCTCGACATTAGAGCAATAATGTTCTCCCTGGGGGGCTAAAACCCCCATGTACAGAAAGGGGGAGGAAGAAGAAGAAGAAGAAGAAGAAGAAGAAGAAGAAGAAGAAGAAGAAGAAGAAGAAAAGGAAAAAGGAAAAAAAAGGAAGAAGAGAGGGAGGGAAGAAGACCTGTAGGAGGAATGCCCAAGAGGAACCTTGAGGAACCTCCTGATAGGTTCCAATGGAGCCTCCATTGTTTGCTTGCCGTTGACATCTGAAGTCTATTAGGGACAGGGGCTGAGGTTAGTCTTGAGAATCAAACCAAGAACATATGTAGCAGAGAGGGAGAAATTCCCCGTCTCTTTCAGAGCGATGAAAGCATTTATTTTCCTTCATGGCGTTTCCTGATCTCATATCAAAAGGAGTATTGTTTCTCTGCTCACAGGGGTCCCTAACGTTTTGGCAGCTTGTAATTCAGTTGCGCCCCGAGAGAGAGAGAGAGCACCGATGCCTCATAAAGCAAATAGTCCAATCAGCAAACAAGGTCCGTCCACACAAGACAGAAGAAAACAAGCCTCGCGCTGGAATGCGATGGAACGCGATGGAAAATTAGCATTTCGACCATGGAACATAACAGTAAGGTCCAGGGATCAGGCTGATTGGGAAAGAAACCATCTGAGCAGCTCCGGGATGAGAGACAATAAAGCTATAAGCCACCAGCTGGGTGTTATCATGATTTTATTGCGCGTTTAGACCCGATGCGGCCCCTTAATATCGCCGAAACCACCGCTATGCATTCTCTAGTGGCTTATTGTACTATATAACAGCAACCAAATACAAAATACAAAAAGTGTTCAATAAATAGTTCAGTTTATTATTTCTTAATACTAATAAGCAAGTTCACAACATGCACTGAAGTTGGTTAACAGTCAGCTATAGACGCCAAGCACCATAACAAGCAGAGACCATGCCAAGAATAGCACAATGGTGTTTAATAACCATATACAGAACTGATCTGTGCTTTTCTATGCAAAGGTTTAGGCACCCCCTGACAACACATATTAATGTAATATGATATTTAAGTTTGACATGATATATCATCGTCACTAATATACGTGTTCCCTGTAGAACGTGTGAAAAACAAAGTGTTTTGATCTACTCGGGCTAAAAATTCAAATTAGGGTTTGTTGGAAATGACTTCTGAAGATCTACCTGACTTTCGAGTCTGGGTGCTCTCCCCGCTGAGATATGCAAATTCGGAAGGTTGCGCAACAAAATATTCAGACACCGCAGCGAGGCGAACGAGTCCCCTTGTGTGAAAACATCCAGAAAAACATATTTATTACTACAAAAAAGCAAAAAACGACAAAATAAAATCTGCGTGTGGCTGAATCCGCGACCCTTATCCGCGTAAAACTGGGGGATTACATTGAAAATCAGCAAAACATTTAATCTAACAAAACGTTTACTTAATATTATATACTGACTATTAGAAAATGCAAAGAAATGCAAATCAAATTGATCATTTTAGCTCTAAACTCCAGTGCTTGTCTGAAGAAATGATTAAATCCAACTGCATTTTAAAATTGAATTGCATATTATTATCATAATGCATTTTGTCACTGGTTAATAAAAATATGAAGACACACGAGACTGAGATTATAATGATTTGCACTGTACTTAAAACCCCTTAACCACGGTGTTATCACTATGATGCACGGCCTCTTGGCTTACTGTCGTATCATCTTTGTGCATGACTCAGCTGATCAGATTTTCCAACTGAAACTATCCGCTTTAAATGAATGTACTCGGGCCAAAGTGGACCCTCTGGTTAAAGCCCATCAACAGAGAGGCTCTCCACTCCGCCAGCCAGATTCACGGCGGTGATAAAGTCAGTAGAGGTTTTGAAAAGCCTTCATGCAAAGCCTGCATGGTTATATTGAGTTCCGTAAACAAACATACTCTCTCCAGATCAGATAAGACCGGCTGTTATTGAAACCATTTTATATTACAGCTCATCATGTGCAGGTGATGGCTATTTTAGAATAATTCTCAAGGCGTTTAAATGTCACTTGGTAATGGCTACAGTTACATTTGACTATAGTGGTAGTGCATTATATGGCCAAACGTGTCCAGCATGTATACATCTTATAACATCTCCATAGAAACGCATTGGCAATAAAAAAGGAAGCTCTGGAGCAGCCCCACACTAGCCTAAGGTCATCCTGCCTAGTACCCAGAGCTGTTTTTGGGGGGAGTATAAAGCCCCCCCAGCCCTGGGATGTGAAATTGTGGGTTTTTTTAAGTGATGGAGCTCTAGTTAAAACGTCTGGGGTGAGTCTAGGTGGTGTTTATAATCCAGCAGCACTGATCCAGCATCTACTATATAGCCTTTCCACAAGAGTAGAGGCTCTTACTGCAGGAAAAGGGGAACAAACTCCTTCATTTCTGAAGAATTGCTGCATGACACAGTACCTACAAAATGGACAAAAACAATATGGACAAATGTATTGGGACACCCGATGACATGGCATTCAAACATTTTATCGAATTCAGATTTTATTATGAAGTCGTCCCCTCTTTGTCCCCTCTATAACAGCTACCACTCTTCTTGGAGGGCTTTCCACAAGATTTTTGAGTGTCTCTGTTGTGCCCTGTTCATTCTGTAGAGCATTTATGAGGTCTGGCTCAAAATCTCCATTCCAGTTCATCCCAAAGGTGCTGGATGGGGTTGAGGTCAGGGCTCTGTGTGGACCAGTCAAGTTCTTCCACACTGAACTCCTCCAGCATGTCTTTATGGAGCTCGCTTTGTGCTCTGGGACACAGTCCTGCTGGAGTAGGAAAGGTTCTTCCCCAAACTGTGTCCACAAAGTTGGAAACATGGTGTTGTCCGAAATATCTTGATCTGCTGAAGTGTTAAGATTGACCTTCAGTGGAAGTAAGGGGTCAGGCTCAAACCCTGTGTCCCAATACTTTTGTCCATTTAGTGTATAATGTATGTTTTCCTTAAGGCCCAGTTTTTAGTACAGTATTAAAAGGGGGCTTTGGAACAACATGTACACCCTTTAAACAGCAACCCAAATATTCCTCATACACTCGAACTTCGGGGCTGGTTTGTTGTCAAGCTTTCCAAAGAGCTGAGAAAACAACCAAAAAGGGTTCATCAGTGGAAATGAAAACCGCATTTTGAATACAAATGCTGCCCCACAGGTTGTACCAGCTTGTGAAAGTCATTATTTCAATAACCTTTCCTTTACCAACCATGCATTCACTTTCATTGTGGTAAATCATGTTTTGACTACAGGCTTGGCACTGAGAGTTCAGCCCGGTTTCTTTACTCCTGGGAACAATGCGATTTTGAGTTTGTGACATCTGATAAGTGCTATGAGGATATGACCCGAGCCGAGTGAGTTCTGCAGCAAAGCCATTTCTGCTCTGGTAATTTTAATGCTAATACTTTTGTTCTTGCTGTTTGATGTACAAGAGCAACATGTTTCTCTCCCCTCGGGCCCAAGCAACAGGCAGTGAAACAAACACAAGCACTTATTACGGCGCAGCGCTGCCGGGGAAGCGATCGGGAGCTTGTGAACACACACCGACCTGAAGCTGATTTACAAGACGGGGCCTCGGGTCGGCGGTGCGTTTCAATAAGTTCAAATAAGTTCAAAAGCTGTCCGGATGAAGTCACAGTAGCTACTACGGGCGCATGGAACATGGTGTTTCGGGTGGAACTGCCCGAGTAAGGCGGGCAGGAGGTCACGTGTGGGTCGATGGGTAAAAATAAAGGTGCCAACGGAGGTTTTTTTGGAACAATACCAGCGAAGAACCATGTACCCGGTTCTCTAAAGCAGTTCTCTAAACAATTTTGTCTGCAATCAGGTTACCAACATTCTATTCGTACACATTAAATTCGTAAAATATCAGTGTCTGACAAACGTAAAAGTACCGGTTATACATCAGTAGCAAAAAAAGAAAACAAGGCAGTTTCTCGAGAGTTACCTTGATTTTGGGTTTACTGAAGGAGAGGAAAGTCTATCTTTATTGTGTGTGTGTGTGTGTGTGTGTGTGTGTGTGTGTGTATATATAAGAGTATAAAAAACGAAAACCTACAACCGTTGTTTATTTTTTTGCAAATAAAAGTTTCTAACTAATCACTGATGATTCTTTTTGTGCATCCATGCGGGTACTGCGCTAAAGAACCACTCTTGTAAAAGAGATGTAGGAATGCTAAGCAACTTTTTAAAGATTAAAAACCTCTCAATGATGTAAAGCTTCTCTACAAACTCAGTGTTTCCTACTAGAAATATACCAGTTTACCATTTAGGGACGGTTTTATTTATTTATTTATTTATTTATTTATTTAAAGTGGACAGAAAAATGCAACATGAAAAAACGGAAACTAAATGTTTTATACACCGAAAGTTAAAGAGAATTCTAACTTTATTTGTACCTAGTCCGCTGAAGTGTAAACACTGGTTTGAGAACTGGTTCATTGTAGAGAGACTCACTGATTAGTGGACCTGGCTGTCTTCTGAGTTTCAGACACAAGGTTGATGCTGAAAAAGATCTGAAAAAGTATGGCTAGTATATTTCAACGCCTCTTCCTCTCCACAGTAAATCCCTTTTATGTATTTTCTTCAGGCCAAAACCTTCACAAAACAAAAACCAGCTACCGCTTACCGTTCTTGTAAATTCGTTGAGCAATAGCCAATAGATGTAGCCTTTAGGGGTAATAAACTGTTCCCTATCCCCCCTACTGTGAACAATTCTGACTAAAACACTCTGGCGGTTTAAATCTAAACCTGCCAATTAAACAGAACACCTGAAAAATCTGTGGAATCCTCCTTTAATTGTGGCCTCTTTGTTCTTGCCTAAGAATGTGTGGTCCATTATGTGGAGGAGCTTTAAGGCAGTTGTTCCCAAACAGGTCCTGGAGAACCCCCTGCCCCGCACATTTCTATGTTTTCACACCTTCTTCAGCTCAAGAGCAGCTGGGTGATGATCAGGTTAGTTGGATCAGGTGTGCTGAGGGCCGAGAAAACAAAACAAATGGGCAGGGGGTACTCCAGGACCTGTTAGGGGACCACCGCAGTAGTCCAA
The DNA here is from genome assembly GCA_037974605.1 of Nannopetersius ansorgii. NCBI lineage: Eukaryota > Metazoa > Chordata > Actinopteri > Characiformes > Alestidae > Nannopetersius > Nannopetersius ansorgii. The sequence goes on along the minus strand of JBBPDE010000083.1, from coordinate 17,992,489 downwards.
CACCCTTATACACACACTTCTACTAGAAAAACAAAGCAGAAGAACAAGACAAGTTGATTTTTATTAGGTTTCGTTTCATTCAGTTGGAAAAAAAAACAACTTTTGTCACAAAGACAAACCAATTTAGAAATATCATTTGGAAATCTACAAAATAAGTACAAAATAAAAATATCCGAAACAACAAAAATACAGACGCACTGCAAAGACGCAGAGTAATATGTTGGTGCCCCTCCGTTTCATAAAAAAAAAAAAAAAATTAAACAAACAAAAAATTGCAACAAAAATAAATCAATCAAAAATAATAATATTTACAGGAAATGGTATTTACATTAAGGCAGTTCAGTTACACAATAAAAGTCCCATTTGTTTAAATTTCACTTCATGAAGCGTTTGCAATAAATAAGTTAATTTTACAGGAAGAACCAGGTTGACGGTTTGGCTCCCTTTTAGAAGAATGGCGAAAGGCTGCCAAATGACTGTAATGGATAGTCAAATCGCAATAATAGTGAGAACTAGCCAGTCAATCAGTACCTGCCACTAGAGTAAACGTAGATTTTTTGTTTTTAATGTTGTCTTTTTTCCAGGTGAAGAAGTGTCCTCTTTAGTATGAAGCTCTGTTAACAGGAAGAAAACCCCAGAAGGCACTTGAAGATGAAATGTGTTTCAATGGTGTTCGCGCACTCTTTTACATTCAAGCTGCTTCAATGACAAAACGGCTACCATGCTCTTTTGTGTGTGTGTGTGTGTGTGTGTGTCTGTACAAATCATACAGCTGTCTGTATCCCTTTAATATCACCCTCATTCCTTTCATATGCGGCCGTTCAATAATTCAAGACGTAATTGCAGTTCAGTAGCAGTACATTATCGCCCCTTTTCGAAAGCTATAAATACGTCAGCCCGCATGGCCGGAGTGTGTGTGTGTGTGTGTGTGTGTGTGTGTGTCTCACAAATGGAGGGATTGGCTTTACGCTCAAGTCCAGTTCCAACCGTACTCCCATCCAGTGATGTTTGAAACCATTTCCAGTCTAACCGAGGTGCAAAATAAAGTGATCTGTAGTTTATAGTGCTTTCATGTCAAAGACTGAAAGAAAGTCTTTGTTTAATTCCAGTTCTAGACTGTAGTAGCTTTTGTGCACTGTCATGTCCTAAGAAATTATAGATAAAAAAAACCCCAAAAACACACAAAGCATTGATGAAGAGTCAGAGAGCCTCAACTAGTGTAGATCTCTTAAATGTAAGTTAAAAGCTTTTAACACAATTTGTCTTTTGGTCACATGGGACGACTGATTTTCACCTGATTGTGAATGAAATTGTACAAATGATAGCCTATGCAATTAAGAAAACTCAAATGGGCCCCGTCACTTAAGGAAGAACTATACAAAAGTCACAACTTAATACCAAGTTCTCTAGCATTTTTTCCCCTCATCCTACTAATCTTAGTTGTTGGAGATGTTAGGATTAATATACACCCTAAAAATATCATATTAGTAAAGGCCACACAGAACAGCAAACACTCAAAGAACCGAGTGAATGCATAAACGAGATTGTAAACGGTTCTTTAAAGCAGTGGCTCTGAAACTGAGAGGGGGGGGGATTATATCCCTATTAAACATGTTTTTCAAAACTGGGTTAGTTTATTACATCTGTTTCGACCACGTCTAGCAAAAACGAGTGGTCTGGTCATTAAACAGAGCCATGTTATCAATAGTGCTAGGCACAATAGTGATGGCTAATATGGGCGGGGCTAAATAAATGGGGGGTTTGTACTAAAAAAAACGTTTGAGAACCTTCTAAAAGCGGTTCCGTAGCACCAAAATCGGCAGTTGAAGAAATGTCTTTTGTACTTCACGGAACCATTTCTGCTAGGAGAGGTGGGATGAAACACGCTAAACCGGTCACAGTAATCTGAGCAAGCGAACTGAAGGACATTTGTCACCGCAGCCGGCGTTTCTATAGTCACGGCCACAGACCGCCTCGTCAAATCAGGCAAAAGAAGAAAAAAAAATGCTACTTCAAATAAATGAAACGTGTCAGAAAGTGATTTGCAGGATGTCTTTGTGGGTCTGCGGGTCTTTCATGCCTTTCGAAAGAGTGATTGCATAGCAGTGAGAGTAGATTAACACAGGACTACCTTCAGAACAAGATGAAGAGAAACTCAAAGCGTGTTTAAACTGTGTGGACGAGTCAAAAGGGGAAAGAAATCCCCCCCTTTAAGTATTTTGAAAGGGTCATTGAAGTTGGCTACAAGTGTACGTGTTGTTCTTGTGTCTCTTCAAGTGCATGATTAGTGTTGTGTGTGTGTGTGTCTGTACAAAATGTGTGATTGTAGGCCTATGTGAGAGTACATATTAACGATTGTCGGTGTGTGTGTGTGTGTGTGTGTGTATGCGGTATTCTCTTATATAGGTGTGTGACCGAGTGTGCGTTTAGTTCTGATGTCTCTTCATGTGCAGTGCAAGGTGGTCGGAGCGCGAGAAGCTACGGCTGCAAACGGCGCACTGGAACGGCTTGGCGCCCGTGTGTTTCCGGAAGTGGCGCGTGAGCTCGTCCGAGCGGGCAAAGCGCCAATCGCAGCCCTCCCACGTGCACCTGTACGGCTTCTCGCCTACGGGACAAACACAGACAACAAACTCACTCTCCATCTTTGAGAAAATGGGCAGAAGCAAAAATGTCATTAACTTTTTTCCCTCCAACAAAACATGCCCCCCCCCCCCAAAAAAAACAAACCAAAAACATTATTTCTAGGTAAAAATTGAATAGGCCGATTTAAAGGGATGATGCCAAATCATATTCCCACATAAAAACAAAACATTGATGCGGTACATAAACACTGGAACGTCCACACAACCCATATATGGAGACTAAGTGGAAAAAACAGCATGTTTAGAACGAGTTGTTTTTATGATGTCACAAAAATCGACATTTACAAACACCCACCTAGGCTGCCTAGCACAAGTTAGCCCCGCCCACTCATGCTAAAGTTATACGCTGCTTTTTGAACGAGGCCAGAGTTCAAAAACAGTCTAATTCTAGGGGCCAAAGTGAGGTTGGAAAATGGTCATGTAAAAACTAATTACGGCCTTTAAAACCACACGAACCCCAAACGGACCTCGAGGAGAAAATAAGGGATGGGCTTTTCAAAAAATGGGGATTGTATGGAGGCAGAATTCAGCTCCTACTGGACGAGCTACTCTTAGCTTAAGCTCTGGGTGACCAGTTAACTGAGAGATCCCGCTTGGTGAACAACAACACTCTGCTTTTTTCTTTCCTCCTTTATAGGCACTTAATACAATCCATAATTTGACTACAGTAACATTGTTTGGGTTTGTGTCATCAGTAACCACAGCAAATACATATGTCTACTACATGACATATTACACCTACAGGGTAAAATAATAAAAAAAAAAAAAGCTTATGTGGACTTATTAAAAAAAGCTTAGAAGCAATGGAATTCAAAACAAAGCTACACGCCTCGCTAATGCTGGCTGTCAAGATCAAATGAAAGTCTGTCATAGTAAAACCGTGCGACGCCGAACTGTGTTTGTCTTTCCCAAGCGTTGGTTTCGAACTTTTAAAGCCTGTTCAGCGTCTGCCTTCTGGAAGAGAGCCCATTTGGTAAATCTCCCAGCGCGCCATTTTTAATGCAGTTTGACACGCAGGTAAAACAGGCCGTTCAGTAAACTAGAGGCACTGCCACGGGCTTATTCCTGCGCATGATAAAGCCAGCTCTGAGAAAGGAAAATTAATCCTCCATGCTGCTACAACACCTAAAAAATAGCCCCCAACTGAAGAAACAACTGCGCTTTCTAGCTTTTGGCGCTACGTTGATTTGCTAGTGCTACTGGCTGGTAGGACGCCAAGTTGTAAACATTAAATGAGTCGTTCTTATAAAAAGATGCTTAAAATCACCTCCAGCGAAAAACCCAGTACTCCAGGCATGATGTGGAGTGAGATCTGGTGCGGAGGAGAGCCACTATGACTGAGAAACTGAAAGCCAGTTAGATCTAAAGGCTAAATACACAGAGTAAGCCTGGAGTTTGGGCACAGGTGAGGGGAGCCCCAATTAGGGAGTCTTGTAATGACTTGTCTCGGCCAGCCCATCTGTACACATGGCATGCCTGGGGGGCCCCCCTTCACATCTCTCTCGAGACAGGTAGGATTGCGGTGTATCTGAGGTGATTATCGGGCCTTTGTGAAAGCTCTTTCAGGCAAGAGAGAAGACCCGGAGAGAGAAAAGCTTGAAAAAAGAAAAAAGAAAAAAAAAAAGACATCCTCCCTGTTCTACCGGTTCGCAGAGGCCGGATAATAGAGTCTGATGGGGTGGATATGTGGTCTCCCAATAGGGTTAGGCATTAAAGAGGGGTAGCAGGGGTAATTTCATTCCTGCTGGCCCTGGATTCGAGTGTGTCTGTCGCTACCATGACAGCAATAATGACAAGTCACTGGAGAGCTACAAGAGAGAACCGCGGAGAAGCTCACGAGAATGAAAGCCGTGCCGCCGGATGTGGATCTACACTATTTAGCATGTTGTCTTTCACAAGGTTTAAGAAAGGACAGCTACTCCACAGTTCAGAAAGTCACACACACACACACACATCTACACACGCTCAGAGTGCATGTGTAGATGATTCAGATGCGGCAATGTCAGGAGTGGGCGGCCTTATCTTATCGTGGCAGTACTTGAGGGCCCGAGCAATTAGGTTTATGGCTTGTTTGGCGACTCGAAGCGATCGTACCTAGAGAGGTCGCAACGTTAGAGCAGCCATTGTATTTGTTTTTCGTCCGCGAGCTCAAGGCCGTGCTGTGGAACGTGTCGATGCTTTGAGATTTTACGACGGCGGTTGCAACACCAGATGTTCGGAGATGTGGATCTTTTACAGCCTGCAAAGCAGGGGAGCTGGGGCGCCAAGTCATTTGGCAAATCCGTGCTGCAAAATAAAGGGCAGAGCGGGGAAAAAGAAAAGAAAAGAAAGAAAAAAGTTGTTGAATCTTATACCGAGTCGGTGGTACGGGATAGCTTACAGGCAGCGTGTGAGAATGAATGCGGGGGCATGCCAAGCGCTCCTTCCTGCCCAGCAACATGACCCGAAAGACCCAAAATAAAGAGCGGCCGCTGCCGCCGCTGCTGCGACAGGCCCAAATAAAAACGGGGCTGTAATTGAGGGAGTTCTTACCGGTGTGCGTCCTCAGATGAGCTTTCAGATGCGACGACTTGGTGTAAACCTTCTTACAACCTGAAACACAGGCAGGAGGTCTCCTTGTTACTCAGAAGGACATAAAGAAGGGGGTTAGAATTTGCTTTGTTTTTTTGATTTGAACACTAAACGATAACAGACCAGTAGGCCGGAGTCTAAATAACAGTATCAACTCGAAAGTGGATTCCCGAACTAAGTGGCAACATGTTCCTCGGTTTCGATAATGTTTCCATTCCATTTGAGAAGCTAAAACCAATCTCATCTCGTTAGCTGTAAAAACCCCTCGGCTCAGTGCAGCGGTGATGGGTTCTAAATGGCGGCGCGTGGCGTTTCAGACGTGGGGCTGCTTAGCGTAAATGCACTATTAATGGCGTCGTGAGGCTCGCCTGTTTTACAATTTGCTCGGCCAATTCGATGCAACAGGACTCAATAACAATCAGAGGCTGACGTCAACTGCCTCGCATTAATTCGGAGGCCTGGTTAAAAGGCTTTGGCCGTCTCTGAATTATTCAACAGCGGATTGGTCTCAGCGAGGAAGCGAAGGAGAAAGGAAGAGAGAGAGAGAGAGAGAGAGAGAGAGAGAGTGGCTCGGAAAATGATTTATAACGCGGACCTCAAGACAAAACAGCTCCTGGAGAAAACACTTAGAAGGAAGTGATGCAGAAATAGGACTTTGTTTATTGCTTTTCGTGGCTTGGAGAACCTGAACTCCTAGCAGTGGGTAAAATTAAGAAGAGGTTCTGTAATGTCATTTGTAAGGGATCCAACTGGTTTAATTTCCATAGAAAGCTTGGGCTGAAATGTCAAGACCGGAAGTTTAATAACTTGAGTAAAACACACAAGTTCATTCCCGATTATTATTACTGATCATGGACTTTCTAGGAAATATACTGCCTCAACTCATCACTCACCAATAGTGCTTCAGTACACAGATCACAGTCGTACGCAAAACTCAGATTACAGGTTTTTCTACAGGGAGTCTACAGGGACCAATTTATCCTTCAATTTGTATTTACTTGCTGAATTGAACATATTATGGGAAAAAAATGCTTTCATACAGGCCAAATTTGATATTTTATTGCAGTTATGTTAGTTTTTTTATGTTATTTTAACAAGAACTGTGTTCTCTGTTGAGGATGTGGACTTACGTTCCTATAGAAAATCTATCGTTTTGCTGGGGCTGCCCCAACTTTTGAATATAACTGTCCACTGTTGGTGAAAAGAGCAGGTATTACACACAGTTCAACTCTGTTGCGCTATTGGAAACACTACCTGGGAAGTCGCAGTGGTGTATCCGCCTCTTCTCCAGGTCGGGGTTTGTCCTGCGGTTGTAGCGGACCGGCATGCCCCCTGCCCCGGGGTTGGACAGCGTGCGCGTGGACGCTGGCATGGGGTGGCTGGACGAGTGTACGCCCATTTTGGACGCGATGGTGGCCGCGTAAGACGGCGGGGGCGTCAGGTTTTGCAGCAGCTCTTTCTGCCGGTCCGGGCTGCCCGGTTCAGAGGTGGGCGGTGAGGGCGGAAGGTAGGGGGCTTTACCTTGTGTCTGGCCCTGATTGTAGTGGCCAGGACCCAGAGGGTACCCGGTGGCCTGCATGCCACAGTATGGCTTGGCCACAGTCTGCGGTGCCACTAAGTGCAGGTCATGGAAGGGAGGCACCTGTGAGGACATGGCGTGGGCATGAGAGTCTGAAACGCCGTGGATTGGGTCGTCCAGCTCCGAGCTCAGCAGCTGAAAGAGGTGGCCATCCTGGGGAAGCTCGAAAGAGGGCATCTCTTGTTTGACGAAGATGCCACTGGACGTGTCGCAGCCGTCCATACCGACACCAGGCCCTGAACCTGGAGGGAAGATGCTGGTGAACTCTGGCAGGGCTGGCGGAGCCTGGAGGGACGTGCTAATGGGACAGTCCAGGGCGGAAGGGAAGGGTGAGGGAGTCACCGGCTTGCTTTTCTCTTGGCTGGGGATGGAGGGCCGTGCTTGGCGGCACAGGCTGGTACGCAGGTAAGCAATGTCGGGCAGATACACGTTCATGTTGATGCTGTAAGGGGAGCCCTGCTCATCGCCAAATAGCTGGTCCACCAGCGAAAAGCTCTGCTCCTTCTTGGCCAGCGGGGAAGCCTGGGGCTGAGGCGTCAGGTATTTGTCCATCTCCAGCTTCACCTGAGGAAAGACAGCAAAGGGCTTTAAGCTCCTTTCAGACTCTTTCAGATGCGTACATGACAAGCTTAGTTAAGACTGACGATCTCGTGGCAGGTGGAATGCTCATATTATATAAGGACTTTATGCTCGCTTCGCACGAACATACATTTAGAAAGACGTCCTGAAGCTGTGGTTCTCACACCGGGGGGGTGGGGGTTGTTAAGGGTGAAAAAAACACTTCAAAACGTTTAACCTCTACATTTATCATTTTTGTCACTAAAATCTAAAACAGTGGAAACCGCTAACAGGTCGAAATGACCTTTTTAATTATTCAGACGTTTAAAATTTAAAGGTGCCGGATTCTAAATTTGTCCTGTATTTAAGGTGACAATTGTATGAGGTCCCTTAGAATTAAACTGGCTGTTTTGGTCACAGTGTCTTTAAGACTGAAATGTCTAAAATGTTATTTGTTCTGATTGGTTGTCTCATTTAAAAGCACACTGGGCTGCAACACTCCTTATAACTTCAGTGTGAACAAGGCAGAGCTAAACGGATGCAGGTTAAATAGGTGGATATTTCAAGATTCAAGATACTTTATTTGTCACATGCAGTCATACAAGTACAACACACAGTGAAATGTATCCTGAACCGCTCCCATTACTGACTGTGCAAACATTCAAAACAAAAAGTGAAATCTACATTAAAATTAAATTCTAAAATTAAAATCTAAAATTCTAAAAAATATATAATTTTTGTCACTAAAATGTGTGTAAATGCATTGATTTTGTGGCTTTACTAAAACAATAAATCAGAAATGAGCTGGTATTTGTCTTCGTTTCCAGTCTGCGTAGTGAATGACAAAAAATCTAACTCAAAATAGAGGGATATTCATGAGTAACCGATTCTTTACGACACCAGCCTATCAAAAGGAGGCAGTGAGGGGGACAACGGTACTATCTGCACCACAAAAGAACCCTTCCGACTAAAAACTAGCACTATTTGCCCGTTTGTGGGGCGAGTGAATTTTTTGTACTATACACAAAGGGAGTCTTAGATGGATAAAAAACTTTCCTAGAGTACACAGAAGTCGCTTGCATGCCCATTGCTTTAGTCATCCAACAGGTAACTCAGGTGTAAGCTCTCTAGGATCAACACAGCTGCAATCCACTACATGTAATCCCTCAAAAGGAGGCCGTCCCGACTTGGATTTGATCAGGAAAACATGCAATACAAGCACGTTTGTGGATTTCCACTGCTGAGCTTGTACAGGTATGGTGTGCTTTTGACTTAATTGACTTAATAAATGAATGTCTAAATCACACAAAAAGACTGCAGGTAAGAGGTGTTACACATGGCACTGACGCACGTCTGAACTGTATACCAACAGAGAAGCCTCAAAAACAGCCCTGAACTCGAGCACCTAAGGATCTCGCCCTAGAATGTGCTCAGAAGGCAAGTCCACGCGGACGTGTGGGCTACCATCACGCCTAAACTATGTCTGTGGCCTGGATGAAGCTGTCGGGCCGCTGTTACATTGTGCGGCGCAGTCAGCGGCAAAACATTTATCAAGTAGCCTTCAGTAGCCCTCTGCTACATTCCCCCCTGGACTGTAAAACAGAGCTCATACCATAAGGCCCCAAAACAGGCTTTGCTGACAAGCGGAAACCACGGAGGCTGCTGCTCGGCTTCAGCAAATAAGGTCTCGGCCAATTATCACTGCGCCGCAATTACCCGAAACGATCAAACCCTTCTACGGAGCTTCTGAACACAAACCTTCAAGGACCCCCAAAGAGTCTGTATTTTTATTCAACAGCCTATTAAACAATTCTACAACCTTGATTACCTGAGCTCAGGTGTGTTCGGGGGTGGAAATGCGGACTGGTTCGGTTTGAGAGGCTCTACTAGGCTACTACAGACAGAAAAAAGTGTGTGTGTGTGTTAGTTAGTTAGAGGGGGGTGGACACTCGGAATGCCAGCCCTCCTGAAGTGCTCTTTACGCGGCTGCTTACCACACAGCTATTTCTGAATTTAGATCGTCCAGCTGTTCGCCGGACACGCAGCATATCTCTTTCACAAGTTTTTTCTGATTAAGGGGGTCGGCGTTGCTGGGAAGTTTCAGTGCAGCGCGAGAGTAACGTGCGTGGGCGGGGTGGGTAGGATGGTGGTGGGTACTGACGGGGCTGGGTGGGGGCAGTTGTTGACGGTGAGGCCGCCAAGGTTGCCGCCGCCGCCGCCGCTGCCCATCCGCCCCTAGACTGGGGAGCGAAGGCCAGCATCCAAAAACCAACGAGGCTTGAAACCTACACCCATAGCGGAGTGGTCTAATCTGATTATGGTGCTGGCGGAGGGCACGCGCATCCCAGACATGGCATGCATCAAAGCACACACCTTTGCCTTGTCTAGTCAGGGAACGTCCATCTACACACACACACACACACACAGAAAGAGAAATCCTCCTACCTGTGCATACTCGTTGGCCAACACCCTGTCCGGCTGGGGGGTCTTGCAGTCAAAGTGGAACAGGGCAGTGCAGGGGTCCTCCGCCCCCAGCTCGCCGTGCCCGGGCGGCATGAGCCCGGAGCCCGTGCTGGTGGTGGTGATCAGAGCTGCTGCCATGAAAGGAGTCCAGGCGACCTTCTGTCTGTTCCCTCCTGACTGGACCGACACGAGGAGCATCGGAGGAGCCCGCCCGTGACTGAGAGCGTGCGCGCGTGTCTGTGTGTATATGTATCTGCGCGTGAGCGTGTGTATGTCTGTGTTTGTGTGTGTGTGTAAGAGAGAGAGAGGGCGAGGGAGAAAGTGGGTGGGCGGGGAAAAGGGAAGGGGCTCCGCCTTTACAGAGCGTACTGTAACAGAATGAAGACAAACAGAAAAAAACGCGTTTCAGGAGCACCTGCTGAGAACTATGCATATATGTGTGTGTGTGTGTGTGTGTGTGTGTGTGTGTGTGTGTGTGTGTATGTGTATATATGTCTGTCGTATTCATTCATATATATGTTCATATAATATATATGATTCATATAAACTATATACAGAATTTAAATATAGATGAAGTTATTTTTATATAATCAGGTTTATTTTCTACACGTTTTTAAATCTGAAGTTTGATGTAGTATGAAAGTTTTAAAATATACCATTCACTCCCGAGTCCATAACAGCCTATCAGGGGTAAAAAAAAAAGAAAGTAAAATGCAAGAAAGATATGAGCTCTTTAAGACTTACCTATTGCTTTTTTCGTTGATTGCACATTAATTAAAGTATTTAGAGATAGATAGATAGACAGATAGATAGATAGACAGATAGATAGATAGACAGATAGACAGATAGACAGATAGACAATTACACTTCTGTAGGATCAAAGCATTGTAAACAAATACTGCACTGGGATTTTTAAACTATTCATACCAGGAAACAATCAAGTTCAAAATGAATGTTATGACAAGGAAAATGAAGTAATTACAATTCAAAACTAATTTAAAATCACTATTTAAATGTGGGAACATCTGTTCCATGGACCTAACCCTGTTAGTGCCTTTGTACAAACAGGTCAGATCTGATTTTTGGTCGTTTTATTCCCTTCAATTTAAGCATGTTCAAAAATGTTACATTAGAAAGAATATATATATTTTATATACACATGTGTATACATACAATCATGCACACATGAATGAATTAGAAGCTAGATAGACAGATAGATAGATAGATAGATAGATAGATAGATAGATAGATAGATAGATAGAGAGATAGAGAGATAGACAGACATAGACTGGTAGATAGATAGACAGATAGACAGACAGATACATAGACCGACAGATAGACAGACAGACAGACAGACAGACAGATAGATACACACACACACACACACACACACACACACACACACACACACACACACACACACACACACACACACACA
>JBBPDE010000083.1:17902448-17913640 GCA_037974605.1 Nannopetersius ansorgii | reverse complement strand
CACACACACACACACACACACACACACACACACACACACACACACACAGAGGTAATCAAGCATGAATCCAGGCACATGTACAATAACCTGTGACATACAGTACCAGAGAGGGGACGTGAACTGCAAAGCCAGTGGCGAAACAAAGACTGATTAGCGAGCGATAAACAGCAACCTTACACTCTTTCTGTACCAATGTCAAATCTCAGGAAGCCTATATGATAAGGATGATAACAGAGTGCAAAAAGAAAATGTAGGCTACTATACTACTCTCTCTCTCTCTCTTTCTAACATGCAACCATTGTCTCTCGCCCTCCTCCTACATTTTTGAAAAATGAGGCCTAGCCTGTTACTACAGAGCCTCCACCGAAAGGGTTAAAGGAAGAAGGACATCTTTTTAACTGAGGGAGAGCAACACCTTCCCTTTCACAAAGACAGAGACAGACAGACACGCACTTCCCCTACCCTGCGTTTACCAGCTACAGGCAGGAGAGCTTATGAAAAAATAGCTCTCCCACACACAAAAACATAAAGAATGACAGAAAACATAGCTGTCCAAGTCTGTCACCACATTGCTCAATGAATACTTTTCTGCAAGCACACCGAGCTAAAATTGACCCACCTGTGCTTCACCCACAAATGCTTCCTTTTGTAACAACTATTAGTGGGACAAGCTGTACAGAACACTAGCAAAAATACCATTCAGGCAAATGTAGCACACTTTTTTTTTGTCAAAATACTTAAATATCATTTTTATTGGACAGGCTGTTAGAATATGTCAATGTAGTTTACATTCATTCATTAATCCAAAGTTCATTTTTAACCTGCCATTTTTGAATAGCTATAACAACGGTCCAACTCGTAGTAGTCTTTTGTTTTTTCGATGGTTTTATGTACTAATTATATGTTCAAATCGTCAACTGGGAAACTGGGAAACTAAATGAATGAACTTGCTCTAAAATGGCCAACAAAGTCCTATTTCCTATTGTTTCCCACTCAGGATTCCAGATACATAATTTTCTAAAGTGTGATATATTTCACACCCTTCCACCTCTTCCATCTGTGAAAACTTGGCAGTGAATGTGAAAAAAATAAAGCTGATGCCTTTCTGTGGTATCGGTGTGCTTTTTCATACAGCAAAGTAAAATCAGGATATGTATTCTCTATGCTTTCTTATTTTCAGCGTAGTGTCTTTGAACATGCACCCGAACAGAGTGAGGTTGTATTTATTACTTTTAACTTGTATTTTTGCAGCCTTGCGATTAGCACCCGAATGCAACATTAGTCTAAATAAATGGGCCCACATTAATGATTTTATCTGACAAAAGTGAAATTTTATGCCCAAGTTGCAACTGAATGGTATTTTTGTCAGCATTCTATAAAATGTATCAGTAGCTACAGCTGAACAGATTTGTGAGTGAAGCATGCGGAGTTCAGTTAAAGAACTGAAAGCACTGAATGAATAGTGTACCCTTAATAAAGCAAAGTAGATCAAAAGTAAAGGTGCCTCTGAAAAAAACACTTTATGATTTAGAGAGCCAAACCATGCAAAAAAACGTCTTCCCACATATTGTTTTTTCCAAACACAGCTATGAGAGACTAAGATTTCAAACGCTTCAAGTGACAAAAGTAGCCCTATATGATCATAAAAATGAAAAGAAATTCTCACGGTTATAGTCCTAACTCAGGTTAGGAAGCCACTGTTTGCGTTTGCCCGATGACATAAAGTGAGAACTTTAGGCCGAGGGCGTCAGTGCCTTCTTCAAATGCGAACCTGTATCAATATCTCAATTTCCACAGACCATGGAAAGACGCATCCACTTCTGCCAGCATATATGCCATAGTGTATCAGTGACTAAATTATGTACAACTGCTCAACATTAGCTTGGTATGGCACTAACTGGTACAACTTAAGCAAAAGAAATGCACATGTTCCTCTCCAAAAAAAGAAAACACCAGACATGGTCTTTGAATTCTACATCGTCTAAAAGCAAGAATGTAAAAGCAGGAATGTAAAATAGAAAGAAAGATGCATGCACGTCTCTCACAATGTACTCACAGTTTCACAAACTCTCACACACAGACTTAGCTAAAAAAATGAATAAATGTGGCAATAAATGTGAAGTTTTTTTTTTAAAGTCCACAAAACTGATATCATATACACATCAATTATTAACCAAATAGTATAAACATTGTGCTTAAATTGGAGATCAGTTTGGCTGATAGTATGTTCACAAAATTTGAATAAAGAAAATGTGTATTTCGCACAACAAACTCAATTGGAGCTCTACTGGTGTATGGGAGACCTTAACTGTACCTCTGTAACCAGAAAGCTTTAAATGATTGGTGGTTCAAAAGACTGTGGTAAACAAACGTAACGTGGCACATACTAGAAATAATGCCACTAAAAGGAAGAGACTTTCATTCTCAATTATATGACTGGGTTAGTTATTTAGTTGATCTCGTTACATAATTGGCTACTTAGAACAATAGCTATTAAGTACTTTTGTCCATCTTTTTTGTCTGGTAATGCTAGACAAAACACCTCATCTATGTTGCAAAACAGCATTCTTCAATTGTAAACTGTCTCAAAATGTGAGTGATCGAAGTGATGTTTTGACTGCGATTGTCTCGGAGTTGTTGAACTTATGGGCATAAAAATGTGTAAACTTTGTCCAAGTCTCTTAGCTCTGTTTCCATTGCAACATAATTAAAAGGAAATCAAAAATATTCCATTCACATGGGGAGAAACAGTGTTTACGTGAAATCCTCAAATATTACAACTGTTAAAATTGTCAGAATCTACGATAAACATCTGCCTCCAAGAATCGGGCGGGTCACCGTTTGTGAGAAATGTAAAAATGGTAAGACAACAGGTTTCTATTATAATTTGGATGTTGGTTGGATCTCGTTTTGTGGCCAGGTTGAACTGTGTGACTATTCAATTCTATTTTAGTTTGTTCCTAATTTAGTAACACAATTTGCTAAAGTTACATCCTTGCTGTCTGTGCACTGTACAGTGTGAAAAAAAGGAATATTTACATTTAAAAAAATACAAGCGAATGCTGAGACAAAGAGCTCTTTCATAATATCCCTCAACACCCAGTTAATGGTGGGCAGAGTGCTTCCCAAAGGACAAAGTGTGCACAAAAAAAAAGAAAGAAAGAAGAACACTGAGTAATGAACAAACTAAGTGGAAAAAAAACCATGACATTGGTTTTAATTTGTTGCTTGATCAAAGACTTGTTCAAGAGATAGGGATAGGGATAGGGAGGGGAAAAACAGTTTTGTTGTTTTTCAAGCACTTGAACTTAACCCCCTGAAGCTCAACTCAACTGACCATCCCTGTCCCGTCTATGGATGTGAAAGTCCTCCTATACTATTTTTCCCTGGTTTTAACTTCATTAGCTGCTTAAGAAACTAGGGTGTGAGAATAATGAACACACTCAAATTGATGTCTCTAGAATACACGACTCTGATTGCAGATCAGGTGCTCACATCACAACGAGGATGATTCTGGAATAATACATGAATCATTTGATAACCAATCAGTGTGCAGTGACCAGAAAGTTACCATGGCAATAATACCTGTATAATTAGAATACTGGGACTCCGGGTAAGGCACGTAATGTGCTGTGTACTAAACCAATGTTGTACTGACATTAATGCAATGTTATAAAAATCGTAAAACCATAAAAAGAGATCATAATAAATGTCCTTCACAACAATATCTCGAGTACAGTTGACGTACTTTGCATCATGCCTTTTACATACATTTTACAACACTCCATATCAGAAATAAAATTAACATGAATAATCAATAGTAAAGAATCTTAAAAGAAAGCAAGTTTGTCTACGTTTCTTCTGGCTTGGCATCGTCCCTGGCAGAGGGCGCATTCTGCATGGTGGTCCTGGCGTTCCACGGCACGGCAGAATGGAGCGATGACGTAAGACAATGCAAGCTCAGTTGACAAATAAGATCAAATAAGATCTCATGATCAAATAAGAAGCTTCCTGCAAAGTATTGTTCTAACAAATAATTGTAACTAGAGTACAAATATATAACAGCATTATAACATCCAGAAATCAAGCCCAAACTGAACATCATAAACATTGTAATCATATCTAATAATATTATTGTTAACAACGTTATCAATACAATTATTGTAAGTTTTACCCTGTTGTTTCAAGACAATAACTGATCTCCATTCATGATTGTACCAGGTCTCCACACCTAAGCTGGATTGGACGTTTCGTTTTGGCGTAAGGAGCAGAAAATAGGAGGGATAAGAAAAGATGAGAGGATAAAAGAGAGGGAAACGCAGAGTTCGCCACTCTATAGTGAGCAGGTCCCATCTCTATTTACACACATGGCCCCTACAGCACTCTTCTAAAGCATGGGTCAGTTCCTCTTGCTCACACTCGTACTCTTCCTTTTGATCGTAATAGTACAAAGCAGACACAGTAGACATTGTCTGACGGTTTATTCCCTAGCCAGTTTCAAAGTCTGCTGCCTCCCCTCTTTAACTTTCCATGTTTTCTCTCTCTCTCTTTGTCACTCTCTCTCTCCCTCTCTCACTCACAGTTGAATTTCAGACATCAGACTCAATACTGGAGAGCTTCTCATATACGTGTCCATTACTAGAGCCGTTGAACGGTCTCTGTCCTTGCCCCATCCCTAACCCGTCCCTTGCTGACAGCAGCTTGTTGTTGCCTGCCACCCCTCCATGGTGGTTGCTGAGGGGCCCGCCCAGGCACAGCTCCTTGGGAAACCGGGGTCCCACGTTGGACATGACCCCTGCGGAGGCGGAGGCTGGCAAATAGGAAGTCACCCCCATGGAGCCTCGGAAGTCTGCCCGGTTGTTGTTGAGGAGCTGCTGCTGCTGTTGTTGCGTCTGTTGCTGCTGCGGCTGTGTCTGCTGCTTTTTGACGTAGTACGATTTGGCGCCATGTAATAGGCACTGGTCGTCCCCGAAGGTTGGGATGAATGGGTTCTGGTTCACCTTATCTGGGTAGAGAGATTTAGACAAGGAGTAAGTCCCGACCCCTCGGGTACCGCCCATACCTCCTCCTCCTCCTCCCATCATGCCTCTATCCCTGTCCCTCATGTCCCTCTCGCCTACCGAACGACGGTGCAACCCACCTTCACCCCCACGGAACAAGCTAAACGATGATCCCCCACCCTTCCCCCGGTCCCCGGCACCAAAAAAGGATGTCTCCCGTTCCCCTCCCGCATACCGCTCGAACATCTGGGCATAAGGGCTTGCACCTTCCATATAGCGATCTTTGTCTTTCAGGCTCACGCTCCGTGGCGGAGGAAGCATGGAAGCCCCACCACCTCCGAAGCCTCCTGAGCCTCCCATCCTGCCCGCCCCTTCTTTCTGCAGGTCTACGAATGTGTCATAGGAATGCTGCCTGCGCAGGACCCTGCCACCGGGGCCAAACTTGCGCCTTTGCGCCTGGGTCTGGGCCCCTCCACCTCCCTTCCCACCCTCCAGGAGGAACTTGCCCCCTATTTGATCCAAGAGGAGGTGGTTATCCTCGCTGATGTCATATAAGTTGCCCGGCTTCTTGCACGAATCACACCGCTTGCAGGTGGCTGAGCTAGGACGGCTGGAAACTTGTCCGCTCCCCCCACCTCCTCCTCCACTGGATCCCCCTACACCACCCGCAGCTGCATAGCCCCCACCCCCTCCTCCCCCATGCATGCAAACTGGCTTGCCACCTCCACCTCCTCCACCGTGGCAGTTACGGCATTCCCAGTCCCCGCCGGTCAACCCCCCCACCCCTCCAACGTTCTTTTCCCAGCATGCATGGCCCTGCTGCCCAGGAGATCCTCCTCCTCCTCCCACTCCACCTTTAGACTCTGTCTTCTTAGATTTACCTTTCAAGAAATCGTCCACGGGAACCAAACTAGTGCACGCTCCCCCGCCACCACTGCTGCCGACTACGCCACCACATCCACCCCCACCCAGACCCCCTCCACCGCCCATTCCAGGAGCATCACTCAAATCCAAATGTTCCCATGGGGATGCCCCTTCCTTGGATCGGAACTGGTCCATGTAGTAGTCCCTTAAGTTCTCTTTGTCACGGAACATGTAGGAGGAGCTGTTGCTCCCTCTCTGGCTCTTGCGTTCAACAGGTGGAGTGGCTGAACGGTGTCCCTGCGTGACCGGGTGGTGGTGGTGATGGTGGTGGTGGATGGTGTGGTGGGTGCGTCTCCGGAAGCCCAGCTCAATTTCGTCCTGCTCCCGACGGGACTTGGCAGATGCTGGCCTCTTTTTCAGACTGTCCCTGTACTGCTTGCGCCTCTTGGCATTGCCCTCAAGATTGCCATAGGTCACGGTGTGAGTGGAAATATCCGATACATCTGAGCGGATATTCCCGTCGTCCCCTCCCGAGCCCGTCCCACCTCCCCCGCAGTACCTGTCATGTCCCGCTATAAACCCTGAACTGGACGCCCCACCCTTGAAGGAAAACTTCCCGTACAGATCAGGCAGGCCAGACTTGAAGCTCGACTGGGTGGGGTGGCCCGCAATCAGGTCAAACTTTTCCCTGTTCCTGTGCGTCAGCGACTGCCGGGGCTGGGTGGTGAAGATGGGCGCTACCCCTCCCCCTAAGCTGTCACAATCGTACATCCCACCCTCCAACGAACTGGCACTCCCTAAGCTACGA
This sequence comes from Nannopetersius ansorgii, assembly GCA_037974605.1. Taxonomy (NCBI): domain Eukaryota; kingdom Metazoa; phylum Chordata; class Actinopteri; order Characiformes; family Alestidae; genus Nannopetersius; species Nannopetersius ansorgii. Next base: position 17,906,968 of record JBBPDE010000083.1, on the reverse strand, counting down.
GGTCGGTTAGGCAAGGGACCCGACATACCCAGAGCCAGTGCGGATCCCGTGCCCCCATGGTGGTGCAGGTAATGATCCTGGTACAGGTTACTGTCCTTAAGGTGCATGTTCCCAAAAGTCCTCTCCACATCACTCACATAGTCGCTGAACATATTGTCTTCAGGCAAGTATGGTGGTGGAGGCTTGCAGTCAGTATGGCCTCCCAAGCTTCGCCGGTGCTCGCTGATGTCGTAGACAGCTGACTCTCTGTGGCTGTAATCCAGGGCACTGTGAGGGGAGCCGTTTACCCCAGGCACGGAGGTCATGTTTTTGGCAGTGCGCAGCAAACGAAGAATGTTGGAGTGTGTGTTGTTCATGTTCATGTTCATGGTGGCGGATGGGGAGTTGAGGGCTGATTTGTTCTCCTCAATCTGAACGCCATGAATGCAGCTGTAGATTCCCTGTAAGAGGAACCACAGAGAGGTAAGAGTGAAAAAAGGGAAGCAAAATGCTAAAATCAACTATTCATATTATATTTATCATTTGCAATGTTGCAGTGAGCCTGTATCATAGCCTGGTCTGGGAATCGCACTGCCTTAGACTGCTAGACCCTACAGCTACACCACATGCTGCATCTGCAAAGTAAAAAGCACAGTGAATGACCCCACACACCACTTTCACACACTTCTGCTCACAACTCTCAAAAGGTTCCATAGAGCTTGGGCCTTCACTGCCAGGATACAAAACAGTTTCTTCCCCATGCTTTCTTTCCCAAAATATACTTCACACAAAAACACTCTCTTGAACAAAACTGCTTTGTTCTCCTGTGTATGTAATGTATGTAAATACTTACACCCAGATGATCCCTCATAAACAGATTGACAGTAAGTTTCTTTTTTATTACATACTGTACATTTTTATATCTCATTATCTATGTTTTGCTCTTTTTTTGCATTGTTCTTTATTATTTCTACCATGCATTTTGTCACTTGCACTTCCTCTTTTGCACTCTGTATCATTCTGTCCTGCTCGCCTGTAGTCTTGTGTTGTTTTGGTTTTTACTTTGAGTTGCACCTAGACCTTGTCCGATACAAATATTGTAAATTTGTATATCTGCCGATACGATACAAATCCGATACTCGCTGAAACTTTTTTTAAACAGAAAACAAAAAATAATGACTTCAAAAAATGTCCGGATACATTTTGTAAACCTTTACACAAATACAAAAAAAAAAACTGTGATATAATTAGGGAGAAACATTGCACAGAGAATATGGTATGGTATGATGTCCCCTATGGGGTCTTGTTTGTAAAAATAGGTTTGGTTTTTTCCATCATTTAGTGCAATTTTCACACAATTTCCACACATTTAGAGCAAGCACGTTCTGTGGGGAGATAAAGTATTGGGACACCCGGCCAATACAAACTGCTGACATGTTGACAAGTCTCACACACAACAGAAACTCTCATCACATGATGCCACTTCTCGCAAATCACGTTATGCACGTGGCAAATCACGTTACGCATGCTGTAATTATTTCCTACAGATTTTTTAATGGATCGAATTTTTTTATTCCCTCCCGAATTCTGATCCAGTAATTTAGGTCGGGATCTGAGCGATACGGATACAGAAAATCGGATCGGCGCACCATGGTCTTGGAGAAATGCTGTTTCATTTCAATGTGTACTGTGTATATGGTTTAAATGACAGTAAACACCTACTTCACTTGACAAAAGGTCCCTGAAATTAATTCTACTAACTTATAACCCTCTGAATTAATTTTCTATTAAAAGAATGTCCTCAAGCAGTGCTGTTTTATAGGTAGAGGCAAAATTGAGATCAATTTTAATATGAGACAGTAATGAGGGGGTCCAGTCTACTGCTGAAAAAATAGTGAGTTTCCGATGGGACTTAATAGTGAGCTGGATGAAACAGTGAACGATGGGTTCATTAAAGCTTCATACATCAGGACCCAAACACAGCGCCGTCAAAGGAATATGAGTGAGCAAGAACGAGAAGGAGAAAGATAGTGAAAAAAGGCAGAGAGATGAACAGAGAGACAGAAGGAATGATTGATGACAGTGTTGCAGGGAGGCTGGTTTTCACTGACAATCAATAGTGTAAATCAATGTGTTTAAAATTCAGCTGACATTGTTGTGCTAAAGACTAAAGACACACAAGAAAATTAATTACACAGCATTATCTAAACCTCTTCAGCCTAATCAAGATCCCTACATGTACTGCTTGTTTAATCCACTCATCCACATTTCAATACACAATCAAATATAACAAAGGCTGGAACATGGTATTCTTTTTTTTGCATATTTGCATATTGCATGTCAGTCCCATTTAATAAAAGTGCCTGGAACATCTTTAATGATAAATGTCACAATGAATAACCACATGAAAACCAAAATGAGCACCTGGGGGGACACAGCTAATAGAATTCTGTCCCAAAAATATTCAAAAGGTTAAAGGTGGCTCCCCTGTTGGCGTTTCACAGCATTCTCCGCGAGGCCACGTCAGAAACGGTCTCTTGTCTACCTCTTAGTCACTTTTTCTGCCTCACCATATCCATCCATTCTTCTTGTGTGCTTCCATTGTGTGTGCCTTATCTCCACTACCTCCTGTGTTTTTTTTTAACCTCAGGTCATCCTTGCCAGCTTGACTCTTTTCTCTCATTTATCTCCTAACCTCTTCATCTGATTGGACTGGTACTGACATATTCTCAGCTCTATGCTATCTTGTTCCTCTTTCTCTTTCCTTTCTTACTCTAGAGGGTTCTACTACTTCTTTTTACGGTCCATTTCTTTTTCTTTTCCCTGAGTGCATTGTTTAGTTTTCTGACTATTTTACCTTTCTGTCTCTTTTTCGTGTCACTCTTGCTTCATCTTCTATCCCTGTTCTGCTCCTGCACTATTTAATATTTGAACACGTTTGATTATACAGTTCCACAGCAAGGAAAGGTTCGCTGCTCAAAGGGAATGTTATCACAGAACTTACTCCCGCGCAGGGACACAGTCCTCACATCAATACACTACAAAGTGTGTGCCTACAGTAAGGGTTAAAGAGACTTCATTTAAGTAAAATATGTAAAGTAATTCAATTAATACAATGAAACTGGTTTAAATAATAGGATACACACACCGATTAGACAAAAAAAAACCTGTTAGTGCACTTTGTTAAAGCAGCTATTACATCTGATAGAATTCTCAATGTTACCAGCCTGCTGGCTCATCTTCTTAGCTGGAAATCCCTCCATCTCCCACACGCTGGATTTGTAAGGTAATGTCAACAACTAGAAAAATCAGATCCACAGCTCATGGCCCTTTGAAAAGGTTTCAAAAACCTGGCACCTCTTTTTAGACTGCCGTACGATTCAATTTGATGCAAACACTTTAGATAACCAGCCCACACTACCTACCACCACCCTACCTTTCCCCCATCTCTCTTTAGTTCTTTTCTACCAATTGTATTACTCATCCTGCCGCCATTTGTTCATTCAGTTGTCATGGTAAATGTAAATAATTCACGTAGACAAGGTGTGAAGGATATTGTATCCATTAACAATATACAATTAAGCTCTTCTGTTAACCTACAATTAAGCTCTTCTGTCTGTTCTTATTTTTTATTTACCTTCTCGTGCTAAAAAAATTAAAGAAAAAAGTACACAACAGCAATTTTCACAGGTTTTCAAATGCCAGTTGGAAATATGGATGGAGGACTAGGCTCTACCCTAAATACATCACCACAATCATTCAGTTTTTATTGGTCACTGTGCCAATATTTCAGCTAGTGAAGACAAACCAGTAGAGACTGTAGGTCAGAAATAATCTCTAAAGCATGAATTTAACATTTAATTTTACATTTTTACGTAATTTTATGCTTTGTAGCAGGTTCCTAATGCATTCTTCTGCAGAAAATCTTGCAAAACTGGCAACAAAAAAAAAAAAAACATTGGCAAAAATCCCACTTGTCTGGTGTTTAGATTCACTCCAAAGTGTTGCATTTAGAACAAGTGAATTGTTTGGTTCAAGAAGTTCTGGAATTTGGTTCCACTCACCCTGCTAATAGAGAAGGTGACGCCGGGCTTGCCCGAGCACACGCCCATGAAGCAGAAACGTAGCTGCCAATAGAACAGGTGCTCCGCGATAAAGGTGATGAGCGACAGCGCCATTGCCGCCCCCAGCATGTAGAAGACTCCAGCCATGTTGTCCACGTCCAGCTGGCTGCTCATCACTTCATTCTTCTCGTTGTGACAGATCCCAGTTAGCCACAGAGCCTCCAGCTCCTCCATCTCACCTGCACAGAGAGAAAGAAAGGGTTTGGGGGGGAGGTGGAGAGAGAGTGGGAGAAGGATGCCAGATTTTGAGGATGAGGAATGGTGGGATGGAAGAAGCAAGAAGAAGTTTGGATGGAAAGAGAAAGTGACGAATGGGGGGTGAATGGAAGAATGGATTACAGAAGAAGAGTGTGTGTGTGTGTGTGTGTGTGTGTGTGTGTGTGTGTGTGTGTGTGTGTGTGTGTGTGTGTGTGTGTG
>JBBPDE010000083.1:17891360-17902348 GCA_037974605.1 Nannopetersius ansorgii | reverse complement strand
TGTGTGTGTGTGTGTGTGTGTGTGTTTGTGTGTGTGTGTGTGAGAGAGAGAGAGAGAGAGAGAGAGAGAGAGAGAGAAAGAAGAGAGAGAAAAAGAAGAGAGAGAGAGGTGAATGTTGTGAGTACAGCAGCAGAAATGGAGTTTGTTTAGGGTGAAGGAAAAAAGCGATTGAGAGAGCGAGGAGAGAGGGAGAGTGATGAGTAAGTGGGTGATATCTGGCCTTGAGTAAAAGTGAGTGCACTGTATTGTACTGTAAGTCCAAGTATGTGTGTGTGTGTGTGTGTGTGTGTGTGTGTGTGAGAGAAACAAACTGACTATAAATGTGGCTGCAAGAAAAAGGTGCTGCTTTAGATGTATTTTTTAAATGTGCATCAGGATTTTCCCTCTGCTGTGAGTGCGTGTGGCTTAATGCATTATTTTCTGAGCTTTGCGTTAATACGCCTTCGTCTGTTCGTGTCTATCTTCATCTGCGGGCATTTGTTCAGAACTTCTCCAATGCTACGTGTGGTAAACAAATTAAGGCCCCTGCGATGTGCAACATTTGTCATGTCGCATTACTCCCGATGCATTCCCGAAAGAGCGCCTCCTCATTAATGATTGATTACGAGCGTCACTTGTGATTTGGTTCCTGGAGCTAAGGGGGGACCTTAAGGTCCCAGCAGTCCTCAAAGGAGAAGCAAGATTTTGCTGCCAACCTTCAATTCACTCACTGTCTATCCAATCCATCCTTAGAGACAAATGGAGCTACGTTTTTGAAGTGGTCTGACTGTTTGCTGTCGTCATGCCCAGAGGGTAACTACTGGCAATGAAGGTTGTGCAATCAGATTCTGCTCTAGTATGGAGGGTGGAGTGGGAACCAGGTCTCGTTTCTGGACCCCTTAAATTGGTACTTATGCAATTTTACACTTAAGACTCACTAAAATGCTTCCAGCGTGGGGCTAATAAGTGCCACAACTGTCTAATCATCAGGAGATCATAAGGTCAAGTCCCGGTGATGCCGCAGCCATCTGTGGACAGAAGTCCAAGACAGTACAATTAGCTCTGCTCTCTCTTGGTGGGTAGGATGGCCACTCCTCTCCCCTTCACCCAGTGTGATGCTAGCCAGTAACCATCTGTTAGCGTCCCCCTCCAACCATGCAATGATGTTGCTCAGAGGAAGCACATGCCATGCTTCACCCTCCTAGTGTTGGTCACACTGCAGGGGGAATCCTAGCTGGCAGGTGAAAATGACTAAAAAACTTCCTGCCTTAAAGTGCATTTGTCTGAAAGTGATGATTCAAATCTAAATTGGGCTGTTTACAATGGAGCGAATTACTTTCTAGATTCCTAACAAGGTCAGAGATTTACACACCTACTTACAGCACAGACATAGTAGTGGCACATAGTCGCAAAGACTGAAAAAACTTTCTCTGCAGGGAATAAACTTGAAAATTGCATATTTCTGCCTTTCTTAGTGCACTATGTCTCATCACATCAGTCTCATCTCTATTCATTTATGATAATTGTCATATAGGGGTCATTTACTATGTTTTTTCTTGCACTGAGGCCCAACTCCCCAGTTACACCACAGGTCATGCCCATAAGTAGTGGGTCTTCTTGGCTGCAATGTAGTTTTGGTGGCATTTGTAAATCCAGAGCTTGTTCTACCATGGCCTATTTAAAGCATGCTATAGAGAGGCTCTGAGAAGACCTACAGGCTTGTTGGAGATATTTCTTTCTCTGTCAGCGTTTCAGTTTCCCCTTGTTGAAGGAGAACGATCTAGACTGCTCCCTTCAGACATGCGCGTGCATGTAAGAGACAGAAACAGGATAGTGAAAGTGCGACTGTTTCCGTGCAAATGTGTATGTCCATGTGTGCGGTGCGTCTGTGTGTGTGTGTGTGTGTGAGAAAGAGCTCCAGTATGCACATCACACACACACACACACACTTGACGCCATCCCCAATTCACTCGAGGGCTGCCACAAGCTAGCCTTGACACGTCTAACTAGGGCACTATTCTCGGTCTTGGCTCCTATATAATACTATACAATGCCTAGCGGCCAGGAAATAACAATGCATGACACACCTGAGTACCTATAGCAGACCCCCCCACAAACGGGCAGCTGCCGTGTCGCTAAGCTAACGTGTGTCACTAGCAGCGCATGTCTATTTGCATGCATGAGCAATCACTCAAAGGTAGCCCAGTAACTAGGCCAGGGCTAATTTAGGCTAGCAAGAGAGCGATTTGTGCGGGCTGGGTCCCCGCGATGCGGCTCTGATATCTTTACAGAACAATACATGATCCGCAACGTCCAAATCCATTAGCACTATTTGTGCTCGCAGCAGAGCATGCGAGCCATGCTCCTCGCGTATGGAACGAGATGGACTTGTCAGTGACGGCTTGGGCTCGTTAGGTGGACGAAATGGAAAGTGGTGGGAACGATGGGCCGCAGTAAGAATTCCAAGATCAACACTTTCATTAACCCAACACAACAGCTGACCACCACAACCTGCCTTTTTCTGTTTGTCGCCTGTAGTGCCTCATACGTTTTGAAATGTGAGTATGTTTCCATGTCTTTCCATGAAGAATTTAATGTAATACAGAATTTAATTCGTCTACCGGATATGGTGTTATATAACGTCCCATGTTTAGTCTTTAAAAGTGAAAGTTAATGTTCTTAGTATGTTACTGCGTGAGCAAAATTGAACATCATAATTAATTGTAACAAACTAGTTTCCAATGTACATTATGGGCAACAGATGCCTAAACAATACCACTGTACAACCCAGCTATATTTGCGGTGCCATCTGTACATAGTATTTATTGTTTGTATTTGTTGACACAGTACTAATATTTTCTTGAATTAAACAGACCTACATTGTGGAGTGTCTGTCAGGAGTAGACAGGGAACCTATAAGCTTGATGTCTGTGTTAAATGTCAGATCACCTCAAGCACATCTGTTAGCATAACAGGAGATGTAATAGGGCCATTTGAATCACTACTGTGTTCCATATACACATACACACCATCATGGGAATATGGTGGGAGCAAATCCAGGTCCTTGTCATTTCTTATCTGGGTGTGGGTATGATGTCTGCCTTTAGGGGAAGCTATTTAAGACTCTTGTAGGAGCTCTAGACCACTTCTCAACTGAGAGGAACAAGGACAGCCAACCACATAGGAAGGCTATGAGCTTGGAGTTGGATCTACTGCTACCGATATGAACATCTTTGGAAAAACGTCTCGCATTACATTCAGTATCTCATTTTTATGCATACTGTTAATACACTAATAGAAGATAAAACATGGTTACTTGAGCTAAGAACATTGTTTTTTACATGAATCTCAGGCCTGTTTGTTTATGACAATACCAAAGACAAGTGTGGTGCATTGGTTATCTATGCTACTGTAAATATTAATGTGCTACCTGAGCTATACTGACCTATACTCTTCCTATTGGAGGTTAGGTGACCTGACCAATGTCACGGTATCAAAAACTTCATTCTGTATTCGTTGTTTACTGAGAAATTAGATTTTTTTTTGGTGCCGCTTCAAGAATCTGATGCTACTTGTCAGTGCACTTAGGGCCACATAAAATGTTAAATGTAGAACATGTAGAAACCAGACACAAACAGCCCAAAGGGACTCTTTTATATTCGATCACGTACAAAATATCCAGTGTGTACTTTCCTGAAGTTAAGTGCATGCTTAAGTAAGTATCTCTGGGCTTATAAGGAGCAAAATTAGCATAATTAATTTCTGTAATATTGCTCAAATTACAGGAACGTTCTTCAGCGGGGCTTACCGTCTCCGAACAACTGCAGAATGGCGAGATCCACAGGCCTCTTCCAGCCGGAGTCTTTCTGGATTGCAATGCCATAGCCTGTGGTAGCAAAGATATAACCGCTACCGATCGTCACGAGCTTGCAGCCCTCGTCTCTTCCTGCCATGTAGTTCAGCACAGCAGCGTCGTAGATAAACGCATCCAGTTTACTGTCAAAAACAGAGGGGAAGATCATTCGCACCGGGAAAAGTGCTTGATTGCAGCTGAAGGATGCCAACTATATTTGCATGCCCACGTGGACTTTAACGTGCAAAGGCCAAACTGTAATCGCTAAGACATAAATTCAACCGCGGAGGGTCGGGAATGCTATTGAGTGCTTGTTAGAGCACGGCCAATTTAACTTTTTTGAATGGATTTTTGGGAGCCTTTCCTCCCGTTTTTGGCCAATTTAGCAAAAAGCCTCATGTACTGCATCACTAGTGATGAACTGTCATGCTGAGGCCCCACTGATAGCTGTAGTTCATCCTTGCAGGGTGCTGGTTCTGAACATGATGAGGCAAGTTCAAGGCACAGCATGGCAGCTGGAGTCATGAAGTCTACAATCACGTTTGATGTACATGGAGAACAGGGGCAGATGTGACTTTTTCATTTCAGGTTATGCTCCAATATTCAACTATTTTAACCCATAAACATAAAGTTTATACACTCTACCCTATCGGAGGTGTCATAGTTTAATCTAAACATGCTTTCACTGCAAAATCTTTCCATTTATGTAGGCCTATCTTTGACTCAGATAACTACATTACATACAGAGTATAAGGTGGAATGCTCTCAAGCAGTATTCTTTTAACATGAAGTTGGAATAAACATCCACCCTTTTTTATTAAAGCAACAACAACCATCTCAACATACTTTGCTCAAACCCAGCAGGGGTTTTTTTTAACTAATTTGCTCTTTTCTTCCCAGCACTATCTATGATATCGGGGCTATATCACACTATATAATCACTTCTGTAATGGCACTGTCAAATACAGCCTCAAATAATATTAGGTAGGGGGCAGCTGGGGGTTTTGGAGTTTCCTCTGTGATCCTAAGGTTGCGGGTTCGAATCCCAGGACCACTCAGGTACCATTGAGCAAAGTAGTGGCCCCCATACTCGCTCTATGGGCGCCAATGTTGGAAGCTCTCTGTTTCACTTAGGCCAGGGGTCTGCAACCTTTAACACTCAAATAGCTGTTTGGATTTCCACAAAAGAGAAAACACCAGGAGCCACAAATCCTACTTGACATCTAAAATAAAGATAACACTCCTTTTTTTATTTTTATGCTATGTATAAAAACAAGAAAACATTTTAATCATTTAAAACTGTAAAAAACACAAAAGAATTAAACGCATTGTATCGTAATGTTACAAGGTTACAATAATCTTCAGATTTTGAACTAGAATTAAAAAACAATGAATAAAAATAAAATACACTTTACACCTAGAACGGCTGACAGCGTCAACTGACACAATTGAATCAGAATCAGAATCGCATCTTTTGGCCTATTGGAGCAGCAAGCATGCTCTGTAAGAGACACATGGGTGTGGTGTAGGCACATGTACACACTCAATTTTACATATTGTTTCATACTGTCGTGCTTGAGGGACACCATCGACCAAAACGAATTAAATTCCTTGTATGTGTCGCTCACATACTTGTCGATTCTGATTCTCATCTTGATTCTGCCACTGGCGCTGTAAAATGGGTGCAAAGTCCACTGGACACTCGCTGTGTCTGCAGCTTGTGTGGGTTTCCGACCCCTGACTTAGGCGAATGGGTTAAATGCAGAGGACTCAAGAAATTTTCCTTCAAGATCAATATAGTAAATAAAAAATAAAATATAATAAAAAACATAACTAAAGGTAAAATATACTGCTACACATAATTGTGATATACACTGTGATACACACTTGACGTGATGCGCTTAAGATGTAAGTGATGTAAGTGAACCCTTGATGCGAAGTGTTTAAGAACGAATAATTTTCATTTGTCAAGTTGATTGCCTTGATTCATCAGGACGCTCACAGCATGACAAATGCAGTGACTGATTATGGGCCTATTTGCATATGACCCTCTCCTGTGATAGCAGTGTTGTAAGAATTGATGTCATGATAATGACTGAGGACTGACATACTGCAGAAATCTATTAAAACTGTCCTAATACTTCTGGTAGAGCAATATATGTCCTGCTCTGTCTAAGCTACAGTATAAAATGTTAATGACGGCTTGTACATAATATAGTGCGATGCACTGATGTATAAGAAACGCTCATGATCTGCTATGATTTGAGATTTCAGAAATGAGTCCAGAAGAATTAAACGTCATAGCAGTCAGTGTCTCAGCAAGATGTGTGGTTTAGTCATTTCTAAACAAACAGCCTCGAGCTTCTCCAGCTTGATGCTATTACCAGCTGTGAGTCCACTGAACACCCACTCACTCACATACATATCCTTTCCTTAAGCTTCTTTCTCTCTCTTTTTCTCTCTCTCTCTCTCTGCCCCCACCCCTCACTTCCTTTTTTCTGTTGCTTTTTTCCCCCCTCACGCTTGCTCATCCTCAATCCTTTTCTCTCTCTCTCTCTTTCTTTCTCTCTCTCTCTCTCTTTCTCTCTCTCTCACCCGGTCTTCAGGCTCTGGAGAGCCTCGTCTACGTTTTTCTGGTGGAAGCTGGTCATGTAGCTGTGCATTTCTTTGTAGTTGTTCCTAATGTTCCTCTCCGTGCTGCCGTTGGGAACCGTGCCAAAGCGAAACGGGGGAGTGTAGTCATTTGGACGCTGGAACTGGAAGGAGAGAAAGAGAGAAAGAGACAGAGAAAGAGAGAGATAAAGAGAGAGAGAGAGAGAGAGAGAGAGAGAGAGAGAGAGAGAGAGAGAGAGAGAAAAGGGAAGCAGAGTGTGAAGAACTCTGGAAGGATGCAATTGGGAAGGCATCCATCCACTGGATGAGCTGAAATTATCCAGTGACAGCGGACTGGAGCACTAAAACCTCCAATCCTGTTTTTTTTAAACACCATTTGGAAATATAATCTACTGTTAATATTGTGAGAACATTCTGGGATGCACAGACAAATAGAAATCATGCAAAATTCCTCAGAACAAAAATTAGAAATTAATTTAAATGAGCTTGTTACATTCATGTACATTATACCAAAGAACCTGTTACATTGATACGATTTGACTTAAAATCGTTTGATAAAGAGTCAACAAATAATGAGAGAAGATACTGTATTCACGCAAGACACACGCTCCAGAGAAAAACAGGAAATAAAAAGCAAATCCATTCAGGATAGTTCAGAATAGAATAGCCAAAAGGACATATATATTTATTAGTCAGGACACAAAATATTTTCTTATATGTAACATACAATGAAAATTTAAAATACATTTTGAATAATAGCACCATATGCTATTCAGGGAAATATCAATTCAATTCAATTTTATTTATATAGCGCTTTTAACAATGGTCATTGTCACAAAGCAGCTTTACAAAATGAAATAAATACAAAATGAAATAAATGTGTGTGTATGAATGCAATCTTTTGAGATCTTGTTTAAAAGCGTCGTTTAATACATTTCTTAAAGGCATGTAATAATAATTTGTGCCATCAGATTATTTGCAGATATTCTGTGATATTTTATTTATCTGCGCGAGTTTATGCTTGTGTACTTGGGTCAAACTTGGATAGAAACGTCCAGGACTGTATTCATGTATTCAGGTTTGGACCAACATTTCGGTCCTGATTTAAGCTCAGTGGCTACAATGGAGACATTTTATTTTGTGCTTTTGGCTACGATGTGTGCTCACAAACATTACTAATATAGGCTCGAAAAGTACAGGCGCAACGTTCAATGATTATATCTAAAAAACACAGACGTGTGATGTTGGCTGAACCTTTAACTAACTCTTTATTTTGCATTTTCAACAGGAAACAAGACAAAATGACACCACAAAAAGTAAGTACTTGAAATACCTAAATAAATTAACTAAAAAAAGGGGATAAATAAAATAGATAAACAAAAATAAAAAAAACCCAACAAGAATGGGGGAAGAGGGGTGTCCCCACCTATATCACATATTTAGTTGGAGTGGTCTCCTAACGCCTGTAGGTCCGATCCTTCCTTCTTTTTATAGTCCAACCATTTAGTCCATAAACCTTTAACTAATTTAATTAATTTAAAAGCTATCAAATCAAATGTACCTACTTTTTCCACAAAGTGCTGCTTTGGGGGGCATGTTTTCATTCCATTAGTGGAAGAACACCTGGCCGTGCTTGTATAGTCCGAAGGTCTTTCAACCTTAATATAAGCTCCTGATTTGTTGGAATGAAAGTGAGCAGCCACACCGGCCCAAACTGGACACCCCTATAATAAAGTAGTATCAAACGCCCACAATATGAGAACCTGATTGAGAATCTGTACATTGTAAAAATATTGTGTGGCCCACTGGTGTACCGACTCCAGCATGTTGACCACAAAATGAATTTTCTAAAATCTAAAAAATGTATTCCAAGTCACAACAGCCAGGTTTGCAATCCAATGGAAAATATATCGGAGGTGTTATTAAGGCTGAGACATAGCTGTTCAACCTGTGGGCACTCTCTAGGCTGCTCCAGACCTTAAAAGATAAATGAGATCTTTTCTCCCATTTCACAGTGGAATCATGTCAGTGTATCCTGTAAACCCATATTGCTACATCCGCTTGACACCCAGAAGCTTTGCCAGACATGAAAAAAATAAAGCGCAACTTAAAGTAAAGAACAAAATCTCACCACATCAATTATTCAGCGGCTACAACCGCCTCTCAAAGTCAATTCTCCTTGCCTGTTTTAGCAGCTGTAACCTAGTTCCCATTAGCCCAGTAATTTTTCACTCATAACGGCCAGACGCAAAGCTGCAAGAACACCACAGATACAGCAGGGAAAAGCCTGGCAATTAACATGACCGACCACCGGTGCATGACAAACACCTAGGCCAATTACGGGCAATTTAACCACATTTTTCTTACACCTTAACCCCAATGACGAAGAAAAACACACAGAATTGAACATATGACCTTATATATACAAACACATACAGTAAGCCCCGTATATATATATATAGTTCCTACTGTATGTTTGTATGACTTAGTATACATATATATATATACATTATAATTGATAAATATATGAATAGCCAGTGGCCTAGTGGTTCAGGAGTTGCCCCTGTAATCAGAAGCTTGTGGGTTCAAATCCCAGGACTCCCAGGAATCCCATCACTGAGGTACGCCCTTCGTTGGTGGCAATCCCCTGCTTCCCTTGGTGAATGGGTTAAATGCAGAGAAGCAATTTCACTTGTTCATTCATGTGTTGTGCTGTGTTCACACGTGACTTTACTTCATAAGGGGCCACTTTACTTTACTAATAGCAGTGTTGCATTAGAGATATATATTACAAACCATTATGGACAGAGAAAGGCTTGATCTAAATTAATTATATTTTGATTCTTACTTATTCAGGAGTTGACACTAATGTTCATGTTTCTAAGAGTATATGGTAAAAGTAATCTTGGTAAAAACGGGAGAAAACTTCATGAACAACCCACACCAGTGTGTGCCAGGTTGTTCAGAATGTGTTTCTGATAAAGAAATTGATCTTATTATTAAAACAACAAGCAACTCACACCGGAGGTGCACACGCTAGTCTAATACATGAAGCTATTAATGAGAACAATCTAGCATTAAGTGTCTTACAGTTATTTGGAAGGGACATCCCACAGGGGGTACATTCCACAGAGTGCGCATTGAAGTTATACCAGAAAAATGTAGCCTTTTTTTGCAGCATAAATAAACTGAAGTTTAATAGCAAATGCAAAACTGGTAAATCCTGCTAGACACTATGTGGACAAAAGTAATGGGACATGCTTATTTTCCAGTGTTTTGGCTAGGCCTCTTCTTCCAGTGAAGAACAATCTTAATGCTTCAGCAGACCAAGACATTCGGACACCCCCAAGCTTCCAACTTGGTGGACACAGTTTGGGGAAGAACCTTTTCTATTCCAGCATGACTGTGCCTCAGTGCGCAAAGCGAGCTCCATAAACATATGGCTGGATGAGTTCAGTGTGGAAGAACTTGAGCCCTGACCTCAACCCCATCCAACACCTTTGGGATGAACTGGAATCGAGATGTGAGACAAGCCTGCTCATCCAACACCAGTGCCTGACCTCATAAATGCTCTACAATATGAATGAGCACAATATCCACAGAAACTACAAAATCTACCAAGAGGAAGCTGTTGTAGCTGCAAAGGGGATGGGAGGGGCAACTCCATATTAAAGTCTATGTATTTGAATGCAATGTCATTAAGGGGCAGCTGGTAGCCTAGTGGTTAGGGCATTCGCCCTGTGGTCAGAAAGTCCAGGTTCGATTCCCAAGACCGCTAGGCACCTCTGAGGGACCCTGAGCAAGGTACCGCCCCACACACTGCTCCCCGGGCGCCGTGTTCATGGCTGCCCCCTGCTTCACTTGGTGAATGGGTTAAATGCAGAGGAAGAATTTCGTGCTGTTCACACTGTGTGCAGTGGTGTGTTCACGTATGACCGAATGATCACTTTCACTTAAAGTCCCTGTTTGTGTAATGGTTAGGTGTCCATATAGTGTTGTGTTAACTGTACATGCAGGCTTTAAATTACAAACCAACGTAATGGATAATAAAGCTCATTCTTTACTGGAGTGTGTTCATGGGAAAAATCCCTGCTACCTTTTTGTCGCTCAGGCCCGACACCTGGTCCACATACTCCTCCTGGATCATGAAGGCGGCCAGGTTAGCAGTGTAGCTGGCCAGGAAGATGACAGCGAAGAAGGCCCAAACGGACACCATAATCTTACTGGTGGTGCCTTTAGGGTTCTGGACGGGTACGGAGTTGTTGAAGACCAGACCCCACAGCAGCCATATGGCCTTACCAATGGTGAAGGAGGGGCCACCAGGCTCTGAGAGAGGGATACAGAGATAGAGAGATAAAGAGGTAGAGAAAGTCAGTGAGAGAGAGATATATACAGAGAGAATCAAAGACCAAAAGAGGAGAGAGAAAGAAAGAAAAGAGAATTTGAAAATTAGAGAAAGAGAAGAAAGAGAGAGAGAGGGAGAGGGAGAGAGAGAGAGAGGGAGAGAGAGAGAGAGAGAGAGAGAGAGAGAGAGAGAGAGAGA
>JBBPDE010000083.1:17763880-17774533 GCA_037974605.1 Nannopetersius ansorgii | reverse complement strand
AAGGGGAGGGGCGGGTCTAGTGGGTTGTTGGAGTTGGGGATGTATTGGAGAAAGTGCTGTGGAGCGAGAGCTAAAATCAACAAAAAAAGAACTGGTATTCACCTGCCTGCTGTCTGCTTCTTCTCACCGGTCGTCACAGTACAGTGATGGCCATGTACTCAGGACATGTTTTGTCATGACATCTTTGTGTATGATGATTTATTTTACTGGCATATGGTCTACTAACCAAACTAAACAACATAGTTTACCTTTGTATACCTTTCCTTTCACTCCTGTTGGAATCTGCCTGTCACAAACCACTCTTTTCCACCCATTCCACCTGCCTGTACTCTCCTCTTCACACTTTTCATTACTCTGGACTGTTGACCCCAAGTATTTAAACTCCACCACCTTCGTCAGCTCTACTTTCTGCATCCTCACCATTTCACTGTGCTCCCTCTCATTCACGCACAGGTATTCTGTCTTAGTCCTACTGACCTTCATGTCTGTCTCTCTAGTGTCTCAACCTGTTCTCTCCTCTAAGTACATGCAAACATCATAGTCCACATGGATCCTTGGTGTAAACCCACCTTAAACGCATCAGTCACTCCTATCGCAGACCTGTCACACTGCCCCCGGACATATTCTATACCTCTCACACACTGACTCTGTTGCACCACTGCACTTTCCCCTCACACGCACACCTGGACTGTGAAATAACTGACCCAGTTGCACCACTGCACTTTACCAGACTATGCTGCTACATGGACAATCTCAATCTCTTGCATATATGTTGCATATTTGCACATATGCTGAAATTGAACTCCATGGATCTGTACAGTATATAGCAGAGATGACAATAAAGTTGACTTTGATCTGCCACTTCTGACTTCGACCTGCCACTTCTGACTTCCTCATACAATACCACAACTCCTCCCTAAGCTCCCAGTCATATTCAAGTCCACAAACACAGTGCAACTCTCTGCACTTCTCTGTCAGCACCCTCAGATAAAACACTGCATCTGGTGGAAGCTGGGTTAAGATGACCAGTGAGCAGCAATATGGTTTCATGCTGAGAATTTCTAAATTTCTCATCACCCGAACATTCTTCATCTCCAGAACGCTCTCCGCATACCCTTCACAACACCCACCCCATTTCGCCTCCCATGCACACCACGATAGAATACACTGAATCCTCCTCCAGTACACCTGGCCTAACTTCCCTTCCATCTGTCTCCTGCATACACAACATATCAACCTTTTTTCTCTCCACTGGGACACTGTAAAATGTCAAAAATACAAGCTCATATTGAATTGAATGCCAAAAACATATTTCAACAAATGTAACCCTATTAGTAAATGTTACGACTGTCTCACCAACCTTTCAAAACATGTTGCTGGCATCAAATACAAATATATCAGTCAAATATGAGTTGACATGATTTTCAAGTAACCACATTGTTTTCATTTACACAGCATCCCAACTTTTTTGGAAACAGTGCTGCAGACATTGCGGAGAAAAGACAGGACTGTGTATTTTGTTTCAAGTCAAGTCATCTTTATTTGAACGTTCTCAGGGTGTCTGGTTACCAGACAGAACATTACAAAAGCATTAATGCCACCATTGTCTCTCTGTGTAGCTTGAAACGAGGCCATATTATGGAGCACAGTTGCAATGTATTGAATGTCTTTATTTAATAAAAAAAAAAGTTATTAAAAAAAAAAGGAACCAAATATTTGAAACAGACCAAATACAACGTATAAATATCTGACCTATTTGTTCAACACTTAACTCTGTACAGTCATACTACACATTGAAAATTCCTTTTAGGGGGGATCTACACTGGGATCAATTCCAACGTTTCCTTAAAATAACGTCAAATTGAATAGTGTGTACAGTCCTTGTTTTAGTGTAGATGTATGTGTGTGTGTGTGTGTCTGTGAGAGTAGACTTCTGCGTGTCTGTGTGCGCACACGCACGCGTGTATGTGCATAATAAGTGCACATTTAACATCCTGTCCACACTCGCACCTTTCCTAATACCAGGAAGATCCTAATTAAACAGCAGTCGCGCTTGTAATTAATAGTTCAGTCTCTCCCACTGTTTGTGACTACTGTACCAGTTTCTTTCACCAGCCCACACACCCATCAGCCAGCTCAAGAAGAGCCAGCGGATGGTGGGTTGATGACATCTGTACACTGCGGCTCGCAGAACGGCCCAAAACGTCCGTACACGTCCTTGGCCCTCACAGCAAAGTAGTAAGTAGAGCCGGACACGAACTGGGTCAGAGTGCAAGCCATGGGCAAGGGGAGCGCCTTCACCTCTCCAATCTTCTTCCACAGAGACTGAGATGAAGCTGCTGCTGCTGACCCCTGGTGGTCCTGATGGTACGCGTACAGGTGGTAACTATCCACAGCGGCACAGTTACGATCCGTTTCAGCAACGCACCAAGACAGGACGATGCCGTTCTGGCTCTGGACCCGGGCCAACTTCAGCTGAGGTTGCTGAGGCGGGGAGGTGTGGGCGGCCTCTGGAGGCAGCCTCGCAGGGGGAGTCGGGGCTAATGGCAACGGAGGAAGTGGAGCTGAGGATGAAGAGCCTGGACGGGATTTGGAAGGCGAGTCCTGGACGGAAAAAGAAAAAATGATCAGCCCAGTGTCTGACAATGAAATCTCGGATTTTTACGTTTCTCCACTCTCTATAAAATGAATACAAATTGTATAAACATAGATGTCTATAGAATGAACTCAGGCACATAAGCTCTATTGTACAGTTTTGATTTAATCCTTTGGTTCATTATGATTTGAGTCTGAATCTTAATGCA
The DNA here is from genome assembly GCA_037974605.1 of Nannopetersius ansorgii. Taxonomy (NCBI): domain Eukaryota; kingdom Metazoa; phylum Chordata; class Actinopteri; order Characiformes; family Alestidae; genus Nannopetersius; species Nannopetersius ansorgii. The sequence continues at coordinate 17,771,729 of JBBPDE010000083.1, read as the reverse complement.
GGAAAAGCCTAACAGTATGTCTAACTCAGTTCTCTATTAAATGAAGCAAGTTGTAGTTACATGTACTCACCACTGAGGGTCGATGCTGCACCACAGAGCGACCAGCTGAAAACGAAAAAAAGTTCCATGTCAGTATGAGACCATTAAAGAGTAATCACACTGTAGAGTAGATTTGAAATATACTGCTTTGTAATAATACATGGTGTCAGTCTCACTGCAATCTTATTACTTTTCAAGCTGCCAAAATTACAATGTGTGTCCGCAGCGCCCCCTCTGGTTTAACTTAATGTGAATAGGTTTATCAGTGTTCCCACACCTAATTTACATTGTGCTGAACGGAGTGCAAAATATTAGAACTGAACAGAATTGTAAGATAATCGAGTTGATCTTAGTTTACTACTTAATAACAAGGTTAAGGTTAGCTGTGTATATGCAACAGCAAGTCACATGTATGAGTAGGGAAAAAAAAAAAACAGGAAATGACTCTGCATGCTAACTTCTGATCGCCTGTCTGAGGAGTTTCACTGTTAGCACCAAGCTAATTCACTTATGCCGCATCTCCCTACTTAAACACATGCATGCTCAGATAATCGCAGCCAGTCCATTCATCTTACTGTTTTCATTCTGGTACGTTTCTCTTTCTCTCTGTCCCTCTCTCGGTGTAAAGTTAAGTCATATTACTGCAGTCTGCTATGTTGCCCCATAGCACCCACCTTCCTTCTTTCCCAAAAGGGCTGAAGTGTCCTTATTTCTTTTTTAACTCAGGCTGATGTTATTTGAAACTAGTTTGGTGCAGATACTCTAAGGTAATTATCAATGCTTTGCATTAAGTAGGAATGTTAATACAATTCATTTGTGACCAGGCAGAAAGAGGGTGAAGATGAAGAAAGTGACAGATAAGCAGAGGAAAAAAAGATGACGGAGCAACACTAATATAGGTCTACATAGCAAATCAACAACCAAATGAGAGACAGATAAAGGAAAAAAAGAAAACTTAAACTCACCAATAGTGGTGGAGCTGACTAACGGGGGTGGCCCTGAGGGTCTCTGGGTAGAGGTGGCAATAGAGGGGGCAGAAGCCTTCTGCACACCTGTCACTATAACAACACAAACCCACAGACACAAAGCCAGCCAGAGAATGAGGGAGCGAAGGAACACAAGACCAAAAAAAAGACACAAAGAAAAATGCTGAAGGATAATGGAAGAGGAGGCTTAAAGGCTAAAGGGAGGTGTGGAGGTGTACCTTGCACATCATCGTCATCCTCGGTCAGGTCTATGAACGAATTCTTAGGGCGAGCAGACTGTGGAAAGAACAAAGAAATAAACAACAAGACTTTTAACAAGGGCACAGTGGTAAGATTCATTATTTCTAAGAGTGAAGCTCCAGTGTAATGCACATACCTGAGAGGGTGATTTGGCTGGAGTAGAATTAGAGGCTTGATTATCTAGAGGTGAAAGAGAGACAAAGTGAGATTACACAACAAGCTTTCACAGAAAGCTAGTCAAGGTGGCTGTATACTTTGAATGAGTAAAGTGCTGGCTGAGAAAGAAATTTTACAATTCGTCCTCTCTGGAGAAACAAAAGCATGACCGTTTGATATTTGGATCAGTCACAGAAAGTGGGAGAACTGGGACCATATTTAATTTATAAAGTGGAGTTCATTCAAATATATGGCACATTTAACCGCAGGCTCTGAAATAATGTCTGAATTGTGTGTCATATGGCATATAGACTATGGATTATTAATTAGCATCTGTTTTATTGCATATGAACAATACCGCCATCCATCATGACACTTTCAAATATTCACTGGCATTTTGGCATGGTTGAGGCCACACACCTGTCTTGGAGGCCATTGCAGATGCAGAAGGTGGACCAGCTGCTGCTGCCGACCCAGTTGCTGCAGGACCTGTGGTTGCCAGGGACGATGAGGCAGTTGCCACTCCCACCACAGCGGCGCACTGGGTTGGCGCGCGGGCTGTTGACACAGAAACGGCAGCGCTGGGTGAACTGACCGTCCCCGTGCCACCCTGGTACATCGACCTGCCCGATGACATATGCGGAGCGGTGGAGGAGGACGAGGGCGAGGAAGACGAAACAACGTTTCCTGCCGACTTCTGCAGGATGATGGTGGTGGTAGCTGTGGTGGTCTTGGCTTTATTAAGACTGTTCACTGTGGCAAGTGAAGACACTGGGATCACACCGATGCCCCCTGCTTGTCCGTTGGCCATAGTGAGTGGCAGCTGAATCAGCAAGGGCTGAATGGACATGGACTGGCCGCCTGATGTGGCTGTGGTGGTCGTCATGACTCCAGTGTTGGGGCGAGTCTGCAGCAGCAAAGTACCAGCCTGGCCAGTCAGCGAAGATGCGGTGGAAGATGGGGTGGAGCCCGTTGTGGTGGAGAGGATCTGGAGAATAGGAGCAGGAGCAGCCAAGGCAGATGAAGATGCTGTAGTCGGGGTGGAGTGAGGTTTAGGCTGGGCTGGGGTAGCTGAAGAACATAAAAATGATGTTATAAAAAAAGAATAAAAGCCCAAGCATTTTGAATTTAAAGCTGAAAGTTAGCTTAAACCTAACATTACAAATAGGCTCTATGCACACAAGGGCTGAAGTGTTTCCATTACATTAGCAGACCAGCTTCTGGTCATTAGCTAATGTCTTCTCATGAAGTCAAACACACACCAGTCTGTTGCTAGACTCTCAATAGAGGCAGTACTAGGGCTGGGCATGTTGGCCTAAAAATCAAAATCTCGATTAATTGAATTACAATTAACAAACGATCATTTTATTTATTTATTCATTTTATTGCCCTCATAGTTCACTGACAAGTTGCTCAGTTGTCTCAGTGTTTAAGCTCTCCATGCTCAACATGTCGGCAGAATAACGTAACATAACGGAGCGGGGTCACGTGACTCGCGGTAGTGTTTTTAAAGGGAAAGTAATCGAAATAATCGACTTGGAAAAATTTGATCCATTATAGGTTCTGAATGACGATTTCGATTACTTTTCGATTAATTGCCCAGCCCTAGGCAGTACAATCCATTTAATGGGTAAAAGGAGCACAAGTTGTTTGACACATCACCCTCCTGTCCATTTCCAGACTATTCAAAGATTTTCGTAACCCTTGAACACCTTCAGGTATTCCCAATCGTGCGAGAGAGAAAAAAAATGCAACCCGTTTTGCAAATGTCTCGTTCACTCCATACCAGTTGACTCCATACCACCGTGATCTGTTTGTTGGTCGGCATTTAAAAACATAAACTGATAGTACAAGCCAACACCAAAACCTCTTCTACCATAAATGACTACCTTCGATGGCTTGCAATCGTTGTGGAAACTCATTTGCCTAAACATAAATGGTAGTTCAAACAAATTCTATCATCTAACGTTTTGAACTAGGATGGGCTGAAATGAATTCTAGAGATTCCTGGAGACTATGACAGACTGCCATCACACCGACCTCTTCTGTCAATGTATTTTTCACTGACACTGAGGGGGAGGGTAAATAAAACTGCAGCTTAAAATTGTATTCCATTCTGTTCTATTCAGGTTTTTGACAAAGAAGTCTGACAGCTGAATCAAACAAATCACAATCAAAAGCAATACATTTTGTCGAAGAAGACACAGCATTAGCTTGTCCAGCAAAACATACACTAGCCAGTTTGCAGCTAACTGCTTGGTTGCCAGGTAGCATTTAGTATTCGGCCACTTCCCCTCCGTTTTGTAGCTAGCAATGTACATTTTGACAGGGAGTGTAAAAGAGCGCCATGTCCATCTGTTTGTTGGCCGACATTTAAAAACAGAAACTGATCCACCGGTATACGGGAACCCAAAAGACAAGTGTGCATGGAGCCTATTCAAGAACATGCAAATCATTCTAATACCCTAATTTACAGGCATGACTTGGAAAAACTTACCAGTAGAGCTGGTTGCTCCAGCACTGGTCTGCTTGGGATCTAGAGTGGTCCTTTCCATGCTAAGACAGAACATTTTAAATTAAAATCAACTCAAAAAGAGCAATATCATAATAAATGAAGAGAATCTAAGATTAAGGGCCCCATATAAATGTAGAAACAAATATTTTAGTCACAAGGGGGAGTCTTGTTCCAATGATTGTGCTGAAGCAAGCATCGACACCGAGCGAATCTCAAGTGAGTTCAACTAGCAGTTCTTTCACAGACAGCCTTTAGCCACAGATAATTAGCAAAAGTACTCACCGGTGAATTGTTGAGGTGGAGTAGGTTGCGGCAGGCTTAGCAGCACCCTAGAGGGGGAAGGGGGCATTTAATGTTCTGAGTGAAATTATTTATTGTAATAAACTGTTTGAAACGGTTTTCATTCTAGGAATTCATTCAGGTCTCGATCCGCCAGGATGCGCGATAGCTTTTTTCCACAAGCCATCAGACTCCTGAACTCACTTCCAGCCATCAAACTTCCCCTCACACACACACCTGAACTGTGAAATAACTGACTCTGTTGCACCACTGCACTTGCCCCTCACACGCACACCTGGACTGTGAAATAACCGACTCTGTTGCACCACTGCACTTTACCAGACTATGCTGCTACATGGACAATATCAATTTCTGTTGCATATTTGCACATATGCTGAAATTGCACACAAAATATATATTCTGATTATATTATGTCATATTATAAATCTCTACTTCTTGCACACTCAGTGTAAAAGGGCAATTTCCACCTGTACACATGGTTGCATATTGTGCTTACACTGAACACTGTATGTGTAACTAGTCCGGATACGTTGTTGTCAAATTATAACTAACTCTTGCACATCCAATGCAAATGTCATTTCACCATCCTACCTCTATTTCTATCTTTAGTGCCAAACTATATTTAACACTCCTTGTCTTGTCTTAAATGTGTTTCTATCTATTTTTTATCCTATGTGCCTATTTGTGCTAATGCCTATTTGTTCTCTGCACTGTAATAACTGGAACCACGTTGTCTCGTCTCTCTATGTATCTGTACAGTATATAGCAGAGATGACAATAAAGTTGACTTTGACTTGACTTTGAGTGTTTCTCCAAAATATGTTAAACAAACATCATTACTAAACAAATGTTACTGTTTGCACTCAGTGTCAAATGTGAACTACCAGTCGCTTTAGCTACATGATACCAACTCACCTCTCTTTTGGAATATTCTGTTGCTTGGTTAGCAGCTCCAAACTTCTTGGATAGTCGTGAAATCTTAGCCTGAGACAAACAACAAATGCAACAAGTGTTAGATAGGAAAGTACACAGAGAAAACTTGGTTTGGGGGTTTGCTCTTCACAATAGAAATCTTTGTGGTTTGAATAAAGGATTTTTGAAGTTCTGAGGAGAAGCTGGAGACTAGAAGTTGAAGGCTTTCGGGCTTCATCAGCGCAGCTGAGTGGAAAAGCATCAACAGTGCCAAGTTTTTTTCAGACAGTGGACATCTTACAGCTATCAGTGCAAGGCCTCATTGTAGAATTCTCAAAAATGCACCCTGCTGACATCCGCAAACACATTCTGCACGTGATAACATCTGTCTTCATGAGTCTACAATAAGGAGAAGACTTGCTCCTGGCAAGTTATCACAGAGGAAACTACCACTGTGGTTTCACTCCACAAGGAGAAAAAGGCAGTTCATGATATTTCATCGTCATACAATGATTTATGTCTCTAATCTGCGTTCGAATCTGTGTTGGTTTTGGTGAAGGGACACGTTGTTACATGTGAGAAAACAACAACAACAAAAGACTACAAGCCGACACCAAAACCTCTTCAATCATAAATGACAACCTTTGATGGTTTGCAATCGTTGTGGAAACTCATTTGCCTAAACACAAATGGTAGTTCAAACTAATTCTATCAGCTACAACGTTTTTGACTGGAATAGGCTACAATGGATTCTAGAGATCGTGCAGAATGAGGTTTAGATTGTTGTGAATAATGGATGCACTGCTAGAAATCTTCTGTAAAAATCTATAAACATTTATTTACAGTTTAAAAACACTTGTATTAGTCAACATACTCCACGGTATACACCATTAAGTACTCAATCATTAATAAAATGTTGTTAACCACTTTTCAGTCCCATATAATTAGTGAAGAACATTTTTTATTGTAATCCTAACATTTTAATCCTAATCCACACAACTGGAAAGACCTGGTGAAACATATCAGGGACCAACTCTCACCTGCAGTGTGGTGATATGTTGGAGAGCATTCTGTTGCTTGGTGGCAGTATCGATCTTGTCCACCCTCTCCTTGAGCTCCTTGAGAGTGCGGTCAAACACGGACAACTGCAACACCCGCAACCGATCCTCCACCAGCTGCTGCACCACCTGTGAGAGTCAGTGCAAACAAATAATTTGAACAAAGAGCTTTGTTACAAACAATAAAAGTCAAACATTGTTCAACTATTCCATCCATTTGACAATTTTAAACATGGCTCAGCCAATTAGATTTTAGAACTAGATTGGTTTAAGTCAAACCTACTGAGGGTCACATGCTAAAACATGCTTTTTTGTAAATAAAACCATACCTTCTCAAGTTTCACACGGCTGCCTGCATTGGCTGTGATCTTCAGCTCCAGCTGAGCCTCAAGCTCCACACCTTCCACCCTTGCTCTTTTCCCATCTCTCTCATCTTTAACCTCTGCATCTTTCTTTCCTTCTTTCCCTCCTTCTGGCGAGAAGGATCTCTTCTTGTTTGTGGGAGTGCTGTTGCCTGTTCATGAAGGAAAAAGGGGACCGGAGATTTAGTTTAGACCAAAGCAGCATGAAGGAAATTTAATATCTTGCTATATAGAAGGTAAACGGCATTAAAATTTGGGGCATTCTTTTTGTTAATATGAAAAAAGGCACTTATTGCACCATAGAAATATGAAATCATTGATATGCTCATTTTTCCCAAAAGTCCATTAGAGCAGTATGTAGACAGGATTGTGTAAGTCGAGCTTAGATCATTATACAGTAAGGGCTACAGCAGCAAGAGGTTAAGAATTATAAAAAGTGAGAAGAAAAGTCATAAATCACTAACGTTCTACTAGTAGTATCTCAATACCGCCATAAAACAGGCTTATAACTTCATTTTGGCAGAACTGCTTCAGTATTCCTGTGATTGTTTCACTTTTTTATTGGGCGTCTCCTTAGTTTCCTTTTCTCCTATTACCTGGGCCATCTGCTGCTTTAGAACTTTGTGTAACTTCTACATCTTTCTTCTCCTCTTTGGTGTCATCCACATCCATCTTGTCCTCGGTTCGGTCCTTCACCTCATCCCGCTCTCCCTGGCCCTCATCTTCCTCACTGAGAAAGAGGAAACCCTCTTTCACTTCTGGGTCGCACTCCATGCCGGCGGCAGGAGAGCCAGAAGCAGATGACAAGGAGCTCTTGATGCTTTTCTCCTCCTTCTCCTCGGCGGAACCGTTGTCGAGTGGGGCTCCATCAGTATCGTTGGCAGCGGTCTCCCCGTTGAATAGTTGGTCTGCAGATGTATTTTTCGGGTCGCTCTTCTTGTCTGATTTAGTGACCTGAGAAGAAGTAAGAAAAAACGTTAAAATCACAAAAGGAGAGACAGTGATCAAACACAAGACATGCTTTTGACCTAATGAACACTGTACCTTTCTCTGTAATGACACTGAGCTTCCTTCGCCTGTGAGCGAAGGACGCACTTAATGGAAGTTCGCTTATTGTTCCATACTCAACGCTGCGTTACAGCATTACAGCTCTAGTAAAACTAAGTAAACTCTAGGGAAACAGATTCTACCAGCAAAGCTTAGCATATGGTTAAAACAACTTGCACTTTCACATCCAGTCAAAACAGGAAAGACAAAACAGAGATGCAAAGTTTAGCACTG
>JBBPDE010000083.1:17707306-17725055 GCA_037974605.1 Nannopetersius ansorgii | reverse complement strand
AACAGTTTAATACATCACCCTTAAAGAAAATGTAAAGATAAGCTCGAGATTTAAATACGGAAAAGTCACGAGAGACACACAGAGAGGGAGACACACAGAGAGGGAGACACACAGAGATTCGTGCTCCGGAAAAGTCACGAATGCGTGTGAGAGAGAAGGGGGGGGGTCCGGGATACGTGCTCCGAATGAGAGAGAGGGTGAGACGCGTGCTCCGGATCCGTGCGCTCCAGAACAAGAGAGAGAGATACAGAGAAAGAAAGAGAGACGCGCGCTACGGAGAAGTCACGAATGTGAGAGAGAGAGAGACGCGAGAGAATTTCTTTCCGTTTTCTTCACAGGCGCAATTTTTGGTAACGCAAGGATATCGTCACGTTCTCGCGAGACCAGACGCATCTCGCGAGACAAATATCTCGTACTACGAGATCTCATCACACCCCTAGTACTAGTACTTGGCTATTTTCTCTAATGTAGGCCTGACTGGGTTGGGGAACATTTTGTGGATATTTTTTTTTTTGTTGTAAAGACTAAAATTGTGATTAAGATCACCCTAGGATTTTTTTGACATGGCAGGTTTTTGAAACTTGAGGCTCAAACATGTCCCACTGCCAGTTCACAAGCTATGCATAATAAGGTATAATTGCTCTGGATAAAACTTCAAATGATTATTCCTCTTTCCTCTTTCCCTTCTGCAGTATCAAGGCCAGCAACAGCACCTGCTGCCAAGCCCAGCACTTCAGCTGCCTCCAAATCCACCCTTGCTCCCAAGACAACCAGGTAAGCCAGCCACTGAGATACTGCTGAAAGTGTTAGGTGTGACTTGGCCCTTTTTTTCCTGGATTAATTTGTAAGGCATACCATGTACTTTGCTTGTTAATGGAAGAAAATGTACACCTTAATTTACTCTGGTTTCGAAAAGGCATAGCCTTTCCTTGAAAGTACAGCAACATTGTAATTTGTAGGCCAGCATAGTAAAGACAAACTAAGCCATACTGTTTAGAAAGGTCAGAAACAACTGACTGAATGAAGTACAAAACATTTTATCTTGTCCCAGTGATGCCTGTAAAGGGATGGGATATATTTGGCAGCAAATTAACAGTCGGTTGTGTTGGTTGGTGTGTTGATGATGTGTTGGAACCCATAAGGAAATGGTGGCGTAGTGGGTAGGATACTTGCAAGGATACTTGCCTCTAGACCAAGAGGTCCTGGGTTCGAATCCTACCTTTAGCACACTGCAATGGGTTTCTGAGCAAGACCCTTAAACCCAAGTTGCTCCAGGGAGATTGTCCCCTGTAATTAGGAATTGGAAGTCGCTTTGGATAAAAGCGTCTGATAAATGCCGTAAATGTAAAGAGACTTGAACAAGGGTCAAATTGTGATGGCTGAATGACTGGGTCATAGCAAAACAGCTGGTCTTTTAGGGTGTTCCCTGTATGCAGTGGTAAATATCTACCATTCAAAAACGAGGCTGTCTGAGGCTGTGCATGAGGGGCCTTGTTCCACAGAAGAGCTGCTATAAGTTTGCAGAAGTTGAAGTTGGCTCGGATATAAAAAAGTGTCGGAATGCATCACTGCTGGTTGTATGGAACTGCATAGCCGCAGACAAGCCAAGAGTGCCCATGCTGACCCCCGTCACCACAAGGGATGAATCTCTTTCTGTCTGCAGAGTTCATCCCTTGACCAGTCAGAGCTGTTTGAGCAACATTACGCAGAGAGTTTTAATGTTGAGGTTGATGTCCCATTCGGTTTGATATCGGTTTGATATGAAGTCCCATTCGGTTTGATATCGGGGCTGATGATGGTATCAGGCTTCGTGATGTTTGCCCATAATCCAGAAATCTCTTTGTAATCCTCGTAATCCCACATTTGGTTGTTGTGCCCAGTGGGCAGGGCTATGAATCCCAGTCCTGTGTTTCGTCAGCCAATCAGAGATGTGCTTAATAAATCTGTTTAATGGACCAGGCCATTAGGAATGATTGATTTAAACTAAATTGAACATTTTGAGTGCGTTTGTGTGTGCATGTTTTTGAGTAGTAAGAAAGTAATCTACAGAGATGGTTTGACTCGGTCATAAAAACTAGTCACTTGGGTCAATAGTTGCCAAAGTGAAAGAAGTTTGAAGGGGGTTTGCACTGAAAGCCCTTATTCTTCTGTATTTGAATGCATGCTTTGGCAGTGAACTGGCCGCCTTTGTGCGTTTGGTTTGTGGCTCATACTCTTGTCTGAGTCAAACATGGATGAGGAACAGAGTCGGGATTTGGCTAAAGGAACACTCAAATGGTTTTTCATCCTATCTTGATCTGCCACATCTGTAGAATATGGTCATTTACCACAGACAGCAGTTTCCACTTATTCAACGTATTTCCATCTCCTGTAACTGGAGTCGTTCGTGTTTGGTCATCAGCTTCTCAGGAGGCCGAGGCTCGGCTTTTGACTTCATTTCCTAACCCAAGATGAAGAATGAGACGTTCATGCCGACTCCATGTTCTGCTACTGCCTTCACTTATCTCTGTTTGTTCTGGATTTGAATGTTCTGCTTTTATTTTATTTGCATGAAATAGTGATCGTCACCGTAGCAACTGCAGACTCCCTCCCTAATGCGATGCTTTATTGGATAAAGAGCTCATCATCATAAATCCTATTACACATTCCCTCCACCTCGAGAAACAGAAGTGTGCTCACATGAAAACACACCCGATTAGTTCATTTTGTTTTGAGGCTCCTCTCATGCCGTCCTCTCTTGAGTGCGTTTCTAAAGCGTTTTGTTGACTCTTATCTAAACTAAAACTGGACATCAGCCAACATCCTGCAGGCACCCAGAGTCGAGGTGGATGAACTTGGAAACGAAGCAACAAAAAAGAAAAGGCTTGATGGACGGCGAGAGGCACTGGGTGGGGTGCAGAAAAGTGCAGAGTGAAATAATACTCTGGGGGAATTCTGGGACTCTGTACATGCTGAACATTGCAATGTTTCACTATAATACTGATATGGGAGAGGGCTTCAATATGCAAATGAGCCTCTATCCAATCAAAACTCAGTGTAACTAATCTGAATATATTTGACTGCATTAATGTTTGCATTTATTTTATAAATTATTTAAAATGCTATACAAAACACACAAACGTCTCTTTAAAACATATAGTGGTGTGCCAGGCCACTGTTTTCCATTGTCTTCTACTTTTACTGTCTTTGCTGGCGTAAATGCTGCCGTAAAGGTGGAGAATGGAAATTTGAGACAAAATAAGCAGAGTGTAATCAAGCTCTGACAATTTGGCGTGATGTATATAAATAAAACAGAATAATAGCTCGGGAAAAGAACAATGATTTCCACTTGTGTGGGTGTTTGTTTATTTTTGGCATTGTCTAAAGGGTCAGTCGTTAACCTTTGATTAGGACAGTTCCACTCCCGTGTTGCGTTGTGCTTGTTTGTTTATTTTAATTGGATATATATTTTGAATGAGGTTGTTTTTCCCTTATTTTTCTTACATCAAAGGTCACTATTATATGAGACTTTGAGAAGTGTCCTACCGTTCTAAACTCCTTTCCAGTCTCACAGTGGTATGTCTGACAGACTCCAGAAACCCAAGAGGCCGAGGGGATTTATGCTTGTCTCTGCCAGGCTTTGGATCGCGGCTTAACAGAAACATCCCCTCTCCGTGACTGCGTCTAGAAAGAAAAAGGGCATGGCTCTTTCTGTCTGTTTTTAGGTTGCTCTGTCTACCACATAGCCTCTGATTCAAAACTATACTAAAGCTTCACTACTTTCTATTCTTTTGTGTTTTGGAGAAGGGGGTGGTGGTGGTTGTCGGGGGAGGGGGCTTGGCTTGATCGAGTCTTTTGGATTTTTCTGCTTGGGTAAGCTGTGCAGCAAAGCTAGTTTTGGACCGCAGTCAGGCCAAGCAAACAGTTCGTTCCAGGAGTCTGTCAGTACATGGTTGTAATTCACTGTGGTGATGGAAGAAATGCCGTGTTCTGGAGGAAATGTCTATTGAACTTTAGCTTTACTTATCGCAACGTGTTTTTAACCTGATATGTTAAATTGAATTCAAATGCCATGTAGGCTACTTGCCAGTTTCACATTTGAGATTTTATGTTTGACCCATCTGAACTTCCATTCATTCCCAGCACAAACCTGTTTGATACATGAGTGCACCGCACGGAATCGTATAATGGGGGAAAAAAATAATCAGATGAATTCCCACAGATTGAAAATGAATGCTTTAATGAATCCCTCGCATCAAAAAGACAAAGACGAGGTTAATTTTAACACATTACTTTACTTTATTTCCCATCTAATGAATTTGCTGGACTAAAATAAAAAGGAATGCTGTCTAGGAGAGTTGGGGTTTCAGTCGATCTTAAAAACTTTCTTATTAAAGGCTAAACTTTTAATGAGGTCTTCTGTTTCCAGATGTATGTTTCAACCTTATGTCCTATCTAATCCTTTCCAATTATATTTTGTTTATGGTTGGAAAGAAATAACTTTTTCTCCTATTTCAAGATTTGTTTGTATGTAACTAGATCATGAGGCCCACTTCTGAATGCATAAGTCTGGTCAAGCATAGCCTTTTGCTTGTTATTCCATTTTAAACAAGGCTTATGCCAAACCCTAGATCTCTGAAGACCGAGTCAATGATTTTGACAGGACTAGGGGTTATAAGAGGTTAGTATGCACAGAGAAAAGACCATTGTTCACCTCATCTCTTTCCTCTTAGAGGAAGCTTTTGTCTTTTTCTTTCCCATTAAAAGTGGCCTTAATTGAGTTTCGCAGTCATTTGAGTCGGACTGCAGTCTGGTCTACATTAGTATCGTTTCTTTAATGCCGTACATTTCATTTAATTGTAAGTTGTCTTTTGCTGTAATGGAGGTATACAAGTACCTCCACATTCATTTATTAAATCTTTCCTTCAACCCTGTAGTCACCTGTTGGTTTGGCTTGTCGGTTTCTCTTATTTTATTTGGCCCAATAGAAGTTAATTGGTCATCTTGGGGGTTTTTTGTTTAGGAGTTGGAACAAAATAACTTGAACTCCTGTTGGAGTTCATCATCTACAATCAGCCATTGTTGTGGAATGATTTGTGGAGGCGATATTTCATTCCAGGCGTGTGGGGCTCAGACATTTAAACATGTACTGTATTGTGTACACACATGAGGAACATGTTCGCCTGCCCGTTTTGTCCACGTCACAGCTAAAATATGACTCTTTCCTTGTTTCTTCATTCTCCACATACTCTATTGATGCTTTTTGCTTCTTGTCTGTCCTGTTTTCCCAATAATGTTTATGAAGTTTACAGAACATAAACACCAAAATGACCAACAGTATTGCATAGCATTTCTACAAGCTGACAGCCTCTGGTTACTTTCTTTTTATCTCATATCTTTGTATTTCTGTTTTGGTATTGGAAGAGATAATGGGTCACATTGGTTTGCATGACATTTCCGAGGCCTTAAACTTATTAAGGGTACAGAGCAAAATGTTCGGAAAGGAATAACAGGAAATGATGTGGAATGAGTCATTGAGTAAAAGTGGTCCACCACCATCACAGTAAACGTCAAGTCAGCATTAAAACTCATCCTTCCCCCCCTCCTCCCATGAGGACCGAGAGGATGAGAGCAGAGCACTAAACAACTGAAGAGTAGCCTGATGGAAATTGATTAGACTTTCCTTTCAGTGCACAGAGCAAAAGGCTTAGAATGTCTTGGCTGATGAATGATCCCAGAGGTTAATCTACCACCCACTGTGAGGGAGAAATTGCCATGTTTCCAGTTTCAAAAAGGGTAAATACATTGACAGTAATAGATTTGGTCTGGTTAAATAATATATATAAAAAAAAAGCAACATAGTGAAAGTGATCATTCGGTCATACGTGAACACACCACTGCACACGGTGTGAACAGCACGAAATTCACCCTCTGCATTTAACCCATTCATCTGACCCCCATCTCTCCCTCTCCCTCTCCATCTCCTCTCCATATGACATGTTCATGGAAGCTGTGGCATTTGGGAGAGTCTGGAATAGATGAGAGGGATGTGTTTGGTGGAAAGGTCACAGCTGGTTGATCAGAGGAGAGTGGATGCTGTTCTCTGCCTGGTCCAAAGCGTGTAATACACCAGTTTATCTTAGCGACACATTTTCAGCCACTGCATTAAAGGGTTTAGTAGCCAAATAAAGCTTTTGCAAAAAAAATAAAAAAACCACACTTTGTAAATGATGAAACACTTCTGTTTGTGTTTGCGGAACTTTGGGTTCAGGTTCCAAATTCAGCAATACCTGACTGGTGGAGCTGTGATGGGTTGGGTTTAGGCATCAATTTCATTCAGTTCACATTAGCACTGTTACAGAAGTCATAATGCTTACCCTTCACAAACGGAAACAAAACATCCATAAAGCTCACTGGACGGCATTTGGAATTGATTATGCATTAATCTATATACATTTTCCACTACAGGCCTACCCCAGCACCTGCCTCTACTTCAGCCACTTCCACAATATCACGAAGACCAGCTGTTGCTCCTACAAAGCCTGCAGCCTCAAGAACTGCCTCAGCACCCTCTGCTGCCCGCTCTGTACCATTACAGCCATCTAAGGTTTCAACTACAAGTGCAACAGCTAAGAAAGGCAAGTGTTTGTTTTGGTGTGTGTGTGGTGATGAAGCTTTCGAGGTTTTGTGTTTCGCTGAATTATTTAGAAGACCACTAAAGGGCGGCCTTGAATAGTTAGTCAGATTTGTATTTGTGAGGTTGATGTGTAAAACCTTCCATCAGTTCTTTCACCTGTCTGACATTTTTATGTATGAAAACACTAAAAAGCTAAACAGTCATCTTGTTTCTCCATTCTAGATGTCAGCAAGCCACCCACCTCTGCAGCAGCTAGAAAACCTGTTGCCACCAAGACTGCCAGTAATACCCACCCTACAGCTACAAAAGCCTCCAAACCTGAACCCCCTAAACCAGCTTCAGCTGCCAAACGACCACCTGCAGACACCAAAACGACTCAACTGAAGACAAATAAAACTAAGCCTGTACCAACACGGAAACTGCCTGCTTTAAGTCAGGTGACTAAAGCACCCAACAACCAGAAGCAGGGAGCCTGTAGCTCCCCAGTTGGCATGAAGCGCCAAGCAACCAAACCCACACAGTCCGTAATGCCATTAGTTAAGGGATGGGCTACGGAAGAACAAGCAGCAAAGCCTGTGGAATCCTCTTCAGCATCAGTAGCTGCTGTCTCTGCATCAACAGCTGCAGCCATAGTAGCTGTGGAATCTGTTCCAGAAGCAGAAGCTACACCAGCGGTACAGTTAGAAGAACAGCCAAATCAACAGAACAGTGTCCCTGTTGAAGTTCAGGGCAATGAAGTGGTTCAAGTGCCTGCCTTAGAGCCTTCAGATGTGGAGATTGTTCCCACCGTGGAACCAGCAGACACTGAGCCGTTGGCTGTACGGTCAGAGGCTGAAACTCCTGTTCTTGTGCTTTCCAATTCTGCACCTGTCTCAGTTGGGCATGAATTTAAAAAAGGTGATGACTATATTTCAGCTGAGGCTCCAACAGCACAAGAAACGACTCAGAATGAGCCTGTAACGACTCCACCGCTTGAAGTATCCGTTTCTTCAATGGTGCCCCCTAGTGGCGTGGAGGCTGTTGAGAAGGCAGAGCAACTAATCCATAATGATGCTGAAGAGGAGGAAGAGGAGAAGGAGGGCAGTCAGCAGGTATCTGTGTCTGATATGAGTGGTACGCAGCCCACTGAGGAGTCCAGACCCGGTTCAGCTGGTTTAGCTGGGTCAATGTGGCGGGCAGGAGGCCTGCTGTCTGAACTTGATTCAGAGGATGTGAGTTGCAGTCAGCAGGGTGCCTCGGAGCTTAGTGCTCCTGGTGTCCTAGAAGGCACCGAAAGTATGGATGATCTTGGTGAGGCTAGCCTTAAAGGTGCTGATGGTGAAGGCGCATCTGCTGGATCGCCAGACTTTGAGAAGGTCCCGGACATTCCTGCCAATGAAGATGACGACGATGACTATGATGACGAAGATCGTGTCTGTGATATGGAGGTGGGATCAGAAAGAGCAGAAGACCCACAAAGGCAGTGCCATGAGGATGAGGATGAAGATGAGGATGTGGAGATGGCCAGTGAGGGCATCACAGAGAGTGGGCTTGAAAGTTATGGAAATGCCGATGAAGATGACTTTGCAGAAGATTACAGATTGGACAACCTAAACCGTATGCAGCCTCCCCCTATTTTTCCATCTGCACCCCCTGCAGCTCAGTGTGAACAATTAAACCCTTTTGCGGACCCCTGGGTCCATCCACTACAACCAGACCCCACTCGCTCATTCAGTCCTCCCTCTAGCCCCTATGAAGCAAACTCAGAAACCTTAACTCGAGCTCCCCAGCAGGCTTGGCTGGATGTTGAAAATGCCAGAGGAGGTCCCTCATGTCTGTCCTCAGCTCTCATGGAGCACATTCCAAGCTCACCTCAACTTGCACCAGTGCCTTCTGCAGAAAAAGATGCTAGCCTCAGTCTAGGCTTGGCAACTCATCCGCAAGGTATGTCTAACACCACAAGTGACCAAGAACAAGCTGCCCACAGTTGTAGTGATGACAGCACACCTGAGGACCTAAAAGCCAACAATATAATCACTGGCATGGAAAACCAGCAGCAGACGGTACTAGTGAATCCCGTTCCTGCCCCTCTGACAGACATCATGCAAGATCTGGGTGCCCGACTTGAACGTGGGGATGAAGACGAAGAACCTGAGACTCTGCCTGCTGATGATGTGTTGGGTGGTCCTGCAACCGCACCAACATCAGTGCCGTCATCCCCATCTTCAGCCACAGAAGATGAGGGTAGCGACACAGAAGGAGAGATGCAGATCTGTGAGCCCAGTGTAGAACCTGTTGCAACAGGCGATGAATGCCTTGGCAGCACCCAAGTTACCCACAGCTTGTCTACCTTGGAGGAACGAGAAGAGGCCTGTGTTGAGACTGAAGGGGGTGGCAGTGACACCCCTCAGTCGGCCACCTCGGCTGCCTCCTATGGCTTTGACTGCACCACCACTTCTAACTCCAATGCTCAATCTACAACTGAGAGTTGCGCCAAAAGCCCGGGTATTTTCTCCCTGGAGAACGAAGAGCAGCTTCCAGAAGAGGCCAAAGATCCATCGCTCATTAAGGAGCTGAATCTTGAACCAACCTGTGCTCCAGATGATGTTGACAAGCTTCATCCAGAGCAGCAAGGAGATCTACAGTACATGCTCTGCGGGAAGGCCAGTGAAGATCTACCAGAATCTTGCTCACTCGGTGGCACTGAGCCCACTGCAATGGGCTCAGGCGTTGCTTCTTCCTCACAGCACCAAGAGGACTGGGACCTTGATGCTCAGCATCCCTACTACTCCACTATATGCGAAAAGACTGGTGGCTCTTTGGCAGGTAATGTATAGACTGCACTTCATAAATGCACCTTTTTGCCCCTTGTTGTCTTCATTGTCAGGGTCTTCCTAGCTTTGTCTTAATGTCTTAAATAAAATAATAAAGGAACGTTTTAAGCAATGGAGGAAAAGACTATCATCCGAACTGCAGTGCCACCTTCCCCACAACACTATTACAAATACAGTTACATTTATGGGTACATGGCTTAAAATTCCTGTATGTGCAATAGTTACTGCTATCTACAATTATGGCGACTGTTTCTCTCTCTTTTTTAAAAACACGAATGGTGTGACCTTGAACTGGCATGGATTGTTGTGGAGTTCTCTGAATGACTAAAAGGAAAACGAAATGTAATAATATTGTCATAGCTTTAAATAAAGGTTTATTTAACACGGTTCTTCTCTTTTCAGTATGTTTCTTTGAATTGTTGGAGGACAGTGCTGATAAATTAAATGGAAATGAAAATGTTTGGCCATTTATGTGAAGAACGCATTTGTAGCCTACATGGTATCATTTCATCGATTATACTAGGCCAGAGCCAAAACTACATCATGAATGGGACGTCCAGAAACCACGGAGGGAGGTGCAAAGCCTCCACATCGCAAGAAAAAAAATTTAATGAAATAATCAAATCGTCTGGGGGGGTGGGGGGGGGATCAAGTATCATTAGTAGATCTGCCTGAAGTAGCTTTACGTTCAAGACTGATTCAACAGGAAAGACACATTTACAACATTGTTGGAGGTTTGCCTTTTTTAGGACACCTGTCTGTTAGCTTCCCACAACATACAGAACATCTCCTAAAATGGAGCCAACAAAGTGATGCATGCAACCCCTCCTATGTTAATCAATGTGTTTTTTTTACAGAGCCTGTGTTGGACCTGGTAAAACGGCAGTTTAGTTTCACTTAAACTGTTGTATGCTATTATAAAACCATGTACAAAAACAGCTTGTGTAGTGGGGCATAATAAACCAATGCCTCGTTAAATGAACCCCTGATGCCAAACCTGCATATACAGTGTGTTTTTGTACATATTTTAAGTTTTTTATTTTAAAGGAACCATTCAGAAAAGCAGAAGCCTGCAAGAGTATAAAGAATTTGGATATGTTTACTCCAGTTGAAAGTTGTCCCTTGTGTTTGGTCGATCACTGGAGCATTATAATGAGTTGTTACTAACACCACCAACTAATTGTTTTACACATGCAAACTATATAAATTACTCACATAAATAATAACAGAATTTCAAAAGAAGGAGGATAGTTCTCCTCTCCTGCCCCGATGTGCTTCCAGTTCTGTTCTTGTCCCCAACCCCCCGCCCCCTCCCCCCCTTTCTCCTTTTTATTTTTTTCTTTAAAAAAAAAAAAAAACGTCTCCTCCTCGAATCCCACCATCCTGAGAAGGAAGGAGAAAATGCGAGATCTGATCCTACGCGGCTTCTGGATCTCATACTTGATCAAGGTGCTTAGTCCTGATCTCCTTTTCTTTCACCCTTTTGTTCTTATTTTATTTTTTTTTCCCATCCCTACACCTCCCTTTTTTTTTTCTTCCTACACTATATGACCCCCATGACTCAGGACTGACCAAGTGCACTGGTTTTGATTAGCAGCTAAAATTGACTTTAGATGGATGCACTTTTTAAAGATGCCGGCTGCCACATTCTGACTTGCAGTGAGGCGACGTCAAGTCTGTTCACTTGGATGCACCCAACTTCATGCACCCCTAGACTAGATCAGCTTACATGTACTGTAGAGTGCTCACTGTATGGACTGCATGCCAGCTGGAAATGTGGTGGTTTGCTCTTCACAAAGGTGGCTTGTTTGCTCGGTGCTTGTTTGTGGTGTGTTGTGTGCATATGCATGTTGTCACATTGGAACATGGCGCACCGACCTCACAGCATCTTTTTTTAAAAAATGCATGGTAAGTGCTTGGTCTTGCATGCGTGTTCAACTAACTGCCCTGATGAAGAGGGTCGTTTTTGTTCTGTTAACCTCACAAGCTTTTGTTTTTTCATTCTTTTTGGTCTCGTCACAGTAGCCAGTGGTTATTGCATATACAGGGTGTGGCCGCTTTCACTGCACAAGCAACTTTTCCTCAAAAGCACCTCAAAGTTTCTTACTCTGAACTATGTAATGCACATTATTGATATTTTTTCTCTGTGCTTCTCCCTCTCTTGCTTATTCCTATGTTTTATTGTATTTTACACCCAACGCTGTCTTCTGTCTTTTTTGTAATGCTTTTATTCATACTGCACCCTAGATTCCTTTGCTTCTTCACCCTGTTCTAACCCTCACTTTGTTCTAACACTCATTGGGACTGTTTGCCTTGTTCACAGGAAGGAACATGCAAACCCAATGGAAACAAGAAGACGTCCTCACCATCCACATGACTATGTTACCCAAGCGCCGCACCAGGCCACGTGTGGATCATGTGACAAATCCGCCACGCCTCCCCACAGACCTTCCTCCCAGAATGCCAAGTGCGGGTCCCAACGCTCAGCTCAGACGGTTAGAACATCACCAGCAGAGGCTCCTGCAGATTGAGCAGCGACGAGAACAGCAAAGCCAATGGCCTGAGACTCACGAGGAAGAAAAAGAAGTAAAAAAAAATGAGGGTGATCAAGATGATGATGATGATGAAGAAAAGGAGGAGAGGAACCAGGTGGAGGAGGAGTTTAATGGAGACGGGAGGAGAGAGGAGAAAGAGAAGGAGTTGGAAGAACAGAGGAGAGATTTGCTTCAACTGCAGATCCTGCAGCAGCAGCAGGAATTGAAGCAGAGACAGCAGATCATGCAGTGGCAGGAAGAGCTTGAGCAGCAACAAAATGAGCAACAACAAAATCAACAGAAGACCGTGACCAAAGTTCCTCTCTCCCCTTCTGGACTTTGCACTATATATGAGGCACTGGAGACCAGCGATTCAGAAGATGAATTTAAAGAAGAAAAGGAAGACAAAGAAACAGTGACTGAAGTAACTGTTGAACATGAAAACTCCAAAGAGAGATGTAGTCAGACGGAGGCAACCGACCCTCCTCCAAGAGACACTACGATCTCTCCTCAGACACAAAGTATGTGTTCTTTGAAACTGAAACAGGAGCAAGTGATGCTAACCCACCCAGAGAGCCATCCATCACTAGAACAGCCCTCTCCTCTGGAGCTGGACTGGGGCAAGAAAGTCGACATCGTCCAACAGCTGATCAACCAGACGTTACTACTGGCTGGAGACAGCTGCTCGCCACTTCTTCTGCCGGGTGGCACAGGTGGGACGCTGAGCCCCCTAGAGACCAGCTTGTGGCCCAACCTACTGCAGCCACTCGCTCCATCTTCTGCCACGGTCACTTCTGTTAGCAGCTTTTCGCCTGAGGCTGCAGGTAGCTCTCCTCAAGGGGAATGGACAGTAGTGGAGCTGGAGACTCATCATTAAGATTAGTTTTAGGCTTGGCAAGAGTGAAAAAAAAAAAGTTAGGATTGGAACTAAACTACAGGTTGATATATTGTCTAGGGTTGGAATGAATTTCGCATTCGAACCATTCTTTCAAACCATAAAAGTATGTGATTTGAGATTCTACGTCCCTTTTCATCCACTGTATCTGGTTTACAAATAATGTTCGACTACTGTGTAGTTGGCAAGCAGCAGGTTTGATCACATAATATTTGACAGCCACTTGTACAGTCTCATTCAGTGACTGTACTGTAGAACGTGAAACCAGGCTATGACTCTGCACTGAAAGCAATCAAAGCATCAGTGAGTCATAATATACACTTCCTCCCATCTGCCAGACGGCTTAGCCATTTCATACCGGCTCTTCTGAGCTAAAAGGTTCATTAAAGGTTTATTGAACGCCTGGCTACCTTACACTACGCACATTTAGCTTTCAGCTCTATAGTTACAGTAGGGTAGTCTGACCGGCACACAGGTCTATGGCAGAACTTGTTTATTTCCATTCTTGATGTAATCGGTTTTGAAGTTAGGATTGATCGAACCAAAATACAGCTTTCACTTTTCCAGTATTCCAGGGGACCATGTCTGTATTTGAAAAGCCAAGAAGAAAAACCTTACTGCCTACTGACCTGAGATTTTTTGTTCTATCTGCTGGATTTCTATGGGTTAAAGCACTGAAAACCACTAAAGCTCTAAGATAAGGAGCAATGCACTGTGTAATTGTGATGAACTTTTTCTTCTATAGTGTTTCCTTCTACTGGGAATAAGCACTAGAGGATATAAAGGATTTAGCCATCGCTGAGGTCCTTCTACACTGCTAGAGATGAAGCCACCCTCTTTATGTACACATGCGTAAAATGAAGGATCAGCTTTAAAAGTCGGTTTACAAATGTGAGGTTAAGCTAAGGAGGAAGGAAATATATGAATTTGTTTGGGACGAAAGTTGTCTTGTATATTGGTTTGTCTTTTAGCAGCATGCGATGCATTATGTAGCACATTATTACATGTGGGACAGATTTTAATTGAATTATTCTGGCTGAGTGAAGGTTTAAAAGGTTTGCTTACCTTTTCCCTCATTAGAAGCCATTTCAGTTTGAGCTTAGTTGAATTATGTTGCGGGAACAGTTGAAATTAAATGAAGGGGAAATCAGGGACTTGAATGATCAGCAGAACTGTAGCTTACACTGGGAAAATATGGTGCTCTCTGTATTTCCTGAGAGAAACGTGACCTTTTTAAAACGATAGCTATTCATTTTATAAGCATACGACCCAAGTGCCACAGATGTTGTTTTTCTCTAGCTGTTGAGATGCACGGATATCTCGAATAATGGACAGCACTGACAAAGCCATATCGGATCTTGTTTGTTGTGCCTCATTGAAGTTCCTGAGACCAGGACTTTTTTTTTTGGTCATCGTGTATTTTATCCTACACTGTGACTGACTGTGTCAAATTCCTCATTATAAAAATGTCTGTCTTTGAGTGATCTGTATCATACTGACATCCTCCTGCAAAATGTGTTTATGTATTTGTATATATTTTTCTTTTTTTTTATGTGGCCACACTTTAAATCCCCAGGGTAAACAAGCTGTGGGTTTAAGAATTGCTGTAAATTGGCAGAATTTCCGTCAAAAGTTAAAATTGTAGATCCCCTTGACTGTTCTACTGTGATTGTCACTGTCCTTGAAGGTACTGTCGTCGTCGTCCCCCCCCTTTAAATAGACATATAGATATTTATGGACGTAGTTTTGAAATGGATGAAGCCGTTAGCCTGCTAATCTACACTATAGGAAGAATAAATGGGTCATACATGGTGTGTAGATGCACATCAATAGATTATTTAATTTAAAGAGTATATACTTGAGTTTTCAGGCATTTGGGGTATTTCAGACTTTTGTTTTTAGTTTCACGTGAAATAGCTTTTTTTAAATTATTTTTTTTAGTAAAAGATTACTGTTTTAGTCACTGTACACTACACAATCAGGGAATGAAATGTTTCCAGACCAAGACTGTTTTGCTGTTGTCTTCTCTATTTTTGGAATAGAATATTCATACTGTTATAATGAAGGCAAAGTTATCATGCTTACATATTGTACTGTATATAAATCGTACTGGAGATTTGGATGATTCTTTGTAAGTAATTTAACTTGAAGGAATCAGTACTGTAAAACAGCCACAACACACATCAACTCTGGGATACAGCTACATCAATAATAGTGACTGTGTGTATATCTTTGTATTGTTGGACATATTTTTATATTTGGTTCTATTTGTAAAAGTGGGCATCAATACCATGGCAGCTCATTTTAATCAAAAGTATCAGATTTTAATCGGGAGTATTGTTGGTCGTTTAACAATGGAGAAAATAAAACTGGATTGCTGTATGAACTTTGAGTTTTACTGCTTTTTCTTACATTTGAAATGTGAAGCTAGAATGTCTCACATGCCATTAATGAGGAAACAAATGAGCATATGAGAATAAGATCAAATCTATGGCACAACTCGCAGAACCTTGACACAATAAGACTTGGAACATCATGATACGCACACTCTTGGGTTACGCAGCCTGGTTTACGAAGAGAGCTGTATGAGTGTCAAGTTGTATTGCTAATGCTTGGACCTGCTTGAGAGGACAGTAGCCCCAGCAGGCAGTCTGTGGCGTTACAGGCTGATGGCTCTTCCTTGCCCAGATAAACCAGGTGCTTGTACTGACCCTGAGGAACAGTGCACAGAATCCTACAAAACAAACACAGAAGTGTGCACATAAATCAGATGCTCTTTCAAGTACAAGAAAAAATTAGGAATACTTAAACCAATGTGACTGACTGGGTGTGAGGCAATAATACACACTAACAGCAATTAAATGGACGTGAAAGCTTATGTACAAGTTTAATTAAAGTAACCACCCCTTGCCTTTATAACAGCAATACAGATTTGCCAGCATTTTTTGAAATCCAAACCTTCCTGGCACCTTTTCAAGCAGGCAAACAGCTCATCTCATGCATCTCTATGAGAGAAAGATCTGGAAACTAGGGACCCGTTTCTGTCACTAAAGTCCTTGTGAGTGAAACTACACTCATTAGGAAATTAAAGTCAAAACAGAAACTGGACCAGGATTCTTTTCTGCATAAATATTTGACTATTACCTGGATTGCTAACTAATCATTAGAACTAAGTGTTTGCTTCCATTGACATGAATATGAAAATGGGATTGTTACTGACAAGTGCAACGATAAAAGACACAGTATATTCTGCATAGATGCATGTAACCTTTGAGCAGTGCATAAATATACATGCTATATGAGTCTGTTTTTATTTTTAATAATCTGATGCTGTTTTCGGAATATAACAGTGTAGTGATTGCATTGATCACTTTTTGGTCTACTTTCAAATGTACTTGATATTGGTTTTATTTACTATATTATAATAAGCAGTGTATAGAAATCCCTGTAGTCATGTGTGCAGTCACTGTAACTGTAAGAATAATTCTTAGTAGTGAAATCAAATTGCACTGAATCATAGCGAAACCTGATATCACAGGATACAGCAAGATACAGCTGTTTCCTAAAATACCAATTGAATTCAATTGATGTGAGGTCACAGATGTATACCTCTAATCTCTAGCCGGATACAGAACACTACACAGGGAACAGTGAGTCGTGCCTGACTCAGATATCTGACTCTACTAGAGGTTATTGGCTCGCTATGCAAGTGACCCTGGATCCGAGATCACTGCGGATATGCACAAAAGACCCACTGAATACGAAACACTTCTTCCGTAGTTTGAGAGTCTTGTGTTGATAATGAGATGGGTTTGTGTTTGAGTCTGTTACCACTCATAGATGTCCTCAGTGTGCGGATCAGGGTAAGTCTGCACCCACTGCCCTAAAGACCACGTTTTTACAACTGCTCTGTCCTCCCCCTGTTCTTCTCTGTCTTCTCCGCCGCCTTCCTCCACCACGGGAACATCCTCACAGCACAGGAAATAACTACAAAAGGACAGAAGGGATAGTGCAGATGAAAATCATACCATTGCTGTCAAAAAAAACCTCCAGATATCTTTAAAACTGCAGGTTTCCTGGAGAAGGCAAAAACAATACAAGTTCATGTTATTAGTTCTTTCGTCATGGTCATGGTCATGCAGGGCTGGCTACTATGTTCAAATGAGGTTAAAGAAATGAACAAAATGGAAATATACAACTTTCTTTAGAGGCTATACAGTACACTATATTACAAAATATTGAACATCTTGCTCTGTCAGCATAAAAAACTACAGTTGAGATGTTCCTTGGACTGTGACAAATATTTAGACCTCTGCTCATCCAGTATTTCTTCTAAAATCAAACAGTTATAACAGTTTTTACTCTGCACTAGATGCTGGAACACTGCTGTGAGGATTTGACTACTTGTGAATTTGATTTATTTTATTTAACTTTTATTAAACCAGGAAGTCCCTTGAGATTAAAATCTCTTTGAGCGAGAATTTAATCAGAGCTCTGAACCTTCGCAGGAGTGGGAGGTCAGGTACTGTAGACGTTTTCGATCCTAAACGACACTGTGACTCATTCCAAAGACTCCTTATACCCCCTTAGTTGATGCTTGGCACAGGGCATGGGCATGAGTCAGGGTTCATGCACTGCTGCTCCAGAAAGATCATTCTGTTGCCAATTGGATGAATGCACCTTTCAGGTTCATCCCTTTAACCCTCCTATTCTCCTTGGGGTCAGTTTGACCCCTTTCAATGTTAATCAAAAATGAATAGTTGCCCTTGTTTTGTTTACGAGAGGGAAAGGGGGCGGGGTCACCAACATCAATAATTCTGGTTCATTCTGTGAGAGTCATGAATGTGCCCCCAAATTAGAAAAGATCTGGATGAAAGATTTGTAAGATACA
>JBBPDE010000083.1:17696132-17707206 GCA_037974605.1 Nannopetersius ansorgii | reverse complement strand
AAATATCAAGGTGAAAGTCATCATAGCTTGTGTAGTACAGACCCAGCTCCCAACCCAACTTTGTGAATAGATTAACATTCCAAGAGTTTTATAGGTTAAAGGGGTTTTATTTAGTACAAATATAACAGTCTGTTTTGATGTCATCATGACTGTGATGTCACAACCACTTGAACATGGAAAGAAAACCGTAAGTACAGGAGGCCTTGTGTGTTTAATGGCTAACATTTGGTTTGCCTTTAAATACTTTAGCTATTTGAGTTTGAAATAAATATTACTCATGCTTTGTGGTCCATTCTGGCCTGATAAATGCAGATTTGATCGTTTGATAATATGCAAAACTGACAGATTTCATAGGAACTCTTACCAAAGCGGGTCCGCTTCCTCCAGAGAGAGGTAGCCGAAGGAGGCGTACATTAACAACAGCTGCTCCAGACAACTGCACAGCTGCTGAGAGATCTGCAACAGCTGCATCAAGTGATACAGGAGAGACAGCAAATGTGTATGTACTTGCCTTAAATACAAATGTAAGCACTCATAAATATAAACTGCACTCATAAATATAACCTCCCTCCAAAAAAAACAGCACAGCTCAGTCATTAGTCTTGTGAATAAGACTAATAATTAAAATGTAGCTGAAGTTAAACAGGAATGTAGTCTTGCAGCTTCCCTGAGTGATTGCTTCACCACTGCTGTTTGTGTGAAATCATATTCCTGTCCAAAAGTACTTTTAATATAACTTTAATTCTTAGTTATTAGTCGAATCATTGCGCTTCCTGATGCCCGAGACATTGTTTAATGATAGATTTGAAATAGTGTTTTTTATCATTATCATTATCAACATTACGGACATTCAAGATCAAAGGGGTTAATTGGCAATTTTGATAGTTAATAAGAATATTTGTACAGAAGACATAGCAACCCTTGCTTACTATCACCATTCCTCCATTCACCATTCCTATCACTCAAATCAAACCACTCTCAATCCCTTTATTTACATCTCAATGACAGAATTAGGCATGACTTTTGAGAAATCAATGGAATAAACCAGGTGTGTCAGTCTCCGGTCCTGAAGGGCCGGTGTCCAACACAGTTTCATGATTCTCCTACTCAAACACATTCATTAAACCTGGCAGTTAATGTGCTGGACCACGGCCCTCCAGGACTAGAGTTGGACACCCCTGGACTAGCCACTTTAATAACAAACTTCACACGTTTTAAGCCCTTATTATAGCTTCAGAATAGGGCTGATTCATCGAAAAGTAATCGAAATCGAGATTCAGAACCTATAATCGATCCAATTTTTCCAGGTCGATTATTTCGATTACTTTCCCTTTAAAAACACTACCGCGCGTGAAGTCACGTGATGTTACGTTATTCCGCCGACATGTCGAGCAGGGAGAGCTCAAACACTGAGACAACTGAGCAACTTGTCAGTCAACTATGACGGCAAATAAATAAATAAATAAATAAATAAATAAATAAATAAATAAATAAAACTGAGCGTTCATTAATCGTAATCGAGTTAAAATGTTCAATTAATCGAGATTTTGATTTTAGGCCAAATTGCCTAGCCCTACTTCAGAACTTTTAAAAACGTTTAAAGACCAGATCCTGGTGCAAAAACACTTGTATCATTGAGTCTCTCACCCGTGTGCGTATGTACGAGGGCAGCGGGGTCCGCTCAGGTGAGGAGTTGCGGGCTGTGGACTCCAGGTAGGTGAAATACAGCTGACAAGTATTCAGGAATGACAGAAGCTGGTCTTGACTGCAAGGTGCATACAAAGGTATTGCCAGGTACACCAGATTATCAATATAGCCTTGAAATAAAAACTACTGAGACCTACAGTTAAGTGCAACCAGCAGTAAACAACATTTTCACTTGTGTGTGAGAGAAATCTATTTGTATATACTTACCTGGCTGATAACTAATTATGCACATTTCCAAATAAATAAATAAGAAATTTTGGAAACTACAAACAAATGGAGTTGGTGGACACAGCATCAGTACTGTGATAACATTTGATAGATAATCGTCACTATCCATTACCCATGAATTTACTGCCCATAAAATAGTGGTGTTGCTAAAACCCTTACTGTTTTTAGTGTACTTTGCAGGACCTGACAATTAACCACAATTGGTGTTTCAGACTGGTTTAAAAGAACAGTTTAAAATAAAAGAACGACTGAGTAGAAAGTAAGTAGTTTATAATAGTAAATTAGCATTAATTCAATCAAGAATAACATGTATATCATCTGATACTGCGATATTGTGGTACATTTGGAAAACAGCGAAACTGGATTTTAAGATAAGATGTGCTTAAGGTTAAGGAAGATTTATCCTGAGGAAAATTCTTGTGGTTTTAGCATACTTAGTGCAACAAGAAAGAATAAAAGATAATGTGACAATAGAAAATAAATAAATACAGACAAGAAAACAAAGTGTAACACAATGACAAAAACATTATTGTAGTAAATAACAATGTAACACTGACATAGCAGTGTGTAAGATTTAGATGAGTAGTGCAAAATGGTTTATGAAAGTGCTTTAGTGTTAATGCAAAAAGAATGAGCTTAGTATTCAAAATCATTCAGTTAATTCACAGGAAAATAACGTATTAATGTAAAGTAAAGTTGCTCTTTATAGTCATGCATGAAAACACCACACAGTATAAACAGTGTGAAATTCTTTCTGTGCATTTCACCCATTCGCCAAGTGAAGCAGTGTGCGGGGACAGTACCATGGTGAAGGGAACCTCAGTGGAGCCACTGACACGACCTTCTGATCAAGGGGGCCATTCCCTAACCACTACACCACCAGCTGCAAGCATCAGTGTCACTCAGCATTACAGACAAAGCATTCGTCATCTCACAGATGATTTTGTGTACCTGTACACGAGCTGTGTCTGAAACTGGTCTGCTTGGCTGAGGAGGACCTGCAGCTGCACCTCAATGGGATGCATCTTCTCGTCCATTATCTTCTTACAGGGGGAACTGCAGTGCACTTTTTCGCCCCCAGAGGGCGCCTCGGTATAGTTCTCTACAACAAAAGACGAATAAAATGGCTTAAAATGACGAATTGTTTATTTTTTTGATAATTAATTACACTTGTATTCCTCTGCTCACGTTACCAGAGTCTGTCTGTGTCTGTTCGAGATTATTATCCCTGTTTTCAGGAGACAACTCAACCTCTGCCATTGCAACGCTCCGAAAAACGTTAGTTAGCACGGATTTAGCCAATAATAATTTTAGAAAAAATAACACACACTTGAACTCTTAACTGTGTTCAGTGACACTACTAAATTAATAATTAGTTGTTAATGTGTTCATTTAATGTGGATATAACGCTATAGTTACTTTTTTATCTCCGAAATGTGGATAGCTACTCAATACACACCCACCCCCGACAGATAAACATCACGTGACGGGTTCTTCGCGTTGTCTTGTTAACCACACTAGGTGGACAAAAGTATTGGGACTCGGGTCATTACTCCAACAAAGACTTTATAACGACATTACTTTCAAATACATAGACTTTAATATAGAGTTTGTTCTCCCTTTGCGGCTATAACAGTCACCACTCTTCTTAGAAGGCTTTCCACAATATTTTAGAGTTTCACTCATTCTGTAGAGCATTTATGGCCTGGCTCACAATCTCCGTTCCAGTTCATCCCAAAGGTATTGGAAGGGGATGCTTTGAGCACGGTCATGTTGGAATATAAAAGTGTCCACAAAGTTGGAAGCATGGGTTGATCCAAAATGTCTTGGTGTGCTGAAGCACTAATATTACCCTTTATTGGATTTAATTCACATAATGTAGGTAATCCCCCCACTCCCAAACATTACTTAATAATATACTTAATAAGTATTTAAAACTGTTAATATTTTTATTTCAATGGATCTGACCATTTTGTCATTAATCCATCATAGTAAATTGGTCAGAAAAGACTACTTTTTTTTTCCTATGAGAGAGTTGTTAAAACTACAACACTTACCTTTATGTTTAATAACAGTATGGAAGTGCCTGATGTATTTTCTTTATTCTTTTTTGTCTTATAATAGTATTATCCAATGTAATGTTTTCTTATTTACCGCTATATAAAATATTATTGAGAAATAACATTATGATTTATGATTATTATTTTTTATTTATTCGTTTCATTCTTTTTGTAAGCCCCTTGTCTTTTCAAATGCAGTCTTTGTAAATGAATGCTGCCATCATTTGAATCATGATAATATTAATAGCAAAAACAATATAAAAATATAAACTTGTAGATCGTCCATTCTTTATTGCTCTATGAAATATTTAATATTGCCAGTCCAGTCCTTTATTATTAATGCACGAGCGAATACTTTTCAATACTTTTAATGTCGTGTTTAGAAGTTGTGGACGAATGAAGTTTATGTTTAATGATTAACATAAATGATTAAAAAGCGCAGTTTGGTCTGAGCCGCATTAACGAATTCAAACTGATCGAGCTGTATTGTCTATTGCCTGAGGCTGGTCACGTGACATGGCGGCGCGCACACACACTAGCCGGAGCGCGTTCACGAGACCACCTCATCCTCATCTGCTCCGAGTTGGAGGGACGCGGTGTGTTTGTGTGTTTAGACCATCATCGTTTTATTCTTTGTTTACATCGAGAAGTCTGAACCATGACGAGCGGAGGTTCACACACTTACACGCCACGGCTGCTACACTACGTTGAGTGAGATGTGCTGACTAGCGCGAAGGGCTCTGCGCTTTCCTTCTGCCTTTCCCTGCAGACCCTGCCTATTTCCACTGGGGGTTGGGGGTCTTTTTTGGAAGTGGCTGCTGACCAACATGCTCCTTCTTGTAACCGAGGTGGACGAGTGTCTCCGGTTTGCTACGGTGGCAGGTTAAAAACAGTCGTCACTGGAGAAGTTGGAGAACCGTGAGCTTGAGACTGACCATCCTCTGATGAAGATACAACCTCTTTCACTCTGAATTTGAGCTTTCCAAACCTTCATGTCCATTTTTCGAACCTATAATTGATGCGAACTTGTCACTGGAGACGTTGGAGGACCATGAGCTTAAGACTGCCCATCTTCTGATGAAGATAGAACCTCTCTCACTCTCACTTGGTGCTTTCCAACCTTTCCAATGTTCCTTTCTTTATGAGAAAAGACTACTTTTTGAAAAAGATTAAGCTTTAGTTGATGTGCACTTGTCGCTGGAGAAGTTGGAGAACGATTATCTTAACTTCTGGTGGAGATAAAACCTCACCCGCTCTCATTTCGGAGTTTCCCATCCTTCATGTTCCTTTCTTTTTGAGAAAATACCTTTTTAAAAAACTTCCAGTTGATATGAATTGTCGCTGGAGAAGTTGGAAGACCGTGAGCACGAGACTGCCCATCTTCTGATGAAGATACATCCTCTATCACTTGTAGCTTCCCAACCTTCATGTTCCTTTCTTTTTCCCTTCTTTTTGAAGCTCTAATTGATATGAACTTGGTAAAGGTTGGACACCAATGACTCAAGTATAAATGTGTCAGAGGTTATTGAGCCTGTCGTGGTTTTTACTTGTAGGAAGAGTTCTGGACGTGCACCACCCTCTTTGTTAGAGAATATCTGGAGGGAGCTTCTTGGAGTGCCTTCCAAACCTCGAAGTCTCTCCAAAAACCACAGTTTGACCAGAAGTAGGAATGGCAAACGACTCAATTCAGGTGAGTGGCTTCACTTGAGGTGATTTGACACTTGTTGGCTGAACTGGGTGGTCCTCTTCATCTGTGGGAGTGTGAAACATGTCTAGTGCTGGAGCACGTGTATGAATGTAGTAACAACAGCCACCACCAAACCACATAATCCACTGGATTAGAGCTCCATCACTGTGGCAGGCTGAACCCATGTGAACGCCCTTGTGTGGCTATTTGAGGGCATGTCCATAGCTATTCTGTCAGGAAGACAAACCCCTGGCCATTGTTGGTGATGGGTGATCTTGGTGCTAGATCTTCTGAAAAGCGCTGGTGAGACTCCACAGACTTGCTGTGTGTCCGATAACACTAATTATTTTTGCCTATTTACCTCATATAGCCATGTATGGTGCAACATATGGCTTCCAGATTCTAATCTGGTCTCCAGTTTATGGTGTCATAAGCTCCTGTGAAATACAATGCAAAAAAAAAATAATGGAGCTTATGGTCCAGTCGAAGGTGTACAAATGAGAAACTAAACCTTTAACAAAAAACGTTTCTTGTTTGGAGTAGTCCCATTGAAAAAAGAATGTTTGGACTTTGCTTTCAGGTACCATTTTTGTAAGACATGGACTTAGTTGAAGGTACATCCGTGAATTTTAAAGGGTTTTGTTTATCCAAGCCAGGAACCCTTTTAAGAGTATAGAGACTGTAGGGTAAATGGAGTACAAGGGGGGTTGACGGGAAACAGTAAGGCCCATTGAAAGCATAGCCTAGAGATAGTTAGAAGAGAGAGAATGATGGAGGGTGGGGGTGAGATATGCTGTAGCAGTGGGAATGCCCCGGTGGAACGCCCTGATTTCCAAGACTATGGCTTTAAATACACTACTTTGTGTGTGTAACAGTGGATGGTGGTCTTCTGGGATTTGGGTGCCTTTTATCTACATGACTGCACTTGACTGGACTGTTAGTCATTTCCCCTCTTACCCCAAATGTCATTCATCCGTTGTGTTTGTTACTGAGGTGGTGGTCTTTAGTTTTTCCAAGTTTTCAGGTCATTTCAAACAGACTTGCTTTTGTTTTTTGACACTGTACTGTGGCTGAGAGTTGCCGCTGTTGAGTTTGAATCCTAGGACTGCCAGTGGCACCACTGTGGTTCCCTTGAGCATGATAACGATCCCACACACTGCTCCCCGGGCGCTGCATCACTGGCCTGCCCCCTGCTGCACTTTGTGAATGGGTTAAATGCAGAGAAAGAATTTCACACTGTGTGCTGTGGTGTGTTCATGTGTGACTCTAAGGGGCCGCTTTACTTAACTTTGTCTATTAGAATGGCTTAAAGCGTGTTGCATAGCTAAATAGTGGCCAGTTTAAAGCAGAACTTTTGTCTGTAGTTTGACATAAAAAGGTCAGCTCACTGTGGTATAAAGAAATAGTTTTTACTATTTTTGTTTCGCCAATAAAACGTTTCTCAACCTACTCAAACCACATTCAGCTCTTTCGACTCCAAACATGCCTGGGGTTATCGACTATGTTTAGTCTGAATGACTGGCAGTTGTACTGTACATGTGCTCACATTGCTTGTTAGCCACATTACCCAGATATCTCAAGTACATAAATAAAGAGGCAAAACTTAAACACCAAACATGTCCAGGCCCATCCACTAAATTTGGGTTAAGGGGGGAAGTTTTCTTTGTGAGTATTGCTTTTTAGGGAATATTGCTTACACAGATGTTCACAAATTTGGATGCGTAGCCATAGTTACTGCCGCATTGCATGTGTTGTAAATGCACATGGGACAGCTTAGCAAAAACAGGACGACTAAGAATGTGAACACTTCCTCCCTGAAGTCAAAGAAGGAGTTGGAGGGGAAATGTATTGTCCATTAAATGCTTTGGTTTTCGAAGTCACTTCTTAGTTCCAGCTCCCGTTACAATACAGAGACCAAATACAGCCCTAACTTTGTCTATGCCTTTCTTCTCTCTCTTTAAGGCTTTGGGGTTTCTTATCAACTTATTCTCTTCTTTGCTTTACACTCTCCCTTTCCGTGTCTGTCCTTTCCTTTGCGTCTGTTTCCCACCCAAACAAACACACTATAGATCATGCAGATACGCGCTGACCCTGGGGAGGCTGTATGCAGACACTTCCCATAAATTCTTCGCTTGATGTCATGCAACAGTTATGCTCCGAGTCCAGGCGCTTGATGGGTTCAGTGAGAAATCGTAGTGTGTTACAAACATAAACCCTCATGAAACCCGGCATAAATTGTAAAATACGAACAACAGAGTGCTGCTTTAATGTGTTGCCAGCAGTTTTTGACACAGCGCTTCAATGGAATCCAAACATCCATTTATTTCGAAGCGGTCTGAGAGGAGCTTCCTGTCGTTCCCAAAATGGCACCGTAGAAAAAAGGCCATTTAGCTGGAATGGGCCTAGAGCCAGTCATTAGTAAGGGTTAAAGAGAATTATCTAATTACCAGTTTCCCCTCCTGGATGGGGGGAGTGTTTTCATGGCTTTTTGACCCCATGTAAGCTTGTTCTTGCCTGTCAATACATGGCATGCATTGATCTGTTCATTGATCAGTCCTTGTAAAGTTTTTAACCCTTTAAGGCTGACCTGTGGTTCACAAGTTGGTGCACTTAATGCACCATGTGCTAACATGTGCTAGTAATGGCAACTAAATTTGGAGACAAAATCTTCTAAAAACCAGAAAATGAGAGAAAATATATGAAAATATATTAAGTTTATAATTTAAATAACAGCAACATCTAAACCTTTGCTGTGATGAGGTAGTGTAACATATCGTTCTGTGAATCTGGTTTGAGTTAGAGGTGGGCGATATATCGATTTTTTTTTGTGTTTTTATGAAAATCAAAAACTATTTACCCACACCGTTCTAAACGGGTAAATTAGCACGGCTCACCCAAACACCGTAGCAGTGTTTGTGCCCAAGAAAGGTCTTGCTTCATCTGTAATATGGAACCTGTCTGTCCTGTGTCCGACAGCTTAAGCAGTGCGGCCACTCTCTGCAGTGCTAGCGTTAGCCATGTTAGCTAGCAGTGTTGTTTCTGATGCCGTGCAGAATGCCGGTACTGTTACTGTCTAAAGTGAAGTACGTGTGATGTGTCTGTCTCCTCTTGTGTGTCTCTTGTCTTGTTGTGGTTTTGTGTTTAGATTCCCCTCGCACCAACAGTACCGCCCTTTTCATGAAGGGACTATAATAATTGGTTAAGACAAGATATGTGTGTCATTGTCAGCCAATCAGAGGCAGAGAATGCATTGTGTACACAAGCACACACACACACAGAGGAAAAAACCACACAACTAGACAACTTCATTCGGGGGGCATCGACTGGTGCCTCTGAAGTCGATTACATGACTTTTCTGTTAGTGCCCTAGTGCCATATGATAAGAATGGGGCACGGTGGAAGGCGATAACAAACGCTGTCGCAATGTATATCGCAAAAGATATGGTGCCCATACATACTGTGGAAAAGCCAGCATTTATTAACATGCTAAAATTTTAAACCCAAAACCCAAAGTTTTGAACTATTTATTTGTCATCTGTAGTTTGATTTTGAGGAGGGGAGGGATCGATTAAAATTGAAAAAATCACCGATATTATTTTTAGGCCGTATCGCCCAGCTCTAGTTTGAGTGGATTGAAAGGTTATGGAGTGTACTTTGTTTATTGTTGGTGAACTGAACATACATTTGGCGTGCAAGAATGCCTTGATTGTAACGACAATAAACTATAGCTAGTTTTTATGTGTTTTCAATGTTCATTGTATGTTCTTTGAAGTAAGTGCTATTGTGTGGCAAAACTACTAAAACAATAATGGCATAGACAACCTAAAAGCACTGCTGGTCCTCTTGCAGTTGGAACAGGCATTGGCTTGTTAATCGGCCGCCAGAATTTGGCGCCATGTTCTTATTGGGTGGTCAGGGCCATGGTGGATTCTGATTGGCTGCAATGAACTTGGCTGACGGGGCAGTTTTGAAGAGGATCAGTAGGGCATAAGGTTGATGGTTGGGCACAATGGAGTCCTTTGTGCGAGTGCTGTGCCAGATCAGATTCATCATTTCCCTAATGTCCTGCTCTGCTGCCACACCCTCACCCCATTCACTGACCCCATGCAAAAGAGTCGGTGTGTGTGTGTGTGAGAGAGAGAGAGAGAAACAGAGAAACACTGGCAGACAGAGAAGGGGCTGTGGATTTGTAGTTTCCACAACTCCCTGGGTTTGAGTGGTAGTTTCCTGTGTGTGTGTGTGTGTGTGTGTGTGCTTGTTTGGGGCTGGGTTCAGTAAATGGACACCCTTGTTTTTAATGTACGTGATCTTTGTGTGTCCTTTTTAAATCCAGATTTACACAAAACCTCCCTTGTGTCCAAAGTTATCTTCTTTAGCTGCAGGACTACTGTATCTCACAAGCAATGGAAGCTTAAAGTCCACTAGTTTTGTGCAAATAACATTTCTAAATGGTCACACACAAAGTCATCTCAAAGATGTTGGCCATGCTTTGCATTATCATGTGTGTTTTAGGACCAAATCACATTTGGATTTTGCTCCGACCAGACATGTCTCATTGAAACCACTTTTAGAGGTGGTCAGATCTTAATTGTTGCATTAACGATAAATATTTTACCCAGGCCTAGAAGACACAGTTGAGTCACTGTTTCAGTTTCGCATCATTTGCCAGCCCCCTTTTAATAAACTCCTTTGGGTTGAACTCCTTATGTTCACTCTGTATATGGGTGCGTATACGGGACCGGTGTGGATACAATTTTTTAAAAGTGTTTGTTTTTTTTATTCATTTTTGCTAGCTTGTAAGCAATAGTGTTGTTGTACTGTATCACATGACCGAAACGAGTGCTACTTTCAAAATAAAAGACCTTTCAGACTCTGATAATCAGTAAAAAAAATATGTTTTTTTATTTCTGTGCGGCCCGGTACCCAATGACTCACGGACCGACAACGTCCCGGGCCCAGTGGTTGGGCACCTCTGGTGTAGGCCCCCCTATTTCTACCAGAACATCTTTGAATTGGCAACTCGGAACCAGTTTGTTCTACAGCTCCTTCAAATATCAGGGGTGTGCTCCCATCTCTGAGTCAGTCAGCAGCTATTTTAATGTCATGATGGGTGGTTTCTGTGCCTCATGCGCTCGGTTGCTTTCCTCCCACCTCAAGTGTCAAACAGCTGCCTTTTCTCATGACCTCACCGACACCAGGATCTTCTCACGTGCTCCAGGTTGTGTTCCATCCCTGGCCTCACTTTTCTCACACCCTGATGTGACAACATAACTTTTGTTGCCATGGACACTTCTGTCCAGCTGCCGTGTGTGTGCGTGTGTGTGTGTGTGTGTGTGTGTGTGTGTGTGTGTGTGTGTGTATGTGTGTGTGTATGTGTGTGTGTGTGTGTGTG
>JBBPDE010000083.1:17662313-17673948 GCA_037974605.1 Nannopetersius ansorgii | reverse complement strand
TACTGTATTTATTTGTATTTATTGTAAAATTAGTGTTTTAACACTAACTTAACACTACTGCCCAGTAGCAAACAGCTTTTAAGGATAATTTTCTCAGGTGCCTAAGACTTTTGCACAGTACTGTATATAAAATTTATAATGAACAATTTTCATTACCGCAGTTCAAAAATTGTTAGGTGCTAACGATTGTGCTAAGTCAGTAGAATCCCAGCTGCTTGTGTGCTCTATATTGCTGTAGAAACCTTATATTCGAGCTTTCACGAGTTATATAGACCCCAAAGTAAGCTTGAGTGGGTGAATGAATTGGTGGAGTAGATTTTGGTGCTACTCGACTCGTCTAAATGTAAGATAAACCACCATGGGAGTAGCGGCAGTAAGCCGCTTTCATTTAAACCGTTCCGTTTTTCACGTATCTCTGCTCTTTTTCATTGAACCATAAAGTTACAATCTTTGTCCTTTTTAAAGACTTTTGCGGATGAAATGGCTTGAAAAAGCCAGAGCTTACTAATACTAAAGGTAGAATCCAATTCGACCATAAACAAACGCTCGAGTATTCAGGTTCTTTGGGCCAGCCCTTATTTTAATGCATAATATTAGGTCCATTCGATAAAGATAAAACACAAAAAAATTAGCATAACTTGTAGCATTTTATATAGACCACACCTTGTATACACTTCAGGAGAGCGAGAGAGGATAAGACTGAGAGAGAGGGTCCGTGAATGGATGTTATTGGTTCTGTATAATCGCAACAGACAGAATGGTGGCCACCCAAGACCACATATCGGCTGAAGGATGTGATCAGGAACAAGAAACACTGTCGTTGAGACTGAGCTGTTTTCTGTCAGTTCACTCGGAAGTGATGTGGTGTTGGGAGGGATGGAGATTTTGAGGTGCTGTTGACAGGTGGATGGAAAGATGAGGATGAGGGCAAAAATGGTGATGTTAGTGATGCTACAAAGATGAAAAATCCAATATGGGAACATTTTCTGCTCTAAAACTCCATCCAAACCCATTCAGTTTTTTTTCTCATTGTTAATATTCTGTTCTTTGCTTTCCACCATTTAATTCTCACTTCGTTCTCGTTCTGCCTGATTTGTTCTCACTTGTAAAGTTCCAGCAGACCAAAGCATTTTTGAGTTTCACTGCTTTATTTGACACACGAGCGGGTCTACGCCAATTTCGGTTGTCTTTCAGTCTTCGGTCACCAGTCCACTCCAGACATGCGGATACACTTAAAACACACACACACACACACACACACACACAGTGTTCTTTGGAAACGTGCTCACGTTTTCCAGAACCAAAGCTGTAGATCTCGAGAATCCACTGCTCCTCAAAGCCAAATCACTGCTAGACTGAGGAAAGGGCGACAGAGGACAAAGAAATGAAAAGGCGAAGAGAGGTTTGGTGTTATAATAAACGGGACACGGTACGTTGGCGGGAAAGGTCAGGACAGTAGAAAAGCGTTGGGAGATTTGAGGAAGGACTCGAATAAAGGAAAGCCAAGAAAGTTGAAGAAGTGAGTGGGGATAGCTAGACGTTGGAATAGGGCTGTCACTGTTAAATATGTTAGGTTTCGAGCAGTCTGTCGATTATTGTGATGATCAATTGAGTAATAGACAAAAATTGAGTAATGGGAGTAAAGAAAGCCAACCAGGGCAAATAGATTTAACAGATGATAAAGATTGCGAAATACTTCTTTACAAAAACAAAAACAACGTTTTGGGTTTTTTTTTAGCATTACATGCTAAAAGTGTATTAATTCAAGGTTTTATTTATATATATATGTGTGTGTGTATACATGTATATCTCTCACACACACACAGACTATACTATACACACCATGTACAGCAAAATAACTTGTTAGTAGTAGAGCTGTGTTGCTAGCTGTAAGTGAGAATTAAGGACACTTTTAAATATTCATTACATGATTTTCAAACCATCAACGAATCATTGTTGAGTCACTGATAGCCTTAATTTAAAACGATCGTCTGTTTTCAAGGTTTAGTAATCATGACAGCC
The DNA here is from genome assembly GCA_037974605.1 of Nannopetersius ansorgii. Taxonomy (NCBI): domain Eukaryota; kingdom Metazoa; phylum Chordata; class Actinopteri; order Characiformes; family Alestidae; genus Nannopetersius; species Nannopetersius ansorgii. Next base: position 17,671,926 of record JBBPDE010000083.1, on the reverse strand, counting down.
CTATAGGAAGGAGGACAATGAGAGAAGTGAGAGGGAGCATGAACGTATGATCAGAAGGGTCTGTAAGGTCTGTAAGAGGGGCCTGGTTCGTTGTAAGGTGAGCACTGACGTATGCAGGTTCGGACTCGTCACTGCTGGGGATTTGATCTTCGCCGGCCGCTGTGGTGAAGCCAGCTAGCTGGACATTGCGTAAAAGCTTTCGACGGTATCAAACCAATGTAATTTTTTTATCACTAGGGGTGTTTTCTTTATTTTTACTGTCGTATCGATCATTGTTGAATCTTTTTTTAAAGCTGATTATTATATTTATTTATTGTTGCTGCTGCTGCTACTTTTTGCTTTAGATGCTGCTGTCAATTGTTTTGTTCCCCAAAGGATGACAATGATTTATTTCTTTTTTTTGTTTTGTTTTGTTTTCACTAAACCAAAAAAAAACAGTGAAAAGCTGCAATGTCTTTACATTTACCAAAAAAACATTAAAGATGAACGTGAGCAGAGACAGTGGGACAAAGCGAGAGAAGAGGTGTGGAGAAAAGTGGATACATATATAAGCAGAGGTTTAGCGTAGAAGCGGCACAGAGCTAACCCATGGTTCACACCTCACAGCTAGATAATAGTAGCTGATAGAATAAGTATTAAAGGCACAGAGTAGACACCTAGTGGTCATATTTATATATAAGAGCTATATTTCACTGACGGTTAGTTAGGTAGGCGTGTTGCGTAGTAGTTGTAGTCGGTTCCGTCCTGTGGTGGATGTAGTATTTGCAATTTCCCTTCTTTTTTTATGTATTTAGCAATTCGGTCAAAGAACAACTGTGTGATTGGAGATTATTAAGTGGATCTAAAACAGTTTGGTCACTATATTATCTATAAATATCAGGGCTGTCAGATCAAAACCTTTTTTTTTTTCCATTTCCTTGATGTGAATTCATTTAAATGACTTGGGAAAAAACCCTCCATTCATTAACTGTCAAGAGTTCTCTGTTACGATGTGTTTGTGGCCAGAGACCCTTTAGATGGTTGAAATCTGGTCTGAAGAGGTGGGTTACAGTTAAACAGTGCTGAAATCATTGCCACAGCTGTAGTAGTGACTAAACAGAAGCCACTGAACTGCGTCATAGCTCTGGTCATCATGATTGGATGTGGAACACAGACACTTGCCCAGAATCCCAGAGTCCCGTGTCAGTTTGTCAGTCAGTCACTTGCTCTGTCTGTCTTTTTTTAGGCCTTTGCGAAACACGACTATGACCTTAACCCACCAAAGGTGTCACTGATGTAACAAATTGAACTGAACTGGTCTTTTGGTTTCCTTCTAATCACCTGCTATCAGTATCATAACGGCTGAATATCACCACGGCGACGTCGATCCCCAAACCCCAGGCTAGCGGGGGTGACGGCTTACTGTAGTTTCTATGCTTGTGAGGCGGATGCGGGTATGGGACATGTGTTTAACACAGCCTAAGCCAAGCTGTCAATGTCACACACACACACACACACACGTGTGGATATCAAATTCTTCAGGCCCTCTGAAACCAAATGTTTGTGAATGAGAACAGTGGTAAAGCTGGTAGCGCTGTGTCATATAGGGTCTTTCACCTTGTACCATTTGTCGTGCTGAGACACACACACACCCCTTGTAAAATTTTGAGTGTTGATTTATTTTTGATTGTACAGCCACTCTCCCTTTTGCTGATTTTTGTTTTGTAGTTATTTTATTTTCTGCTTTTCTTGAGTTTTGAGGTCTGAAGTGTGTGTGTGTGTGTGTGTGTGTGTGTGTGTGTTACAGTTGAAGTTGCGTGATCCTAACCCATTTCTTTACGACGGTAGCTGTACATGACCTCATGGAATGAGGAGCAGATATTAATACGGTGTTCACTGCTGCTTCAGTAGCATTAGACCTGTACGTATGGATGGATGGATGTGTGTGTATGTTTGTGTGTGTTTGTGACAGTGGCATCACCTTTTTATTCTTTCCTTTTTTGCGCTCAGGCATGTACTCTTCCGTTGCAGTATGATGGGAGGTTTATTATTATTATTATTATTATTATTATTATTTCCCCATCTGTAAGTAAACCAAATATTCACTATGCAGTCACTCAAATCGTCAGCTTGCTTTATCCCTAAAGCCTTCTGTGTTTGTATTTGTGGTGTGTATGTGAGTGTGTGTGTATTTGAGTATGTATGTGTGTGTGTGTGTGTATGTTTATATGTATATATATATGTATATATATATATATATACACACACACACACACACAGCTCAATAGAGGGAAATGCGGTTAGAGAGGAGTATCTGATTGATTTTTGTTCCTTTTTCTTTTTTCCTCTGAGAAGCGAGTGATTTTTATTTCGGTAGAAAGAGAAGTGTTTTATTTTCTGTTTGGTTTATTTGTTTGTTTGTTTTTTTTGAATGAGCTGACAAATATTTAAGGATTGTATCGGGCAGGGTGGGAGGGTGCGGGAGGGTAGACTGTGGTTAGACGGGGGAGGGGGTTCGTTTGTCCAGTGCTGTAAGTATATCAATTGCATGTTATGATCTTGGATGTAACTGCCATTGATTTTAGACTTTTGTTGGGAGGGGGAACTGGGGAAGGGTGGGAGGGGCATAAAACTATCTTTATTTATGATTTTTACATATTATATATTCTGTAATATTTTTTTTGTTTGTTTTTAGAAAAAGACACACTTTTGCTTTTTTTATGTCTTCATACTTTGGTTTTAATTTGCTTTTTTTTTGAGGAGGAGGAGGTGATACAAAATTTTTACTTTTATTATTGTTGCTTGATTTCAAGCTGTTAACGTGTATAGGTTCAAGATCTGTTGTCATGTTTGATTTCCTACATGGCATGCTAGCATTTTGCGTGCGAACGGAGTATAAAATTAGTGTCTTTTATACGTTTAGAAAACCAAAATGCTTTTTTTTTTGTTTGTTTTCTTCAGTTTCAATCCATTGCAATTGTTTTTGTATTATTGTCTGTATCGTATCTCGTTGTTGCTATTATTATAATATTACTATTATCTTCAGGGTTAATATCGCACCAAATTGAACAAAGATGCTGTGGTGTTTTCCGAGAGAGACTTGGGTCTTTCTTCAGGAACATCATGTCAAAGGTGTGTCTTTTTCTTTTGAAGCTAAACGATAATTTCATCGTTTGTTTTTTTTTCCACCCTGTAATGTTGACATTTGTTGTTTTTTTTGTTTTGTTTTTTTTTCCTGTCTGTTGACCATGATGACATCTTAAGTTTAGCTCCATCTGTATGTAGCTAGGTTTCACTTTCTTGAGCCGTTATCGGGTTCCTTAATGCTGTACAGAGCTAAATGGTTAGAATGTGTCTTTTTATCATGTGCAAATGTCATCATTCATAGCTGCTGTTGCACTGGAGTTTTCTTGTATGATGTGACGGAACACAAGGTCCATTTAAATTCACGAAGTTCTGCTGAACTCAAACTGAAGATGTTCTTTAGGATTAATCGTTCAAGCTCCATTTGAATTGGCTGATTCATTTCAATCCAGATAGTCTGTTGTATTGCCTAGAACCTGTAGTTCACTCTAAAGAAGTAGGTGTCAGTGGTTAGCTTGGATACTGTTTGCTGTTGTTGGCATTTCTGTGACTCAAGACATCTCAATACTGTAAAGAAAAGAAAATTCACCGATAGACATGCTTTCGTGCCAACAACTGTAATTATAGCGCTTCGGTTTTCCGGTTTAATCGCGATTACCTGTCTATTTGGGATTAGCCTGATTTAATGGTAACAAATTTGGTATCTTATGTAGAAAACCTTTTGAAGAGTGTCATCTGCCAGGCTTCAGTTTCAGCTAGCACGTCTTGGCAAGTTTTTTTTTTTTTTCTTTGGCATCTGAAATTGCTGTTTGAAAAAGAACAAAATGAAATCCCCCCCAACCCAACTTTTCTTTTACACAAGACACAACCATTACAGCTTTATGGATGCTTTTGTGTTACTTTCCTTTTTTTTTTTTTTTTTTTCCATTTATACCCCTTTCAAGTCTTGTTTCCTCAATATTTCAAATGAAATAAAATGCCATTATATTGTGAATACCTCAGGATTTTTTTGAAAAAAAAAAGAAAAAACATTTAAAAACTTAAAACAAATAAATACAAAAAAAAAATCTTCAAATAAGTGTTTGTATTCTTTTTTTTGTTTTTTATGGGGGGGCCGTCTGGTGGTTCGGGCATTGCCATTGCAATCAGAAGGTTGTGGGTTTGAGTCCCAGGACTGCTAGTGGCAGTAACTAAGGTACTCTTGAGCCAGACACTGTCCCCACACACTGCTCCCTGGGTGCTGTGTCCCTGGCTGCCCCATGCTTCACTTGGTGAATGGGTTAAATGCAGAGAAAGAATTCTGTGCTGTTTACATTGTGTACCTTGGGGCAAAGGGGTTGCACCATTGAGAACAATAGTATTGTTAGTTTGAAAGCTATATTTTTGTTAAAGCATACAGAAGATGCTTTAACAAAAAATATGAAATTTCATTTCCTTAAGGTACTTCTAAGAGACCCCTCCCCCATTAAGTAAACATGTTTGGTTCAGAGCTCAGGTTGACTATCTGTAATAACATTTATGGGGGAAAAAAACGACACATTGGCATTAATAAGATTTATTATTTAGCAACTGTTACCTTTATGGTACATATATCATCCATTACAGCGTCCATCACTGTTGATGCAGTACTGCAAAAACGGAACAAATTATTTTCTCACTTAATCAGTGCAAAATACGCTAAAGCAACCTAATGAGAAAAACTGCAGAAGTCTGTCTTCGTATTTCTGTTCCATTATGTTTCGGTCTTATTTCTAGTGTTTAAAAAATGCATTTTTAAAAAAACAAAGAAAAAAAATTGGCAGCCTTTTAAGTAGACGTGAACAAAATCAGCAGGAATAATGGAATAAGAACGCAAAAGCTGAGTGGTTCACATCTTGCCTTTTACAGTCTGAGGCTTTTAACATGTGCGTGAATGTTCAGTTACGGGTTTCCCCCGGACCAGAAGGCCATGATAGAGCCGTGGTGGGACTTCATATTTGAAATAGGACCAGAGGGCCGAGCTATGAGGGGACGTACATGTCCTTCTGTGGGTGAAAATGTGCAATAAGAAAAGAAAGGCCTTCTTGGACTCGCAAGCGGCACAGCAACTGAAGGCAGACTCGATGCTTGCCTGCACGCGCGCGCACACACACACCACTTTTACAGGAAAACTTCACTCAAGTGCTAATCAAAGGAACTAAATCTTACTATTTGAACTCTATTCCGCAGCTTTCATTCCTGATTAGCAACATTACTAGTGAATTTGCAGTGAATTTCCTCCTCAGCAACACATTTTGAGCACAAATGGGGTTCCTCCTTTCAACACCTGCGTCATTCCCTACATTTCTCTTCGCGGCACGTTTACAACAGACCTACTTTTCCATCCTCGTCTTTCAAACCTACACACGTTCACTTGGAATTTGCAGCATCACATGGCGTACCGCTCATCCCATGATTGGACACATGACTTGCGTGAAGTAATATGACGTAACAGAAAAGCCCCTGTGGTCATGCAGTCTAAGAACACACATCTCCAAATGTCAAGTGTGCGGTTTTCTTAGCTGTTCCTTGGTGTACTCCAAGCTTGTTTAGGTTGTTCCCCATATTACTTCCATCATTCCTTCCCTACAATAGATGCTACTTCCTAAATCTCTATCTACCTTCTCGGACACATAGTACAATACTTTCCTTTTCATTGTTAAAATCTATCTACAAACTTTCATCCTTTCCACTTGCAGGAGAATGTTACTGAGATGCACTGAAAAGATCTATTTGAATCTCTTTGCGCTGTGGGTGAGCACTACTGGTGAAACATTGTCTCCAGCATCTGTGTCTCACAACAATATTCGTTTTGGGGCATTGATAACACAGTTCAACTATATCCAGGTTACTGGGGGCTTCATTCTACTGGAAGTTTGCAAAATATACAAAGAAAATCCAGAATTACTTTGTGTGGTTCATGTTTACTGTGTAAAGTTCCCTTTGCTGTAAAATGAATAGGTCTGGTTTGTGTAGAGTACATGTAGAAAAAAGTTGATATTGGAAAATATTTAGAAGTCAATCCCATTCTTAGGTAAAAAAATGGGGGGCTGATAACTGTTCTATGGATCTGAATGTGTAATTTCAGTACACCTCAGAACTTCTCCAGACACACTCGCTCTCTCTCTCTGTCTGTCTGTCTCTCTCTCTCTCTGTCTGTCTGTCTGTCTCTCTCTCTCTCTCTCTCTCACACACACACACACACATCCAGACACGTATGGTTCCAAAAGTGGTAATGGTAGGTTGGTTCACATGGTAATGTGAAACAATGACATTACACACACACACACAGTCTGTACTGTACTGGCCGCCACTGAAAACCTGACCCAGTGAAATTTCCTGACCATCTTCCAGAAGAAAAAAAAACTGCGATACTGAGACTTTAGCTTGGGTCACAGTGAGCCAAGACCCTCGTCTCACTGTTTTGATGGGATTTGCCTTCAGGGAGACACTTGTTTGCTCAAAACAAGAGGAGAGTGTCCGTCGCGGTTTTTGCTTGGGTTGATTTTAGTGGTGTTGCTGTATGTTGTGTAGCACAGTTATCTTTGGTTGACCTCTGTCTTCATGTCTTAATCTTCATTTTCTCCTTCTTCCTCCACCTCTCCTGTCCTGCGTTCCGCTCCAGAGCTGTAGGTTAGGGGCGCTACTTCCCTTTCACATGCCTTCTGAAGTCTGGATGCCGCATCGCATTCTGTCAGCAGTCGGACAACTCAGAGCACGTGTTTGAGTCGCTGGGGTTCTTCCTCCTCTGACGGAGTGATTTATCCTCATCCTACACACACACACACACACACACACACACACACCCCATTAGCATCCCACGTTTGTGGTCAATAGTTTTAATATTAAATACATAGTCTGTATTTAATATAGACTAAATATACTTTTAAAATATAAAATATAATATAAAAATATAATTATAATAAATTAATATGATGTATTAAGAAAAAAGATATGACAAAAATGATGAATGACTAGATCACTAAGAAGAATAAAACTAAAATTCAGAATGCTTTTAATCTGAAAAGAGATTTTGTAAATCATAATACATTTTATTTGATACACAGTTGATCTCAAAGTGAATAAATTACTTTAAAAATCCTGTAAACCCAAATGAATTTGCTTCAATGTAAACCAAGTTATCCAGAAATAAAAAAGGAAAACTACATTATAATAATTCTAAGTGAATATTATAATATTATAATATTATTGTCTCTAATATACATACAATATTAGATTGGTGTGTGTGTGTGTGAGTGTACTTACTGCCTGAAAGACGCCGTTTGCTCCCCACTCCCCAGGCGAGTGGTCTTCAGGGTCGTCAGCTTCATCTTCTTCTTCCTCGCCTTCCTCTTCCCTCACTGTGTCCATCCCATCCTCCTCATACTCCGTCAGACCATCAGACTCCTCCGCTGCACACACACACACACACACACGTAAAACCATCTCCACGGAATACACATAACGCTTCCAACCCTAAACTGTTTCAAATGAGCAACACACTGACTTGTGCCCAAGACAAATAACACATTAGGCCTAAATGACATCTAAAATGAATCAACATGTTCATTTATTGTTAAAAAAATCAGGCCCCCACACACACACACACACACACATTCTGAACTGCAGCCCTAACTTCGTCTACTACATTTGACTTCTATGTTTGAGCATTGACTCATTTAGTGAGATCACACCTGCCTGTTCAATTTCCTAAAATGATACAAACAAATGCGATTTTTTTACTTTGATTTTTGCGAGAAGCCGTGAAGTATTATATTTTCATAATTTTGCAACTCCTCTAAATCACTGGGACTCAAAGATCTCAAACAATGTCGAGGATATTCCCCAGACAGTAAGTCACACTCTGGGAATCCTTTAGTTTGAAAGGTGTCCTGTAATAATCCATTATTGTACCAGTAAATGCATATTATATATCACTTAGTAGGATTCTTAGAATGAGTCCTCTGTGGTTCTCTCTCCGTTCTCTTTCCCAATAGAGCCATTATATTCTCACAAGAGCAAGAAGTGATAATGTGTTACAGAACCGGAAGCACAATCACAGGAATTTCATTACTGTGCTCAGTAAGTAGTAAATTACCATCTGCTCCCACGTAGCTCTGCACCGGCTCAATCCTGGACACGATCTCAGCCAGGTCGGTGAAGTCTGCCCCGGGACACGTACAGCTCTGCCACAGGACCACAGACAAACAAAACACTCGGGGATGAGGTTGAAAACGGGCAGCTGAGGCATTTTAATGGGGCTGGTGTGCGCATGCTGCACTCGGCGTGGTCTCGCGCGGGCAAAAATACGGAATCGAAGTGCGTTCAGTATCAGTTACAATTCCATATCTCACAGAACGGTTGGATGGAAGTGATGGATCCAGTAATGATTTTTAAAAGTGGCTCCGGCGCCCGTAGTTAAAAACGGTCAACTAGGATCTACATGTCAAGCGCTGATCCTATATCAGCATTCAAATGTTCACACGCTGCTGAAAAACTTGACTATTACTGATTTATAATCAATATATCAGTACAGTTATACGGAAAATGCACAGTAATCAATCAGGCCTACATAAACTTACAATACCAACATCTTTATTCTGTTAATCTGTCAAAAAGAAAAATGACGTAAACTCTTATGGATCAAGCATTTCGGCAGCGCTTACATCGGTTTTCTTGCTGTCGGTGTAGTCGGCTGAGCGATGATCCTTCAGCATGTTCTGGATGATGTCACCGCGGGCCCAACTGGTGAACAGTAGTTTCCCGTGCTGGTAGCCCACGTCCTGCACACGTAACACACACACAGTCATTCTAGGGCCCTCACAGATACAAAACACTGTACGGCTGTACGGACAGGGACGGCTGGTGGTTAGGGAGTTGTGAATATTGTGGGTTTGAATCCCAGGACTGCCCGTGGCACCTCTGAGGTACCCTTGAGCAAGGTACCGCCCCCACACACTGCTTCCCGGGCGCTGTGTTCCTGGCTGCACACTGCTTCACTTGGTGAATGGGTTAAATGCAGAGAATGCTGTGTGCTGTGGCTTCTTCACGAATGACAATAGGACACTTTACACACTTCATATCAAATTGTAATAACTGATATCAGCCAATAGAATTTTTTTGTTTCTAGACTTTAACTTTAATGTATATATAATGACTGATGTCAACACAGCATACAACAGCAGAAAGTCTGTCAATACAGTCAAATTGGGAATGGAGCTACTGAGAGGTTTGTTGCTCTTAGTTGGGTCTTTTTTTAAATCATTTCTCTTCATTCAGAAGTAGAATGTGAGGCGGAATGTGTTATTCTCAGGCTAAACACTGCGTTTTTTTATTTTTTATGCTGACTTGAGTAGTCAACCTATACCAGGCCTATTCAAATGGCGGCCCACAAGCAACTTCCGAGTTGCCCAGTCCACTTTTTTCTTAATAAAAAAAAAAAACACTCCCCGTAAGCTATAAACAGTTAACCCACAATGCACAGCATTGTTGTGTGTCTAGAATTGGTGGTAGTAGCCTATGATAAGATCTA
>JBBPDE010000083.1:17608793-17630535 GCA_037974605.1 Nannopetersius ansorgii | reverse complement strand
TATATATATACAATTACGTTAACGTCGACATTTTTTTTTATCGCGCGATAAGAATCTCGCGCTGTTAACGCGCGTTAACGCTGTTAACGGCCCAGAACTAATATATATATATATATACATATAACTAAGTTACACTAGCTAATTTACACTATATGGACAAAAGTATTGGGCCGCCCGACCATTACAAGACTAGAAACTTCAATAAAATTGCATTCAAATATGTAGACTTTAATGTGGAGCTGGTCCAAACTTTACAACTTTAACTGATTCTCCTCTTCCCAGGCTTTCCACAAGATTTTGGAGTTTCTGTGGGAATTTGAGCCGATTCATTCTGTTTATGAGGTCAGGCACTAACGTTGGAGGAGAAGGCCTGGCTCACATTCTCTGTTCTAGTTCATCCCATAGTTGTTGGATGGGGTTGAGATCAGGGCTCTGTGTGGCCCAGTCAAGTTCTTCCACACCAAACTCATCCAGCATGTCTTTATGGAGCTTGATTTGTGCACTGGGACACAGTCCTGCTGGAACAGAAAAGGTTCTTCCCCAAACTGTGTCCACCAGTTGGAAGTATTGTGTTGTCCAAAATGTCTTGGTCTGCTGAAGCATTAAGTTTGCTCTTAGCCCAACCTTGGAAAACATCCAAATCTTGTCGCATTACTTTTGGCCCTATAGTGTAGATGGTCCAGAGAGAGGACAAACAGCTTTATTAAAATAAAGTGTGCGTAAAAAATAAATAAAGATACAGATAAAAGCACATACATGGGTTAAAATATGGACAATCTACCCAACAACACCGGGACAATTTAAAGTGAATTATTTTCATATTACACAGCTTATTGAATCACGATATCTCTCCTAGCGTAAGACATCATAATTAAAATAAACGTTTAGCAGTGAAATGTTGACATGTCAAGGTTTTATTAATCTAATTGCTGAACTTCTGTTTTTTTTTCTCAGTTGACACACACACACAAGCAAACACACACATCCAAACACCAAGGTCTGACAAGTGAAATAGTTTCTCTTGTGTGCAATTACATACTATTTTATACATATATATAATGCATAGGTTTAAATCATTTATATATGGTAACACACTGTGTTGTATAGTTTTTATTGTATTGTTTATACTGCTTCTTATTTCTTTTTTCTTTATTTATTTTTCTGTTCTGTCCACTGTGCTGCTGAAACAATACAAATATCCCACTGTGGGACGAATAAAAATCATATTATATCATATTATATATATCTTATGTGATCTCATCTTAATTATACTATTTTGTGTTGTAACCGTGGTCAATCCGGTTGCTGTACAGATCTGCGAAAGTCTCCCTTTCAAGGCTGCGCATGCGCATTACTGGTTGAGCCGACCATATGCGTTAAGCAGTGACACACGGCAACGAGGGGAGACACTGCTACAGAGTACACCATGGGGAAAAAACAGAAAAATAAAGGAGACGACGGGTACGGTATCCTTGAATTAAAGCCAAATCACCGTTCTGAGGAAAATACAGCCTTTTGTGTACCTCGTAAACGTGTGTATGTTACGTACGGCCAGCTTTTCAGCCAGGATAGCTTAGCTTCCCCAGGCTAGGCCTATCCGTATCAGTTAGCTGATGTTAGCTAGCAACCTGGTTTTTCATTAGGACTGTGTTTAAAGGCCATTAGGACACGAAATGGGATGTATCGTGCATTTCATACTTTTTAAACCCGAGAAACGGGTAAATTATTTGTGGGCTTAAGAATAAATTCTTCCTGTAATTGGGTGTAAACGTTGCACACGTTGGCTAGCAAGTGTAAGTCCTATCAGTATGAGGCTCTAAGGAGGGCTCTCCCGTTGGTGTTGGAGCTCAGGAGCAAGGCTGAAATATTGAGATGTTGGATTTTATCAGCTGAAGGCCGCCTGCTGTCATATCCCTCCTCTCTGACCTTTTCCCCCTGAGCTGTGAGCATGCAGCATCATCCTTTTTCATTGTAAACCCCCTCATTGTCTCCCCATAAGGCTGCTCTTGTTTGGGATGCTTTTGGGCACCTTTGTCCCTGCTTGTGTCTTTTTAACCTTTCTGGGGTCAGTGAGTTGGACTGCTGTTTGATGTTCATGCCCAGAACCCTTTTCCCTTTTTTGGCCTTCGTGAATGTTGATTGTTTCAACACTGACGGAGGTGCTTATTAAAAATCTGTGCTTATTAAAATCAGCCAGGAATGCAGTGACCGAGTAGCTGTATGTGAGGATGGTACCTCGATCAAGGATACCAGTCCTGGGGTTCAATCCCATAGCCTTTTGATTCCTAACCACTAGGCCTCCAGCTGTGGGAGAGTTAGAACTGTCTAGTAGGAATGCCAATGACATCATTCTGTTGATAAGTTTGAATCTGAGCTTAAGTTATTTTGATAAGTGAGGATTTGTTCTGCACTATGCCTCAGGTCCTGTCCACATCTGCATAGTCATGTAGGGCTGCTATTTTCAATTATATTGTTTTGAACATGCAATAATTATATTCATGCAGTTATTGAATTTTGCTTATAATTATAAACATATGTGTATTATTGAGATCCTGCTGCTGCCTTTTTTTGAATGATTCACTGTATGGGCGATAATAGCTCCCGCTTACTGTGTTGAGGTTTTATAATGAGTGGATGCAACGTTTATTAGACGAATTGGAAAGTAATCACCAAACAGATTCAGCATGTAAATCATTTTTCAATCAAGTGACTGGGACAGTCCTGTAGTCATGCAATTTGCCATGCTGATATTGTCCAGGATGTGGTTGCTTCAGTGACGAGGGGCACGTTTTCTTGTCTTTTACTTTACAGATTACTTTGTGCTTGATTTTTATATTTTCATTGGATGGTAAGACATGATGCAGCTGTAACTTGGGTCTGACACTTGGGTAAAAATTTGTGCGCAGCCTGAATCTGACCTGAATCACATCAGGTTTTAGTCTGAACAGGCTCTCAAATTTATCCTGAAATTGGTCCATCGTGGCATAACACCTGAATGACCAATGAGTGGCAATAATAGCTTATGGATAAAATAGATTAAATACAATAAAATTACCTTGAAATTAATTTTGACCTATCGATACTTTTAAACAAGAATTTATTTCCTGTACAGAGAATATTACATGTAACTTGTTTTTAATATTACTTTGACTGAACAAATGAAAGATAAGCATCTTTTTGACTGCCCTCTCCTGAATCAATTCCATCTTTTTATTTTTTGCACCCATTTTTTCTGTGTGAGACTCCAGTATGGTAGACTGTTTCAGGGTAATGGAAGTCGAGAGTAAGAAAGCAAGAGAAAAGTGCCAGCTGAGATTTGTTAAATTTGGGATGTGGATTGTATGACCCTGTGTGTGAAATATGAACCTGACCAAAGCCTGATGCATATTCCAGAAATCACCTCTGATAGTAATACTCTGAGAGTGCGGTACTTCTGACCAGCTGCTTGTTGAAGGCAGTTCAGATAACAGGTTCCTATATCCCGCTGTACAGTGGATTATCCATTCACTTTTCTCATGTTTAAACGGAGGGTGTTGGTGAAAGTAGCTGTTCTGTTCACTCTGTAATACTGACAGTAGACATTTAGAGGTTCTAGATCAGTGCTTTCGCTTCGTGCTGGTCCGCGGGTCGTTTTCACGTTTGTAGGCCGTAATGATACTTTCTGCTCTCCCAGGTTGTAATTATAGTAAGCTGAGACGCTGAACTTGGCGTGTTCTGATGCTTAGCAGATAAGGTGCGAGCGGTCTGGGCAGGAGGGAACTGGATAAGTTGATTAAGCGCCTGAGGAGCTATGCTGGCCTCCACCGTTTGTGGAAGATGTGATAACAAGTGTCCTGTGGATTTGATGCGGTGTGATCCGTTTTGTCTGCCATTTATATTCCAATGTATTTGTGCTACTTTACATTTCAAGATTTCAGACTCTGAGCTTTATTTGTCACAAGCGTAGTTATCCATTACAACATATAGTGAAATGGTGGCCCGCTCCCAGATTGTGCAAGATAATGGTATACAGCAGTGGTTCCCAACCTGGGGTCGGGGCCCCCCTTAGGGGGGCGCTAGAGATCTGCACTGAGGTTACCAAAATTATATTTGTACACATTAAATTCATAAAAATCCCAATTTCTGTGAAACTGAAGTGTGTGTGTCTATTTGAGTTTAAGAACAAAATCCTACAACAGCTGTTTTTTGTTTGCAAATAAAAGTTTGTAATTAATCAATTTATTCTTTTTGTGCGTCTATGTGGGTAGGAGTTGGGGTTGGGGGGCCTGGCTTGTTTTAGCCACCGGCAAGGGGGGCTTCAAGTAAAAAAAATGTATTAAAAAAAACCCCAAAATAAATAGTAACAATTAAGTCGTGCAAACACTGTTCAATTAAAGTATAAAGTGGCTGAGTGGTGCAGCATAGTACTATGAATAGGTAGTAGATAAATTTAGATTCTTTTGATAGATTACGAATGCAGTGTACGGCCCTTAGTTGGTGATTGTCTTGAATACAAGTAAATAATTAATGGAAAATGATTGACCCAGCTATGCTCCACCCAAAAAACAATCTTTCAATAACTACTTGTGAGCTTGGGCAAGTTTTACAAAAAGCTGTCGAATCTATTAATTCACACGTAATAAGATGATTTTTCAACAAGCGTTTAGTGTGTCATCGATTTTAAGTGATATTTTGTTTCGTATACATGTGAATCCTCACACCGTTGGTCGTATTGGGTGTGGTTGTTTTTCTTTGTGTAATCAATCGTTAACATGGTGTAAAAAGGAAATCCAACTGTGACAGAATTTTACACTACAAACTTTACACCTTAGTCTCTAGATAAAGTACGGTGCAGTTTTTATTTGATTTTTTTTTCCTCCTCTAACATTTTTGCAAAAATTTGCCCAACATAGCAATACTTACAATGAAGGAATACATTTGTGGGCGAAGCATGGGTCACTTAAACTTGCCTTGCACCATGTTGCACCATCCGATTCAAAACTTCACATTATGGTGTTAGCCCTCTTCACTTTCAATGTACCCCTCTGTCTGCCACATTTGTCTCCAAATCTTTTTGGTGGTGTGTGGGAATTTTATGACCCAGTTTCAGTGTGTTCTGCGGGTAGCAGCCGGGTGTGTGTGTGTTCTGTCCTGTCTTGTGATGTGGTGTTTTCCATTTCTGATGCAACAAGTATGCAAGGAGAGCCATAGGTTCCTCTATATAAGGAGCCCTGCCAGTTGTTTCTCTAAATTCTCAGAGGTTTCCTGCAGGTAAGAACCTGTAGTTTCGATAGTCTGAGCACCAGCTCAAGCTCTTAAATCAGGTTTATGTTGATTTAATAGTTTTGGATAATGTTGCATGAAGATATAATGGCTGAGATAATTGGATTCTTAAAATGGTGACGAATGGTAGGGAGGTGGGAAGCAATGTAACGGGTGTGTGTCTGAATTTCTGTATGTGCTTTATATGTTCTTAAGTAGTGGCAGTTGTTTTTCCTGGCAGTTGTTTTAATTACTAACTTGTGCGCAGTAATTACCCACGTAAGCTTCGGAAAGGCGTTGAAATGGAACACATTGCAATGTCACAACCTAAGAAATCGCTTATTATCTGCACAGTATTGGTGATATTCTGATAAAACCACAGTGACATTATCAGCTAAACATTGTTATAATGTTTCATGTTTTGGCTTGCTGTATTTTTCTAGTGCCAAAGATGACGGCATTGATATTGACGCCCTAGCAGCAGAGATCGAGGGAGCAGGAGCTGCCAAGGAACAGAGCAAAGGAAAGAGCAAGAAGAAGAAAGCAGGGAAGAAAGAGGACTTTGAGTAAGTCCATTTTGCAGCCTTTTTAATCTCTCAAGCATGATATATTAGTAAAAAGAGCCATCACTGAGGCTGCTGATCCTACATAGAGCTTACAGTATCTTTAGTGGACTGTTTGTTAATGTGTGTGTATGTGATTTTTGCAGTGAGGATGACATCCTGAAAGAACTGGAGGAATTATCACTTGAAACTCAAGGTGGAAAACAAAAAGAACCAGCTAAGGTAAGTCTAAGGCCTTGTCCACACGGACATTTGAAATGAACGCGCTCTGAACGCCATAGGCATTTTTGTGGCGTTTAGTAGCGACGCTTGATCGACGTCAGCAAGGCGTTCGACTGGCGTTAGTCTGACACCGTTTAACGCCAACCTGACGCCCGATCTGTAGTTCCGTGTATTCACCTGTGGGGGCAGTAATTACTCTGTCCAGAGTGTTCACACATGCGTCATCCTGGTTTATAGTTCTGTACTGAAAACATGGATCCCTATTCTTTCTTAAAACGTACCGTTTACATTCTTGTTTTAAAAATCCTCCTGATACGGCGCCGTAGGCAGGAGAGGAACAAACGTGGTTTTTCGCAGCTGCCGTACAGAATCATGGCATAGCGACGTTTTCCTCGTGTTCGCCTGGATTTTGACGCCAAGAAAACGCTGCATGCAGCGTTTATTTGACGCCATCCGAACGCGCAGCCGGCCTGAACGCCCGTGTGGACGCTTTGATTTGCTTCAATGAATGGGCGCCGTTCAATAGCCGCTCACCTGGCGTCACAAACGCCAGAAAAACGCCTGGTTCAGACGTCCGTGTGAACGAGGCCTAAGTGACACAGTGCATCTGTTACATGCTGCTAAATAGACAACAAAATAAGTGAGAAGGGAGAGTTTTGCATAGTACTACTCCTCTAACATTTTAAGATTTGCATGGAGATATTGATACTTGACTCCACTCAAGCAGGAACACCATGAATTCCAGTTTGTTAATAAGGATGTAATGATGAGCTGATCAAAAAAATCTTTTAATTTTCAGGTTTAAATAAATTGTCTGTGATTAGCTGTCAAACATTTCTGCCGTAGGAAACGGAGCCTGTACAGGCCCATTTTAAATGCTTTTTTTTACCTGAAATTTTGCTTTGATGCTTTAAAGTTAGCAAGTTTTTAAAACTGCTTACTTGATTTAATATGCAAAGTAATCTGTAGATTACACTCTTACTAATGTAATCGCTCTTAACTGCTCTAATGTTGATGCCTCTTAGCATGAATCTTTTCATCCCTCCTGATCCGCATTTGGATCCTGTTGGTCCAAACGTTTGTTCTGTCAGTTGTTTGATATTTGGAACGTGTGGATAAGGCCAAAAATGTACTTCACTCAAATATGTGAATGTTTCCGGGTATGCGAACACAGTTTAGTGTGTTCAACACAATTTCCATGTGGTAGTAGTTTATTCAAATCTCTCTCAGAACTAGTTCCCAGACATATTTATAGTCATATACGAAAGTTTAAACCCCTCAGTCCAAGTTTTTTGTTGGTTTTTACAGATGCTACAGTTCAACTGGCCTATGACGTTTGTATTTAAATGTTCTATAATGTTAGTCATAAACAGTGATTGTGAATAAAACCAACAAAAACAGGTGAATTGCATACAACTATGTGAAACCTTTATTCTTGTTACATTGTGCATGTTTCTGGCTGAAGAAGGCCCTCCAGGGCCTTTGCTGGGCATCTATTCCTCAGTTAATCAGTGACTGTTATGGCCATTTTATTAAAAATCACATGGTCAGTCGGGGATCGGCCACAGGCTTGTTTAGAATGACGTATCTCCCATCTGTGTTCTCCAGAAATCAGACTCCATAGAAGAGCCTGAACCTGAGCCAGCGCTGAGTAAGGCTGAGAAGAAGAAGGCCAAAAAGGGCAAGCGCGTCACCCGCGAGGATGAGGAGGCTGAGGAAGATCAGAGTAAGGACGACATGGACAGTGAGATCCAGGCGAAGGGCAAGAAGATGCTGGCAGCTCCCAATGATTCTCCTCCTGATTCCGATTCTGACGATGAGGGATCGCGAACAAGCCAGAAAGCCAAGGGTGGAAAGAAAGGCGGGAAGAAGGGAGCATCTGACTCGGACGATGAAGATAAAGGTGCGAAGAAGGGCGAAGCCGGTGGGGGTGAAGACAGCGAGCCGTCGGATGATGACACGCAAGCCACCCGTAAGCAGAAGAAGAAAGGTAAAGCAAAGGCAAAGGCCGACAGTGACAACGAGGACGCAGGAGACGACGATGGCTCCTTCAAGATGAAGACTGCGGCGCAGAAGAAAGCAGAGAAGAAGGAGAGGGACCGGAAGAAGAAGGAGGAGGAGAGGGCTAAGATGAAGGCCAAGAAAGAGAAAGAAGAGGAAATCAGCAAGAAGGAGGGAACCAAGGCCACCGACAGCAAGAAAACTGAGGCAGCTGCGCTGGAAGAGGCAGAGGGAGCTGAAGGAGAAGGTGTGATTTCCAATAAATTACGTTTTCTTGTTTCAGTGCTTTAGAAAAGAAAATGTCAAAATATGCAGTGCAGGAGGACTCTAGCACTAATATTTGGCAACCACTGGCTTATTGACTGTACCTTGCTCTAGTCTACTATAATAGTGTATAGTATAATACAGCATAACTTGCATAGTGTAGCATAACATATTAGTGGTGGGCCGTTTTCGGCGTTAACATGCTGCGTTGACGTGAGACTCTTATCGGGCGATTAAAAAAAATCTCGCCGTTAATCTATTCACAAAGTTGCATTGGGAGCTGGGTCTATACCACGTAAGGGATGATTTTCACCTTGATATTTTAGCACGCATGTATACCTAGCTGAATTGCACTGTAGGGGGCCTGTGTGTTTGCCAACTGTGAAATTACCACATCAAACGTGACGCGCTAACATGGACGCAGCTATGAAGCACCTGGTTTGCTGCAGGGAAAATTTATTTTAAAGAAGCTTCCCAAAGGAAACCTCGACCAGACTAAGGCTGTTCGCACCTTGTGCAATGCGGAGTTAGTTTACTGTAGGAGTTGAGAAACCCGTTCTCAAAGACTTTTAGTCATTATTTGGGGAGCACACATATTCTGAATGCCTTCAGCAGAATTCAAATGAGCCATTTTAATCTAGATTAATTCTAAGATTACAGTGAGATTAATCTAGATTAAAAAATAATAACCTATGCCCACCTATGCATGTATGTGTGTCAAATAAACACACAATTCAAAATGCAAATAAGGCCTGGACTGGATTTTTAGGCAGTTGTGCAGTACTGAAAACACTGGTGGGAGAGAAGCTCAGTTGAAATTGCTTATCGGAAATATTATAGTTAGACATTAATAAAAGAACAAATGTTTCACATCGTGTTCTTCAGATGAAGCCGAGGGGGACAAGAAGAAGAAAGACAAGAAGAAGAAGAAGGACGAAAAGGAGAAGGAGAAGGATAAGGATAAGGATAAGAAGAAAGGGCCCAGCAAAGCTACAGTGAAGGCCATGCAGGAGGCTCTGGCCCGGATGAAGGAGGAGGAAGAGAGAGCCAAAAGAGAAGAGGAGGAGAGGGAAAGACGCTTGGCTGAGCAGGAGGCACAGAGACTAGAGCAGGTTAGTACCTCCCAACCCCCAAAACACACACATGCAAACAACTACTTTATTCTTAAATAAAGGTGTGTTTCAAATTCCATTGTTTATGAACTGTCAGCTCCTCTCCTTAGCTTGAAGTGCTGCCATGCTAATTCTGGATACTCCTGCTTAAAACCTGATTAGTTATATTTAAAGCCTTTGTAAAAAGCTCCATACACACACATGCATGTACAAACACCTTTGTAGACATCGGTCAGCCAACGTTTCTTCTAAAATGTTGAATATTATATGTTGATTAGTATCATTATTCTTACTATTAGCTATAGCAGTAGTAATCATAAGTCATAATAGTTATAATTTATTGGCCATGACTGTGTGTTTTCGGTTTCCTTACTTTCCTGCAGGAGCGATTGGAGGCAGAAAGAAAGGAGAAGAAGAAGCAAAAGGACAAGGAAAGGAAAGAGAGATTGAAGAAGGAGGGCAAGCTGCTGTCCAAGGCACAGAAAGAAGCCCGGGCCAGAGCCGAGGCCACACTCCGTGCACTGCAAGCTCAAGGTTGGGACAGAAATATATTCATTTTTGCATGCAGTGCAAATTGGCTGGCCAGTTCATATTTGTTTTTAGAAAACACTTTCTCTAAAAGTGCCTCCATGTTCTCTGCATGATGTCTGTCTCATAGGTGTTGAAGTGCCATCCAAAGATTCAATGCCAAAGAAGAAGCCTGTTTACTCCGACAAGAGAAAAAAGAAGCCAACCGCACAAACACCTGAAGGTACGAGTTATTTATTTATTTTCGGAGACTAATTGAGGTGTGAATGTTGTTGTTTTTTGTTGTAGAGAAAAAGCTTTGTCTTCTTTTTCATCAGAAACCTCAGAAGTGGCATTGCCAACGTCAGAGGTGGCTGAGCCAATTGAGACGAAGGTGGAAGTGGGTGCTCACAAAGAGAAGCCAGGTATTGTAAATGGTACCAATAAACAAACGATAGAAATAATACTAGAACTAGAAATAATACTGCATAAACAATCACACAGATTTTGCCTTCAGTTTGACGCCTTATAAGTGATACTGTGTCCATTCAGAAACAAATGTTTGTGACGTTTGGATTTTAAATCTGCTCTAGATCTTGATTACATTGGATTAAAATCAGTCACTTGATTGCATCCATATGAAGTAAAATTACATTAATCAATTATCATTGTTTCTTGATTTCTAGTGCTGTCAGTGATGGCCCCTATATCTGCATTGAATATCAGTCAGTCACAATTAAACTCTTTTTAAGAACTAAATAAGTCATATGTGTTATATTCTTTCAGCAGAGCCGAACCCTGAGTCTGCAGCTTTGGAAAGCTGGGAGACCATGGCCAGCGACGAAGAGCGAGGTAGGACTGCTTGATGATGAATATACAAAAGTCTGTCGCTCTCTTCTCTCGCTCTTCTCGCTCTTTCTCTCTCTCCCCTCTCTCTCTCTCACTCTCTTTTCTATTCTCTCTCTTTTGCTCTCAATTCTATTTGGTCTTTTCTCTCTTTATTCTCTCTTTCTCTTCTCTCTCCTCTCTCATACTCAATCTCTCTCACACACACACACACTTACACATTCTGTAATACAGATTCTCACAAAAAATAAATAGATGAAAAAATAGATGAAGCATAAATTTGCCTGTCTCCACCCAAGAGCTGAAGAAGGTCCACATCGAGGTGAAGGAGACGACGACTGCTCAGGCAGCTCACAAACCCGCCGCTTCGGCTGAGCAGGACAACGGCAGTGAAGAGGACGAAGAGGATGAGGAGGACGAAGACGACGAGGAGGAAGAAGAGGAAGAGGGTGAGGAGGAGAGTGAAGAAGAGGAGGAGAAGGAGAGCCATACAGCCAAGAGCAAGGGCGGGAAGGAGGTGAGCTCCGAGTCGAGCAGCGAGAGCGACTCGGATGATGAGCGCAGCAAAGAGGAGAAGCTGTACGACAAGGCCAAGAGACGTATTGAGGTACGAACGCACGCTTGCCAAACGTATTGTAGATATTGTCCATAACTAAAGAGCTACACATTTTATATATGAAGATAGTTTGGCCAGTTTTGTCAGCGTTCTGGAGTTTAATAAGGATGGGTTAAAATGCATCATGACCTAATGAAAAGTGAATTGTCATGACGATTGTGGAGACTGAACATTCTATTCGTTTTGGTATCTGATGCAACTGAATTGAGTTAACATCATAATTTGAAAATAACCAGCACCAATCAGCACACCGTCCCAGTGATTCTTTCCCTCAACTCGGCACCATTACTAAGAAGAAGATGGCTATTTTTCATCGTTCAAATTTTGTCCAAAATATAGTCATAATATCGAAACAACAAATCGGTGTGAATGAATTGGATAATGGCTAGAATTGATTGAATCACTTAGTTTTTAAGCTAAGCTCAAGTGCTTATATTTTTTAATTTTGTATGTTTTTCTGTGTCTCCACACAGTGTGCACCAGTACAACCAATTAGACAGTTTGTTCAAAACACATACACACACACACACTTGTCAATTAGCTCTCGAGTCAATCAGTTGTTTGTTTCTTTTGTAGAAACGAAAACAGGAGAACATTAAGAACACCAACTTGGACAAACTGAGAGCACCTGTGGTCTGTGTGCTGGGGCATGTAGACACAGGGAAGACCAAGATCCTGGACAAGGTGTGTTGTCTGTGACTGCCGTTTCCGATGTTCAGTGCGTTTGCAGCTCTGTGCCGAAGTGCAGTGTTAAGTGCATTTTCTGTTTTCTTGGCTCCAGTTGAGACACACTCATGTCCAGGATGGTGAAGCAGGCGGAATTACTCAGCAGATTGGGGCCACCAATGTTCCCTTAGAAACCATCATTGAGCAAACCAAGATGGTGAAAAACGTGAGTGCCTCATTAAATCCAAACACACACCGAGATTACAGAGAAGTACAGAGATTATGTTTCACAAGTAAAGTCAAGTAAAGGCACCAAAGTCATTTTTGTGCCTCCCCCTTTTCCTCCCTCCCTGTTCTTCAGTTTGATAGGGAAGCTACAAAGATTCCAGGAATGCTGATTATTGATACACCTGGTCACGAGTCCTTCAGGTGAGCACTGATCAACTTAAAAAGTACACTTTTGCAACGGCCACTTTTCTGGTTGTGATTAATGATCAATATTGTTTTTCTTTTTATTCTCTTTTTTTTTTTGCAGTAATCTGAGGAACAGGGGGAGCTCCCTGTGTGACATTGCAATCCTGGTGGTGGATATCATGCATGGTCTGGAGCCCCAGACTCTCGAGTCAATCAACCTGCTGAAGGAGAAGAAATGCCCCTTCATTGTAGCCCTCAACAAGGTCTGTCTGTCTCTTTATTGCTGATCTGAGCTTGGCTGTAAATGTTCAGGGATTACATCAAAAGCCCTGCTGCCCAAAAATGTTAGTGATAGACTTGGAATTATATTGGAATTGTATTTTGTTCATGTGGTGTCAGAATTGATCTAATGTAATGTTGATAAATGGCTATTTAGCAAGGACATGTCAAACTGGCACTTAATGTCAAGTTCTTTAGAGATTTCTCACACACACACACTCGTTTTTTTTGCTTTCTCTCACTCTCTCTTTCTCTCCACCTCTCTCTCAGATTGACCGTCTCTATGATTGGAAGAAGAGTCCCGAAACAGACGTGGTGACCACTTTGAAGAAACAGAAGAAGAACACAAAGGATGAGTTTGATGAGCGAGCCAAGGCAGTGATTGTGGAGTTTGCCCAGCAGGTCTGTAGTGGTCCAATAAAATGACAGATGTTAATTATGTTAAATATGTTAAAGATGGTAAATATAAGTGGTGATTACGCTGCTAGGTAGTTATGTTTGTTTTTCAGTGTAGGTATTTGTAATTGTTTCTTAATTTGATTTTATGTATTGCATTCATTGTGGGTAAACAGGCTCAGTAAGTGAGGACTTCAAGGCTAAGACATTTCCAGGCCAAAGATTGGATAGGCAGTGAGCACCTAGACTTCACGTGTGGGAACTGAACATGAGAATCTGAATTGTGCGTGCGGATTGAGCCGCTTTGCTTGCAACTTTCAGTCTGGCATCCAGCACTGAAGCCTTTGTTGTATTGACAACGATTTGCAAAAGGTTGGGAACCTTATTGTGAGAAACTGTTTACATTTGTTTCCACAGGGTTTAAATGCTGCTCTGTTCTATGAGAATAAGGATCCACGAACCTTTGTGTCTTTGGTGCCCACTTCTGCCCATTCAGGCGACGGCATGGGCAACCTGATCGGCCTGCTGGTGGAGCTCACGCAGACCATGCTGGCTCGCCGGCTGGCCCACTGTGACGAGCTGCGTGCACAGGTCATGGAGGTAAGATCAAAAGTCATTTTAATGCTGGATAAAAAACATCTTTCAATTATGTTGCGCAAATGTTAGTTACTATATTTCAGACATCAGTTGTGTCTTACAGTTGTACATCTTTGTCTGTATCATGTGTGTATGTGGTGTATGAGTTTGTTCAGGCCACCCGGCTCATTTAATGATGGGGAAAAAGTTTTACACCCTCAGTAGGGTTAAACGATACTTTTTTGAAAAAAAATTCAAAAAATTATTTCAGTTATTATTTCATTATTTCATGTCTGCATTTTACATTTAATTTTGTACATTCAGTGACCTTGAGTTGTAATTGAGAAAATGTAATAATTAAATGAACAAAATGACTGGCATGCTACATTCAGGGTTCAAGCTCTAGGGAATAAAATGTCTGTATTCTTGGTGGGGGAAAAAATCATTACAATTAATTAGGGCTGTAACGGTACGTGTATTTGTACCGAACCGTCGTGGTACATGGGTCACGGTTCGGTACATGTCTTTCGGAGAATACACGTTACGATGGAGAAGACGTGATTGAAGTAATGCGGAATCACAGAGGGACCAAAAGGCGCAAGTAAATCATAAACCTGGGTCATGGTGTGGTGCAATAGTGCCACCTACTGGCGTAACACTTACACATACATGAAAATATAAGCAAGTGTGTGTGTGTTTACTGGTTAATACGCTGCTGTTTATTTAAAATTGTTGCTTAACTTTGCTGTATCGCGAACGTACCGAACCGTGACCCCAAAACCGAGGTACGTACCGAACCGTAACATCTGTGTACCGATGCAGCTGGTAGCCTAGTGGTTAGGCCATTCTGTGCTAATGTTTTAACAAATTAACTTGCTGTTATATAAAAAAAAAATAGCTGCAGCGATTGTGCAATTCTAGTGTAAAAGCCTAGAATAGCACAGTAGCCTAGTATTGGGGATGTTATTCATGACCCATTGTGTTTGTACTTCAAAGCTCTAACATCTCTAACCAGCAGCAGTTGCATTTAGCAGTATTATAACTCAAAGCCTATTAAGTCGTTTTCCGCATTACAAAGGCCTTCATGAGTTGATTTAGGTGTTTTAAAGCTGATTAAACTGTGTTGCTGTGGCACTTCAGGACCTGACTTCTATTCCCCATTTCAAGCGTTTGGTAAATTAAAGATGGTCATAAAGTTATAATACTCCTTCCCTCTCCACTACTCCCAGGTGAAGGCTCTGCCTGGTATGGGCACAACGATAGACGTGATCCTAATCAACGGGCGTCTGCGTGAGGGTGAGACCATCATTGTTCCGGGTGTGGAAGGGCCCATTGTGACCCAGATCAGAGGACTGCTGCTACCCCCGCCGCTCAAAGAGCTTCGGGTCAAGGTCTGTCCAGCTGTTTTTCTGTTTCTTTCATCTAGGTGCTGTGAGGCATTTACATTCTAAATTTTATTAAGTCAAACATTAATACATTTATTTGAACACATGTAATTGCATGCACTTTGGCAGAAATGTTTTTATTTGCACAAATTTTGCTCAATTTCATAGGTAACATGTGCTCATAACATGACACTAGTGTTGGCATAACAACTTTAGATGAGCAACTAGCAGCTATTTTTCTTTTCTTTGTCCTCGTTTTTGTCAAATGTGGCACTAGCTCATCCATGAGCAATTCAAATCAATTCAAACAAAATGAAGAAGCTCATCATTTTGGTTTCTATATCAGAAACTAGACAAATCTTGTTGCACTTTGGAGCAAAAAGTAGCTTCTGCACATTTGCTTTGCAAATAATTTACAGCTCATTTATGAAAACATAAATATGTTACAAAGAAAAATGTGTTTCTAAATGTGTTTACCTTCTTCTCTCTGCACAGAATCAGTATGAGAAGCATAAGGAGGTGTGTACGTCTCAGGGAGTGAAGATTCTGGGGAAGGATCTTGAGAAGACTCTGGCAGGCCTTCCGCTGCTGGTGGCCCATAAAGAGGATGAAATCCCTGTATTGAGGGTGAGCCAGACAATTTTGGATCTAGTGGCATCTGCATTTGTCTTCCTGACCTTTTTCCTTTGGTATTTGTCTGGTTTGTGTAGTAACAGACTGGAGTTCCTTTCCACATTGGGCACAACACACTAAATGAGTCGGAGTCTGGGGGAAAATTCTGTAACTCTACATTAGTCTACATTCACATTCCAAATTAGTCATTTTAGCTGCAAAAGCATCCAGTTGCATAGTTTTCATATGCACCTATTCAGCCTATAGATGTGTAACACCATCCATTTTCACTGTTTTTTTTTTAAGAAGTGTTTGTTTTAAATTAACCCAGACAGGCACAGAAAACAGAGGTTATCTACATTTTCTGGAATGTTATGCAGAAAGATCTAATTTACAGTTTTCCTTACCCCAAACACACAGCTAAACCTGAGCACTGCAAATATTTTCTTTTTTGTAGAGCCATCCTTAACAAAAATGACCCGTTTAATTCTAACCGATTTAAGAGAGGTTCAAAAACTGTCATGTAAAAATTGACTTATTACATGGACCCACACAAATGTCATGATTTGAAAAAAAAATGAAATAAAATGTACAACATTCCACTTTTTGTTGTGATCACTAAAGAAATTGTAGCTTCCCAAGATTAGTTATTTATTTATTTATTTTGGCACCCTGCATCCAAATGATCATAATTTTCTTCTTGTGTGTGTAGGACGAGCTGATTCGGGAGCTGAAGCAGACGCTGAATGCGATAAAGCTGGAGGAGAAGGGTGTGTATGTGCAGGCCTCTACCCTGGGCTCTCTGGAAGCTCTCCTGGAGTTCTTACGAACATCTAAAGTGCCTGTAAGTGCACTGACCCACTTTATACCTCACGCCTCCATGCTTTTAATCAAATGTTCATGGCTTTCTTTGAAGGAGTACTGAAATACTAATGTTGGTCTTTTCAATAAAACCGTGTAACACCTGCCCTCAGTACTTTAAATCCCTTTGTCATAAGTGCTGCATCAGTAAATGAATCAAGGTGGTGTTTTTTTCCTTCCTTCTAGTATTCTGGCATTAATATTGGGCCTGTCCATAAGAAGGACGTCATGAAGGCATCTACTATGCTGGAGCACGACCCGCAGTATGTACTTGTCGTTAACATATGTGTGTGTGTGTGTGTGTCTTCCACCCCTTCAGTGTGACATAAATGTCTAAAATTGTACTCTTGTACCTTCTGTCACTCTCTCACTCACACCCTCTCCCACTCTCCCGACAGGTACGCCGTTATCCTCGCATTTGATGTGAAAATAGAGAGAGACTCTCAGGAGATGGCAGACAGTCTAGGTGTTCGAATCTTCAGTGCCGAGATCATCTACCATCTGTTTGATGCCTTCACCAAATACAGAGAGGACTACAAGAAACAGAAACAGGACGAGTTCAAGTATGAAGACAAACACTTTGTCCCTCTGTGTGGTGTAAAGTGAAAGATAAAACATTTTTAAAAAAGTTCCCCTGAAATACGGTCAATTGACAAACTGTTAAAGTACCAATTTAAACTTTTTTAAAAAAGTACAGACACAGCTAGAGTTCAAGATGAATGCTGCCACTGTTTTATCTGTGATGGCCTGTCTTACAGTGGTGTGTGATAATTTAGGGTTATAGTTTGCCTGATACTAAGAACTGTATTACAAAAATCTAGAGAGCTGCGTCTTAATTTTCTACTATTTCTCTGAGATCAGATGAATGTTCTGCAGTATAAACTACTTCTCATCAAATTAAATAGTGTTGAACATGTCTCTGCTGGTAGAGTCCGTGGCAAAATGACCTTAGGATGCCAGACTTTGTATGTAAGAGTAATCAGAACCCTGTTGCTCCTCTCTTCTCTTCTTTATAGACACATAGCAGTGTTTCCCTGTAAGCTGCGTATCCTGCCTCAGTTCATCTTCAACTCCAGAGACCCCATCGTCATGGGGGTCAATGTGGACGCAGGACTGCTAAAGACAGGCACCCCCCTTTGTGTGCCCAGCAAAGGGGTAAGTGTGGATAGGGGTCTTTTCCTGACATCATAGAAGAAACATTTTTTGCTTTTCTAAAAAGCTTTCAAACTTCCCATCTCTAAGTACAGCGATATTTTACCATTTCAAGACACACTTTCTATATTTAGACTGTTAGACTGAATCCACGGCTGCTGATTCGTGTAAAAGTGAGGGGTTACTGTATGGCTTATTGTGTTGTAAAGATTAATAATGTAATCTCCTCATCCTTTCTGTGTAACTGCATATTCACCGATTCTCTGTATATCTTAGGTGTGTGTGATTGTGTGCAATCAGTTGGTCTGTAGAAAGATAGGTGCCTAAATGTATATATTTTTTTGTTTGAAGTCGTTCCTTTTATTTGCCTGTCACCATTTGTAGCTAAAGTCCCCACGGTTCTTTTTTTACCCATTCAATCAAAAATAGATAATACCCTTTTTTTAATTTAAGATCCAAAATGCCCATGCTTTATTCAAATACCCAGTCAAGTAAATAAAAACTTGACTGCACATTTGAATAACCTCAGTTAAATGTGTGCACCCTAGCAAACACCTAGAAATTACACTGATGATGTGTCTAATATTTGCTGCATATTTGTGGTCTTTTCTAGTTTGTCGACATTGGCATCGTGACCAGTATCGAGGTGAACCACAAACCTGTGGACGTGGCTAAGAAGGGCCAGGAGATCTGTATCAAGATTGAGCCTATTCCTGGAGAGTCGCCCAAGATGTATGGCCGACATTTCGAGGCGGTTGATATCATAGTTAGCAAGGTGAGACCATGTTTAGAAACTGTGTGACCTTTTAAAATCTTAAATGAAGCTAAATGCTACCGAGGAAATTATTGAGCTGACAAGGTAAACCTTTACTGGTCTGATTGTACTTTTTTACGTAACTGTAATGAAAAAGTTTTGTAGATTAATCAAAATAGGCATGGAAGTGATACACTTATACGGACAAAAGTATTGGGACGCTTGACCATTGCACCAATAGGTTATGATGCATTCATGTGGACACAGTTCTGAATGTATTGGGTGTCACCAAGAGTAATGAATTGTTTAGATGAAGTTGCCCTTCAACAGTCTTCCCTGTTGTTTCCACAGATTACGCGTCAGTCCATCGACGCGTTAAAGAACTGGTTCCGAGACGAGATGCAGAAGTCAGACTGGCAGCTCATCATGGAGCTGAAGAAGACTTTTGAGATCATTTGAGAACAGTGACTTGTAAACTGACCTACAAGCTGAGATGACCACACACACACATACACACACACACACACACACACTATGCGCACTCCTGAGTTCATCTGTGGTCAAGGAGTCATAAGTGTTGCTACTAGTTTCTTACAAATGATACGAACGTTTCTTTTTTTTTTTAAAAAAAACAAACAAAAACACGCAGGGGGCTAAGTGTGGGTGTGTGCGAGGTCAAGCACACGCCCCCCCCCCCCCCCCCTTTCCCCTCCATCTCCGTGGGAGTGGGGGAGAGTGCAAGAAAAAATGGGGGAGGAAAAAAAAAAGAGAGAAAAAGATGAAAGTGTTTTTCTGTGAGAAACTGAACTATTACCACTGTTTTAACAGTGACCTGTTAGACAAAAAAAAGGTTATAGAAACATTTACACACTGTTCCAAACGTGCCTGTTCTTTCTGATCAATCAGTCATTTTCCCTCATTTCACAGCTGTTTCTTCAGACGGACAACCCTGCTCGCCCCCGCCTGGGACTGATTGGGGGTAATTCATCCACAAAAGCTAATGTGGCTAATAATAAAGAAACTATAATCATGAATAAATATGACTATAGTTATTAGCGACATTACTAAGTCTGGCTGGAGTATTCCCTTCAGTGATGATTGCAAGATTGTTTGGTCCCGATTTAGCCTGTTCTGTGTTTAAAACACAATTTACACACAGACTGGGTTAAACGTGCCCAGGACATTGACCACAAGATGCAGTGGAGAAAGAAAGAAAGAAAGAAAGAAAGAAGAAAAAAAAAGACAGTAAGAGTGGTATTCACTTGCTGGACTCGGACCAGGATTTTTAACGTCCGGGAAAGAAAAGAACCTCGTCAGTGTTTCTTTTTCCTCCTCTTAATAGTTTCTTTCCCTTTGACCCTGGAATGCAGGTCTTTTATGCTCCTTTTTGAGGTACAACTATATAAGTCAGTATCATGGCCCAAGCTCTTTGCCACTTCTCTCTTAAATCTGCCTTGTGCCTGTTGTCGTCTTTACCGAGTGAATAGTGCGAGCTAGGTGAAAGGCATCCCTTGACTTGATTTTGACTTGTAAAAGGAAAAATAAATGGAGATTTCAAATAAAGAGATGGCATATTTATAGACTGTTGTATTGGCGAAGTCACTCCGAATGGAACTACATGGATCATCACTTCTGCGGCCCAAATGAGATGCCTCTTGCACAGCCATTTCATAATCAAGACCTTTATTGGTAGCAGACTAACACAAATGTATTATGTACATTGTGATACGTCCCTTTAATGACCACAGTCACAGTATGGAAATATAATTTTAAACAAAAAGACATTATTGGGTATTGTTATGACTGAAGGTCAGTTCACTACATTTTGTAATGTAACCCAAAGCAGCACTGCTCATATGACATGGTCAAGATCCATTTCAATCTAACTGGAAGATGTTATTTGTCCTGGATGAGGGTGTGTGAGCAAGCACGATATATGGCCTCTTCCTGTAATGTACACTACATGGACAGATATGTTGGGACACAGGGCCTTTACACCGAAATTGACATTGTATTCAAATACATAGACTTCATATTGAAGTTGGTCCACCGTTTGCAGCTATAACAGCTTCCACACTTCTTGAAAGGCATTCCATAAGATTTTGGAGTTTCTGAGAGAATTTGTGCCCATTCATTCTGTGGAGCAATTATGAGGTCAGACAGTGATGGACAAAATTGCCTGGCTCACAATCTCCATTCCAGTTCATCTCAAAGGTGTTGGATGGCATTGAGGTCAGGGCTCTGTGCTGGCCAGTCAAGTTCTTCTACACCAAACTCGTACAGCCATGTCTTTATATGGTTCTTCCCCAAACTGTGTCCACAAATTTGAAGCATGGCCTTGGTATGCTGAGGCATCAAGATTAAGCTCTTGACTGGAAGTAAGGGCTCTAGCCCAAACCGTAGAAAACACGTGTGTCCCAATACTTTTGTCAATATAGTGTTTGTACGATTGCCTGCCACTGCGAATCTCGTTCTTTCACAGTGGTGCTATCTTATCCACATTTTGTACCAGTTACATTTTTAAAGACTCCTGGGGTTTCAAGTAGTCAGCATTCTGATGGTCATTTTTTCAACACTTTTTAAATTTTTCTGCTCAGTCACACTTGATTAGGCTCCTCAGTCAATAAGCAGGTTTGGAGAACTCCGCTGAAGCACACTGACTTGAAATTGTCCACGATTTGCCAAGACTGTGCTGCGGAGAATATGAATGAATGGATTTGATATGACTTATGCAGCGATCATTACCATCCGGTAGGGGGCGCCCTGAACCACTGAATCACACAATAGCTTACTGAAATATCTAATACGGAAATGTACTGATGCGTATTGTCAGGATGGCTTGTATGTGCTGATGTGCTGAACAGGCCTGTTACCTTTACTCAAATGTACCGACATCTTCCAGACTTATGTTTTAAAGACTCTTTTTGTGTAATATGTAAAATTTTCGGAATAAAAGTTTTCCTTCGGCTATAATAGTTATCAGCAGGGGTCAAAGAAACGTATTGTCCAAAACCATGTTCAGATACAAAAGATTTTAACTTTACAATGTATCCAATCACATAGAAGAAAAGGTAGCTTTTGAGAAGTGATCAAAAATACTGAGTTCCGTATAGAACTGCAGTAAATATTCGGAAGTCCATCCAGCACCACCACAGCCGAGGCTTGTTCTCTTTTGGGATGCTTTTGGGTTTAAATGTTGGAAGAAAATGAGTGGTGAGAGCTACAGCAATAGTATTTTACACACACACACACACACACACACATATATATATATA
>JBBPDE010000083.1:17597484-17608693 GCA_037974605.1 Nannopetersius ansorgii | reverse complement strand
TATTGTCGTTATATAATTGCGTGGAATGTTTTTAATGGGCAAAAATACTTAAATAAATGAAAAGTTTAATTTGTCTCTTCTTTTTTTTGCTGATCTGAAAACTGATCCGATCCGTGACTTAAAACCATGATCCGATCCGAACCGTGATTTTTTTGATCTGTTGCACCACTAGGGGTTAGTGATCAGTAGTTCATTTATTCATTTATAACCCTTGTGTCACTGTCTCTCTCTTTCGCTCCCATCAGGACATGTCTGAGAACAGTTCAGCTCAATTGTTGGTGAAGGCTCGGTTTAACTTCCAGCAGACCAATGAGGACGAGTTATGCTTCAACAAAGGCGACATCATCCAGGTGACGCGGCAAGAAGATGGCGGCTGGTGGGAAGGGACACTTAACGGCAAGACCGGCTGGTTCCCAAGCAACTATGTCAGGGAGGTCAAAGGAAGCGGTGAGTCTCGAGCGAAGTTTGTGCCCTTGAACATCCAGCTGCCTGATGAGTAATTTTGGCCAGATCCCAGTCCATTCCCTACTCCCTACTAGTTTGTACTGCTCTTAATAGCACAAGAGCCAATGCCTGAAAATCCCTATGTAATGCACACTATATGGAATTCAAGCTGTTCTTAAACTCTTAGTCCCCACATTTGTAGTCTCAAAGCTGCAAACTTGAGACACCTTTTGCTTCACTGATATAGGTTTGCTGTAGCATCTCATGCTGAAATATCAGAACCTTCTTAGCTCAATTTTCTATGTTGAAACTCTGGTTGATGTTGCTTTTATGAATCAAGTGTTTTAAATATCCCTCTGAGAGATGTGCCGGTCATTAAAAGGACGACTAAAGCTTAAATAGATTAAAGCTTATGTGACTGGGGAGGGAGCATCAGTGCGGAGCTTGTAGAGCGCTTTAAACCAGTGGGCTGGGTTGACCAGCAGTTTTGAAAAAATGGGTCGAAATTCTCAATAAATGTTTCATTTGCACCAGATAGGGGCAACAAAGCAGTTTTGAATTTCTCTCCTGGTTACTCATAGCTTGAGCTCAAAAGACACCAGTATCGCTGCATCACTGTCATTAAGCTCTCTGGGTCTGTTACTACTCAGTAGATCCATTTTTTTTCTTCCCGTCTTTGTGTGAGAGAGTAATAAAAGAGCACAGAGTAGTGCATTGAAAGTCACATCCATGTTTTAGTCAGTAAAATGAACTCAACTGCCAGAAAGCTGACCATTAAACTGTAACTGAGAATGAACAGTACTGGTTTTGAATCACAGCCACACCAGAACTCACTCACCGGGTGACTCACTGTTGCATGTGTAAAGCAGTGTACAGAATGCTTGTGCAGTGGAAAAGCCCAAAAAATGAATCAATAATTATTGATAAATTACTAAGTGGACATGACTCGGGGGGGGGTGGGGGGTGCTCATAGTAAAGAAACACATCATCTAAAGATACTAATAAGTTAAGTATGATGGAAAGCTATGGGAAGAGAGTCGATTACATAATTCTATAATCTTTTACTAGCATGTATTCAGCATGAATTTTTTCTTTAAAGCAAATAAATGATGGATTTCTTGGATGAAGGCCTCAGCATGCACAATTAAAAGATGCATAATATTTAGAGACAATTAGCCTTAAATGAGTGAAAGATGCTTTTCAGTTATTTACGCTTCATCACCCAACGCTCTCAGCTACTCTGACCTCCCCATATGCCTCTGCGGTTTTAAAATCTCCATATGGCTCTCCGTATATCTCAGCTGAATGGGGATTCAACCGTTCAAATGACATCACAGCTTCTCGCCCTGGACTGATCAGGAAGGAAACCCCATCCACAAACAAAGCCAGGAAGTGCCACAGCCAGCAAGCACCATTTCCCTTCCGCTAAATATGGCACAACCCCGCCTGACGCTCTGCTGTCATTGTTCAGGCAGATTTGCAGAATTTGCTTCCCCCTGCATGTTATGGATGGGGAATTTAATGGAAAGAAAAGAGCAGTTAATGATTGCAGTATTGCATTCTTATGTGATCTCCTATATATTTAAATGATGTCAGACTGAAGAACCGTCCAGTAACGTTAAAACCTTTTTTCCACTTGACTAAGAGTACCTTGGAAAGACGTTTTTAACTGCCTTCATACAATGATTAGTGTTAAAGCGTACCAGATTGTTATAACATTCAATAGACAACAAACTCACTCAAAACTAATCAGTTTTATCAGCCAAGCAAATTGCATTAATTGGAATCATTGGAAAAAAGCTGTAAATAAAAGCTGTAAATAAAAAGTAAACATATGTGTGGAAGATGTATTTTGTGGCCCAGACAGCCCTTAATGTTTACAGCAGCCATTCTGTTATGAAAGTACAGAAGATTTTGTTTTTAGATTCTCTTTTATCTTCCATGTCCACATTTTTTTTCAAGGAAATTTCCCCTCCATACAAAAGGTGTTTCATAATGCACCCCCACTGTATCGTAAACAAGCGCAACATCCTGTGTTTTTGGTACCTTTGATTTACTGAGCCGAAATATATATGAGATACATGCTGGTGATGGAACCCCGTGAACTGAGCTACCCCTGCTGTTTAATGTTCTTTCTTCTCCAGCCGGGCCGTCAGGAAAAGCTTACATATAATATTCAGTCTAATAGAAACAAAATGAGTCCAGATGCTGGACGGAGTAGGTGACCTAATTTTCCTTCTCTTCTCCTCTTTCTCTCTTTGTGTTGCAGACAAACCCATCTCCCCTAAGTCCGGGACCCTCAAGAGTCCGCCCAAAGGATTTGAGACTTCCGCCGTTAGCAAAACCTACTATAACTTGGTAAGAGGGATGCAGCTTTGCCTGTCAGTGCTGGTGAGATGAGCAGACAGCAAATTAGGTCATGATGGGAAGTGAGGGCCAAATTATTCAGATCACGCTGAAGGTTTCAGAGGCGCATGCAATAGACAGAGTGGCCCAACTTTCCTGATTTCAGTGGCTGTTCCAAACACAGAGTAGCTTTGCTCTTTGTTGTTACTTTTGTTAGTTTGCTGCTTGATTTATCCATAGGTCTCTCATAAGCTATGTACAGCAGAGCCTTCTAAAGGGGCTGAGTATCTTTCTTGAAAATTTCTTTGGAGAAACATATAGCTCACATGCAGCTGGGCTTCAGCCTGCGCTGACGTAGGTGGTTCAAAGGGTAAAACCAGGATAATGCTTAAAATGTCCAAAAAATTGTTGTTCTTAATTTATTGCTTTAATAGCTTTACTTAAAGCTTTCAAGGAACTAAGACTTTCAAGGAAGCCCAAGTGCTAGACAAGCTGGTGACATCTAAGAAAATAAATTGTGTGTATGTGCAAGTAAATACAGCAGTGTCTCCAGTGTTTGTGTACTGAACCATGAGCCTTAAAATGTTTTGACAAGGTGAAACAATGTAGGTCAGAGCTCTGTTTAGCCGCTGGGAGCCCGACTAAATGAAAACAAGCATGGACCCCATTAATCTGTAGCTCTAAATCCATAAATGTAGATGTAATGGGGAAATTGGGAACAAGATGTGTGCCTCGCACATCTTATTCTATCTGATTCGTTTTAGCTTGTTTCAAGGGTTGAATGTTCACAATGTTTTAACCTGATATTTGAATGGACTGTTCCACTGAAGATGCTCTGATTACACACGTCGCAGGAGATGAGTGGTGATGGTGAACTTGATCTTCCTTGTCAACTTTGTCACGTATGATTGACTTGTGTAACTTCATATAACTGATAGAGCTGCAACTATTATTCGATAATATCCAATCTATCCTATCTATCTAATATCCAATGACAGTAATTTAAACCAGAAAAGCAGGTTAATTACCAGTTAAATCAAACGAGAGCACGAGTTTAGCCAAAGTGCTTGTAGGAGCCAATGTTCTCCTTTATAATTTCTCTGGTTTAGCTCCACTCCATTACTCATCACTCACACACTCAAACAGCACAGCAACTTGTGTGTAATGTTGTCAGGTCTTACAGGACCCTTCATTTCTATTCTAAGACACTGTAAATGTATTTGACTAAACTTTTATTAAAACCGTTAATTAAAAGTTTATAGAACCGATGAAATAATGCAAAAAACTAAACACCTCCTAAGCTTTCCTTTTTCTTATGCAGTATTCACATAATCAAGATAATATTCGACAAGACAGTTGCACCCATAACAACTGCTCTGTTATACTGGCAATTGTTTGTTTTTTATTTTAAAGCTACATAACTTTTGCACAGTAGAGGCAGTTTAGAGAGGAGGTGATATTTTATTAGAAACTGAGAGTGGTTTTTTTTTTTGCCTCTGTAATTGTACTTAATTTATAGCTCTAGGTTCAGACACTCGAGTTGATTTGTGTGTGTATTTATGTTCAAAAAGGGCAGTTAATCAGGATTTGGCAAATGGTTTGGAGAAAGCACTTTCTGCGCCTGCGTGCATGGACACACAAATAAGTTAAGTTTATGGCCCACTGTTCTGGTGAACTCTCTTTAACCCCAGCTTAGCTGTCAGGGTGTGTGTGTGGGTGGGTGGGTGTGTGTGTGTGTGAGAGAGAGACTATATTTAAGTTTGTGTGTGTTATTCTAGATGAAGGTGGTCTCTGCATTGTTTTTGTATGCACTGATCAGATATGAATGTTCTGTGTGTTTCCTCGGGTTCCGTGTGTGATGAGTTTTTAATTGCTCGGTGTGTGAGTGTAGTGCGCTAATGTAGGTCATTGTTTCCATTTCACTGACCGTTGGGGCAGCTGTGCCTGGGGCCTTTGGCTGTCTGGCTTGTCTGTGTGTGTGTCTGTGTATATATGAGTGTGTGAGACAGGACTAAGGTTTTGTTTCTTGGTTAGTGTGTGTATAGTAACAGCCCAGCCACAACAGCTCTGACCTGACCGTGATTCTGTGTGTTTAGTTTGACTGGAAAAGAAAATCACAGTAATTTCTGTCCTTTTCTTTCAGTTTTGATGGTAACGATCTGGTCATTTTCTGATGAGTACTGTATGCATTTTCTAAGTAAATCTAAGTAGATTATGCGTGATGATAGAAAGGTCAAGGCAGGCAGGTTGTAATCAATAGATCTAACAGGTAACAGCACACAAAAGACGGGTCTGGGGTACACAAAAACATGCGAAGAGACAGGACATCAAGGATAACGGCATAACAAGGGGGCGGGGCTAAAGGAGGGGCTAAGACAAAACAACAGACTCGCATGAATCAGGTAAGCAAAGGCACATAAATAACAAACAAAAAATCAGAAGGAAAACAGAACAATAAAAAAACAACAAAAGACTGAGAACGTTACTTTCTAAAGATGCCGCATTTTTGTTCCTTAAACAGCAGTTATTATAAAGGTTATGCAGAACCTTCACAAAATGTGAAGGTTACTTTGTTACCAATTTATGGGTTCTTTCAGAAACCTTTACATCTTGTGCAGGTTCTTCAAATGGTTATAGAAATGTTGAGGTTAATTAAATGTTTGTAATCTAGTTAGATATTTTCTCCATATTTTTTTGTCATTGAAAGATACGTACATGAAAATCTGCTTTGCCAAATCCCACAATACTAGCAAAAATAGAAAAAGAAACACTTGTATATTCAGATTCTTATACATTCCAGGTAGTGTCATTTTTA
Source organism: Nannopetersius ansorgii (assembly GCA_037974605.1). Classification (NCBI taxonomy): domain Eukaryota; kingdom Metazoa; phylum Chordata; class Actinopteri; order Characiformes; family Alestidae; genus Nannopetersius; species Nannopetersius ansorgii. The sequence goes on along the minus strand of JBBPDE010000083.1, from coordinate 17,603,088 downwards.
ACCTAGTTTAACCAAGTGCGGATAAATTAAACTGTGAATTTTTTTTTTTGCAGTTAGAATATAATTGATTTGTACTGGATCTGTGGTGGACATTGCATTAATGAAAACTTGTTTGGCATTTTTAATTTAGTTTAGCCCAAATGCAGTAAACTCATTCTAGAATTAAATGTGGCCAGTTATACACTAACACCATGTTCGCTTACTCTCAACTTACTATTGCACACAATTAATAGTGATTTTCAAATTACAGAGCTTCAGTTATATTTTAATACAGGCCATAATGAATAAAGCTTAATGTATAGTTGCTCACTTAAAAGTGTTGAATTTGGGCATTACTCAACAAATCGCTATAAATTGACAGTATCGTGATCCGTAAAATGACACATTACACTGCCTCTGTGACTGTGAGCTAGATGATGATCAGACCCCATTTTAGAAGCTGTTCATGAAGAGGTCCAGATCACCCTAAAGGATTTCCAGAGTTCACACAACTGTAAGCGTAGACTTTGTCAAATCAAGGGAACTGCAAGACTCTCTCTTGTTGCTGAATTATCTATCTTTAGAGCTAATTCCTGTTTCTCTTATATCTCTGCTGATAAGATGAGACGACTTTAAAAGAGAGACATTGTTATTCTGAGAGCAGCCCATAAATCCTCAGTCTGCTTTGATTGTAATGGGAGTCTGTAGAAGTTAGAGAAGGGTGAATTTAGACCTCTTATTCCAGTATAATTGACCTGATTCTGTCAGGTCTCTCTTGCTTGCTCTCTCTTGGTTAAGGAAAGGATTTCTTTCTGGTTGCTATAATTGCTGTAGAAGTAATGGCCTTTGTAGACTCTGGCTGTAATTGAATTGTCAGTCAAAGAGGCAAAGCTTAGCTAATCTTTGTTTTGAATGACTGTTTGCTGTATAAGCACTATTCGCGAATTTCCTTTTGTGTAGATGATGCTATCTTATGTGCAGTTGTTTGAAAGTGTATGCATGTGCACTATATGGACAAAAGTATTGGGATGCCCAAAAACAGGGACTTCAATGACACTGCAGCTATAACAGCTTCCACTTCTCTTGGAAGCGTTCTACAGGAGTTTGGACCCATTCATTCCTTAGAGCATTCATGAGGTCAGGTACTGTTTGGGCGAGAAGGTCTGGCTCTCAGTCTTTGTTCAGGTTCATCCCAAAGGTGATGGGGTTGAGGTCAGGGCTAGTCAAGTTTTTCCACACCATGGACCTTGATTTATGCACTGTGTCTCAGTCATTCTGGAATAGAAAAGGTTCTTCCCCAAACTGTGTCCACAAAGTTGAAAGCATGGTGTTGTCCAAAATATCTTGGTGTGCTGAAGCATTGTCCAGAGAAGCACCAGCCCAAAACCCTGAAAAAGTGTCCCAATACTTTTGTCCATATATTGTATGTTGTAAAATGTCTAATGCCAACAGTAATAAGTCCCTTTGCTAGGACACAATGTTTATCCTCAGGCCAAAAATATGATGCCAGTGTTATGAGGCCAATGTGCTAAACTTGACATACTATAATATTCAGTGTTGACACCCATTTATCTAACGTTTCTTTGGAAATCAGAGTTTGTCGCTCCTTTGACTCTATTCTTCTTGGGGGGCTTCACGCCAGATGTTGGAACATTGCTGTAATGATTTGATAGCATTCTTTCACTAGTGATAGTTAGATACTGATTGTGAGAGTAGTTCTGGATCACAAACACCGCTCAGTACTGGGGGACCTTGTAGCCCTAAACCCAACACTTGCAATTGGACATGGTAATTTTAGGGTCATGTGTGACCGATTCAGTGTCATGGCTTTTCTGCAGAAAAAGCTGTGTGCACACAACCATTTGCCTGTATCCGCAATAGGTGCACCTTAAAGCAACCAAGTTCACTAATTACAAACAATATCTGGATAACTGTGTGGGTTTGGGACCCCATGATCAAATTATTTTTCATCAATTTAGTGAAAGTAAGTACATGTCCTCTGTAGAGAACACTTCTATAAATTAATTCACTGTTGCATTTTTTCTGAAGTTATCATACAATTATGCGGAAACAAATTATACATAAGTGCTATTTTCAACAATGATGGAATATTTTATATTTTCCCAGCATGTGAAGCTTGCTGAAAAATAATGCATTAAAAAGTGTAGCAAGTTTGTTCCCTAAATACAATACATAATGGAACATAATCTGACCAGGGTAATTCAAACTTTTACATGCAATTGAAAGTGTAATGCTGTGTAACTGCTTCTTTAATTGTACTATGACATTACATAATATGTACTAGTGTGTTTGTAATGCGCTCTTGTTCCTTGGTGTTTTACACAGGTGCTCCAGAACATTGTGCAGACAGAAACGGATTACTGCAAAGAATTACAGGCTCTGCTCTCAACGTACCTCAGACTGCTGCAACCTACGGAAAGGTACAGATGAACTACATTCTCAACAGAGTAGCTGTATTGGATACATTAGTTACAGTCTGTTTTGTGAATTGAACACTGTTTATCTTTTTCTACAACCTTCATAGTATCTTTACACCTGTTTCTGTATAACACACTCTCTCTTTCTGTCAGACTCATGGTAGCCGACATCTCTCATATTCTGGGCAATTTAGAAGAGATCTGTTCTTTCCAGCAGACGCTGGTTCAGTCACTGGAAGAATGCATCAAGTAAGACTATCCCTCACTCATTCACTTGCTGAGCCGTTCTAAGTTTTGCCATTTATTTTAGGATGCTTATATAGGGGTGTAGCACATGTCACAGCCTAGTGTGTAGCAAACAAGAAGCAAAGGGATCCAGCATTAGTTTTTGAAACCTTTGCTTCAAGACATAAGTACTTGGTAGAAGCTTGATTAACATATAGCTATGACACACTCTATTGGGTACTACTTTGTGTCCACATTCAATCCACACTCTTATATACACAATTCTGGCCAGACCACTTAACATAAAAGTGCACTTTCATGTCCATCAGTGGTCAGAGGCCCCACAGGACCACCACTGAACAATTTTGGGCTGTGTATTGTTCTCAGCACAGCATTGATTCTCTCATGGTAGCAGCACAAATGTGTATGTGTGTGCATGCAACACGTAGTGGATGACACATAGCAGTGCTGCTGAAGCTATTGTTAAAAAAGTAAGTTTACTTGATGAAGTGACCTGATGGTGCAAATAGCTTATTTTTAGGTTAAGTAAATGTATACAGTTTTAAATGTGGTTCAGGGGAGTTTTGTATTTTATCTTTTTTATTAGAATAGTAGCAACTGTTGCTATGTATTTCAGTGTGTGTTATGTCTCATACTGTGTCTATATATAAACTTATTCCGTTCATATTGCGTATTGCCTTACCCCCCATCCCACAGCAGTGTATATGATTCTTCCAGGATCAAGCCGCACGTTTCTTTCTGTGAGTTTGTCATCACCTAGTGGTGGTTGTTATATTTAATCAAAGTAAACACAGATGAGGGAAAAATGTTCAATAGATGCTCATTTTTGTGGCATATAGTTGTCTCTGGTTAGATTTTAGCAAGATACGGTGTATATATATTGAAAAGTGACAATCAAAAGAGAAAGCTGTACTGGATGATACAGTCAAGAGGGTAACATCCCATCCTGCTCTGTCGCTTTTGTAAAATACTGAGCAGGCCCAATTGACCTTGATTTTGAATCAAGAGAAAAAGATAAATGTTTGAAAGAGGTTTTATTATTGGGGCACAAAAAACTCAACTGGCTATTTTTCCAAAGTAACAGTGACGTTAAAAGCATCAGTTATTTGCTGTAGCCTTCACCAGCTCCCAACCCAGTTGAATACCTATGAGAGTTTTTGTAGAAACCTATGACAGGTTTTGTTGACAACTATCAACATACCAAGTGAAGGTATACCTTTTTGACATCCAAAGTTGTCACATAATTGGTGCAAGAATACATTGGCTGTCTACAAGTTGTTTAATGGACCGATCATAAATCAGATGATTCAGTACACTAATAACCTGCTGTTATTATTGGAGATCTACATTGTTTTGTTTGTGTGTGTGGTGATAGATTTCCAGAGAACCAGCAGAGGATAGGAGGGTTCTTCCTTTCCCTCATGCCTCAGATGAAGAACCTTAATGTGGCTTACTGTTCAAACCACCCACATGCTGTCAGTGTACTCACAGAACACAGGTATATATACATATGTGTCAGCTGCATAGATGGACGATCTCATGCAGTATTATGGGTGTTATAGGTGTTACAGATTCATGTGAACATGGTCTTTTCAGTTTTATAATTATATGTGGTAATTAAACTTGGACTTAAACAAATGTTATACTCATATTGGGGTAGCATTTATCATGTATCATGCAGTCAACGTCTTATAATAGCCATTAGTATATGAGATATTTGTGACTGATACCAATTTTAAAGTTATCATATTGGTTAATAACATTTTGAGTTTTCATAGTTTTATCAAAACTAATAAGTGTCTGCCTGTCTGTCTGCCTGACTGTCTGTCTGTCTGCACAGCGAGGAGCTGAGTGAGTTTATGGAGAGTAAAGGTGCGAGTTCTCCTGGTATTCTCGTCCTCACCACCAGCTTAAGTAAACCCTTTATGAGACTGGACAAATACCCCATACTTCTCAAAGAGCTGGAGAGGCACATGGAGGTATTGCTGTGCAGTTTGTACTGAAAGAGTAGATTAAGAAGTTGTTTTTAAACACAACGGTAACATTAAAATAGACAAATTCCATCACTCTTGTGGTGTGTCTATCAGGGCAGAATATGGTTTTGAGTATATATAGTTTTACATGATTCATGTGCGGTTCATTAGTCGTTTAACCATCTCTGTTTGTTCCTCAGGATTTTCACCCAGATCGCTCAGACATTCAGAAAGGCTTGACCACATTCAAAAACCTCTCTGTGAGTACCTTGCTGGTTTTAACATCAATTTCAAAATTCAAAATTGGATGGCTTTTTGAAGTCCCTGTCTCTTGGATGAGTTTTAATTGCATGACCGTGCTCCAGTGGGCTGGGAAGAATAATTAACCAATAACATGCTTCAACTCTCCCACTACTCTTCCTGTCTTGGAGCGAAATTATCCCGCTGGCTCAGCTACCCTCCCTAACACTTTTTGCTTAGAAATGTGTCACAGTGTTAAAGAAAAATGCACTCAGATTTCAGGTTTAGTTACTAACCAGACTAACTAGTTTTGGGAGTTATGTTTTTCTCAGAGTGAAAAAAAAATGCCTTGCTGCCTTGCCTTGTTCTATAATAGAAGCAAAGTGGCCTAAAAGTAGGATGAGCTTTGAAGTGGTGTGCAACATGGTAATGACTGTAGGGGAGGGGTGACTAAAATCTATATCATGTGGTTTTCCTGCCTGAAGACATGTGACTTTAAAAAAATTAAAATAATGAAAGATTTGGTAACTTTGAGCCAGCAATATACTGACACTTCATACCAGTAGACCTTTCACCTCTATAATACAATTTGTTTTGTGGTTTTATTTAAAGCCCCTTTTGAACTGCTAGTTTATTTATGGGTGGAGGTAGCTCAGTGGGTAGGATACTTGCCTCCGGACCATGAGGTCATGGGTTCGAATCCTACTTTCAGCACCACCACTGGGTCC
>JBBPDE010000083.1:17565214-17590686 GCA_037974605.1 Nannopetersius ansorgii | reverse complement strand
GTTTGTATATTAAAGCAGCACAAACTTTCATTATTTATTATTAGCAGTTAGGGATGTATCTAATCATTTTGACTTGCTTCTTTAGAAAACAATTCAGTTATATTTACTTTTGATTGGATATCTTTAATATTCCGTTTTTTTTTTTAAATAATTGAGTACTCAAATGTGACCACACAGGAATGAAATGTGTACAGTAAAACAACAAACAGATACCTTTGTTTTTTTTTATTGTTTTAAGAAAAATATACAGTACTTACAGTATCATATTTTTACTGATTATGATTTGATTAATTGATTCTCCACATTAAGATTGAGGCGTCAGTGCATTTGTCGTGGGAAAATGAGGCGTTTTGGAAAGAAATGGGTGCTTGTTTTTGGACAAAGTCATTTCTAAATATATCCAGAAGTGTTATAATAAATTCATGTCCGTTCACGTTCTCATTTAGTGCTGGACAATATCCTGTTTCCCTTTAGGCACTGCGGCACTGGAGGAAGATGCACAGATTCTCAAAGTAATCGAGGCGTACTGCACGAGTGCCAAGACGAGGCAAACGCTCAACTCAAGTAAGATATCGGACGTACTTCCTTATCCAGACAAATATCAATTAGCAAAATGCTCTGTGTGGCTCATTAAAAGCGACTGAGAGAGTGGGGAATAAAATATACGATTTCTAATCATATTAGTGGCTGCTATGGCTGAGTGGACCTCGTCCAGCCCTCTCAATAAAAATACACCTAATGGCATTTAACCCAAAAAGAAAAATCAACGCAAAGGCGTCACAGCTCTAAATCTAAACTGTGCTTATAATATGCATACCAGCCTTTCACTGGAATTAGGCTGATGACAGCAGGGAGCTGATACTAGTTACCCAGTGAGGCTTGTTGTATAGCCCCTCGTTTCATTCTTATTCATTTCCTTCTGCCATCAGAGCAAATCTCCAGGAGTGCCTCTAGAACTGATCTCATTGTGCAGGTCTCAGGAACTACACTTATTCTGATGCTTTTCATGCAATTGATTTCTATGATTCACCTTCTATTGCCTGTAGACCGGATAGAACTGGCAGAAATAATGACATCTCATTCAGCTTCCTTTCTTTTTTGTACTTGACCTATTTATACGAGTCAGCTTTTTAGTGTACTCTTCCTGTTGAGAAAAATCATGTTACAACCGCTAGAGCACATGGTTTATTAAGTTAAAAAACGTCCACACTAGCCCCTATGAACAGCATTGTGCTGTTAGAAGTTTATTTCATTCTTTAATCTTCCTTTTACTAATCCTCCATTTGTTTCTAAATTTCACTTCTCTTTAAGTACCATTAAGAGTAGCAAGGTCCCTGTTACCTACTGCTGTCTTTAAACACTGTTAACATCTCTTTAAACGTCTCTAAATCTGTTTTAACAACTTACTCTTTCTTCTGTCTCCCTCATTCTTCGTTTTCTCCCCTCCTCATCTCCTGTCCCTAATTTGTTACAATTCCATAATCATCCATTATTTGATTTGAAATTTATTTTTGAACCCTTTCTCGCCAACTTTTCTCCTTGGTTGATTTTTTTTTATCTCCGAACCCGACCCTTTTTTTTTTCCCTTTCATTGGTTTGATCCACTTACCCCAAATTATCAGCATGGCAGGGCACTGATTTGATGCATAATCATGTGCTGGCTGACGTTGACCAATCGTGCGTGGAGGCTGTGGGTTGTCGTACCAGCATGTTACGCTTGGAAGCCTCATCTGACCAGTCAGAAGAATCGGACTATGACAGTATATGGACCGCCCATAGTTACAGAACGGGTTCCGTCTCTCGTAAGAGCTCCTGCTCATATATGTATACATTTCTCTTCTCAATATTAGTGGCTCCCTAAAATTGGTGGTTGTGGCAAAAAAAATACATAACGAAAGATTTATGAGCTGCCATTGGAAAAAAAAATCCAACAGTAAAATGACACCACCATATTTACAAGCTGCTGTGAAGTACAATGAGTTGTACATAGATTGCCTATATAAGCCATATGCAATAAGCAAGGGGGTTAATATCTATATATGTGTGTGTGTGTGTGTGTGTGTATGTGTATGTGTGTGTATATATATATATATATTGTTTGTGTGTGTGTATATATGTGTGTGTGTTTGTATATAATGTATTTTTACAGAAAGTAGCTGCTTATTACTATGCAGTTGGTGCTATTACAGAACACAGGAGTAGGCCTTCATGTGTTAATCCATGTGGCTGTTCAATGTTCTGAAAGTACTGGCAATTACTATAATATATTTAGAATTGTGTATCATATTGTAATTCTACATCGTTATATTACTCACCTCTAGTCTCATTAACCAAAATCTTCACTTTTCTTTGAGTGTAGGCCGTAGTCTTGATATGGGAGCATCTCTTTGGTTTGATTCCTCTGGTGATTAATGCCCTTTACCTCAACCACCTACAACAGTCTGTATGAATGTGAAGTTGTATGCAGTACTTTTTGTTAATGTTGATACTAGCATAGCATCTGTTATATGTAATATAATTTGTTATAACATGTATTTACACAGTTACAGGCATCTGTATTGACTGATCTGAGAGTTAAAAAAAAAACCTCAGCTTCGCATACTGAGGTCATTTATTTATCATGGATGTCCACTGATGTACCCAAATGTCATTGTTTAATAATATGAACCTATAGTGTGTTGTTAATTGTGGTGTAAAATCTTGTTGGCATGATTTTTATCTTTCACCTTAAACTGCACTATTACCAGTCATTGAATTCATTCATGAACCTATCACTCAAGCAGGTCACGTACTGCTCTCTGTAAAACGGAGATAAATATAATATATATCTCTCTCCCCCCTCACGCTCTGTCTAACTCTGCCCCCCCCCCCTCGCTGTCTCTCCCTCTCTCTCGCTGTCTCTCTGTCTCTCTCTCTCTCTCGCTGTCTCTCTCTCTTGCTCTCTCTCCCTCTCCATCACAACAGGGTCGAGAAAGGAGTCAGGGCCTCATATGCTTTTTCCTGAAGAGGAGAAGATCATTGTGGAAGAAACTAAGAGCAATGGGCAAACAGTGATTGAAGAAAAGTATGCTTCATTTAGTAAATCATGAACAGAAATGTTAGCGTCTTGATGAACCTTGCTACACTAGCTGTTTTACTTTTGTTTCTGTTAATCACCTGTCTATTCTGTGAAAGGAGTCTGGTGGACACTGTTTATGCACTGAGGGATGAAGTACAGGAACTCAAACAGGTACCCATTATTGTAATACATGATATATGTTCAGCTAACATGATGACAAACTAAACAAATAAAAAAAAACCCCAAAAACTAAAAATATAAACAATCATGATGAATAATGTCATATAATGCATTTAATAATGCTATAATAATGCTAATTGGTGCGGGGAGCAGCGTGTGGTACCTCAGTAGTGTCACTAGCAGGATTCGAACCCACAACCTTCTGGTTGCATTGGGCAATACCCTAACCACTAGGCCAGCCACCTGCCCCACCTTTAAAATACCGTGTAATATTTTAAACGTATATCGTATGGTATTTGTCCATGTTCAGTATTTTGTCCTTTTAATTAGCTGAGGTTCTGATTGTGTCTCCAGGACAATAAGAGGATGAAGCGAACTCTGGAAGAGGAGCAGAAAGCAAGAAAAGAGCTGGAGAAGATTGTCAGGAGAGTATTAAAAAGCATGAATGACCCTTCTTGGGATGAGACCAATTTATAAAAGCAATGGCTCGCAATTAGCCTGTATGCATGTGGCCCATGCCTGGCACTGACAGAGGGCAGAGAACACGCTACAATGGACACGGTATCCTGTAGTGCAGCATGTGTGACTGGGCTGAAGAACCAGGCTTAACTGTTGACCAAAAAATCCCTCCTTTAAGCTGAGCCTAAAGTTGCAGATGACAGCAATCCTAACTGACTGAACTGGACCACAGCTTTTCACCTCCAGTCAATGGATTCAGGCCTGCTATGACTCTCTTACCAGTGCCAAATTTGCTGGCCTTTGCCAAACCTGAGCTGTAAGTATAAATCAAGAAACAGATACTGGAATAAGCGGCCAAAAAAGCTTTAGGTCATGCCTTAAATTTTCTTTCGGACACATTTATATATATATATATATATACTAGAAATATGCTAATATATAATTATTGGTAAGTATGAACATTTCTTCCCAAGACGTTTCTTAATTGCTCTATTTCTGGTGTTGCTAGCATTACTAATATGGCCTCCACCATTTTTTTTTCTTTCTGTAATTCCATTGGAAGTGTGTATCCAGTAATTATGATTTTTTTGGTGTTCACATGGTTCCCAGTTTGACCATTGGTTAGAATGGGAGTCTCAGGGATTACAAAGAAATAACGATAGCGTCTTTACTGCCTAGGTCCTTCACAAAAGTGGATCTTCCAGTGTAAAACTTAAAGGAATCTATAGCCAACACTGTGAAAAAGTGAAATGACTTAATTCCAGCAAGGAAACACAGCAATACAGTACTGGAACCATTCAGAGGAAACATTTTTGGGGGGAGTTTTATTTTGTCTTGGGTTATTTTTGAATTACCTCATTTTCCTTCTTTCTCTCTTAATTGGATCATGTTTGCAACACCAAGCAGGCATTGACTTATTTTATTGTTTGTAGTAATCTAATTGTTTTTAATTAATTGTTATTCCACTAATTAAATTGTACAGAAATTAACTTCCAGCCTGCATTGCAAAATCTGAAGAAATGTGCCTTGTTTTTGGAGAATTTCCAGAAATGTCATGGCATTTTTCTCTGCATTTCCAAGACTATTTGTAAGAAAGCTACCTACATATGCAAATAATGTTTGAATAAGCAGTGCTACTTAACTGACAACTCAAGAATCTTCGAAGTTATCCGTCTAATTTATGTATTTAAATGAAATGAACAGCCGTCTACTGCAAAACATTGTTTTATTGTGTTGTGTGGGTACCATTTCCAGCTAAATCTTTTCTATCCATTTCTTCTGTCATTACTTTTCCTATCTTTTGTTTATTTATTCTCTTTCACCCTTCTCTAATCTTTGTGATGTATGTGGTTTAAACAAAATAAAACCTGTATTACCTTTAATATTGATTCAAATATATTTGTTTAATTCGAATTTCAGTTAAATTAGAATTTCCCTTCAGACAGTAACATTCAGGCAGACTGATCTTTTTTTGCCACCTGTTATTCAACCAAGCACACAACCCACCCTAGCAACCAAACCAATACTAGACAATTTCATGGTCAGTGAATAATGTCTTTGTACTACATGTATTCGTACTGAACCGTCACGGTACATGGGTCACAGTTCGGTACATGTCTTTCAGAGAATACACAGAGAAGACTTGATTGATGTAATACGGAATCAAAGAGCGAAGTAAATCATAAACCGGAGTCGTACTGTGGTGCAATACTGCCACCTACTGGCATAACACTTCTGCTGCCTTACACATACATGAAAATATAAGCGAGTGTGTGTTTACTGATTAATACACTGTTGTTTATTTAAAATAAACAAAAACAAACTAAACCTCATTCTGTAGAACTTTGTTTCTTAACTTTGCTGTATCATGAACCGTATCGAACCGTGACCCCAAAACCGAGGTATGTACCGAACCGTGACATCTGTGTACCCTTACACCCCTAATTTGTACTATATCAATGCAAACAGGGGACATTTGATTATTTGCTATTCAGCTTGCAAAAAACTTAAAAGATTTTCTTAAGGCATGTAATATGTTTGTTGTGTTGCTGTTTTTGTTGTTAGTGCAAATATGAACCAGAAGTATGTTTATAAGAATGTATTGAAAAACATTACAAAGTTCATGCTAGCGGGAAATGATCGTTCCAGTGCTGGTGCTCAATCAGTGAGAAAATTAGCTGAACAAAAGAAACACTGAACCAGATTTCAGATGCAGTTCAGAAGATTTACATCATAAGGACACCTGGTTGAGGTCTAGCCTACCTTTTGGAAGACTGAAGCACAGAATACAGAGGAAACAAGTTTTCACTTTTCGTTAATATAAATTTTAAGACCTTTGGCCATTTTGACAGTTTTTACTGTCAACAAAAATTTGTTCATGGACAAAGATATGTTACAAACCCAATAGAAATTTAGACACCATATTGATGTATGCTTTGTTTAAATGTATATTGCTCCACAATTAACAGCAATCATGATGAAGGAGCTTCCTAAAATCTTCATGGACATTATTAAAAACACTTGAATGAAAAATGCTACATTGGCCTAGCAAAAACCTTAAACATCCCCGTCAGTACAACTGGTGCAAATGAAAAGATCATGGAACTACAAATAATTGCCCCTGAGCAAGTGCGCCACACAAGATCTCTCTCAGATTACTGATAAGGAAGGTAAGGGAGGAGCCAGCAGACCCTTGAAAAGCAGCAGGAATGACAGTTAATCTCCGAACGATAAGCAATGAACTGCACATTCCTACATCCAGAGTGTGAAATATGGTGGGTCTAAGACCCCCCTAACTTAAGGCCCCCTGAATGCCTCAACAAATACAATTTTTGGGAAAAATCTTCAAAACAATGAGTAACGTGAAAAAGACAAAATAAGTGAATTAACAAATTGTCATCACAGATGATGGGATAGCTAACGTGAAAGCGGCAGTGTTGCACTGAGCTGCTTCCTGAATTTAGGTTTCTGAATTCCCCCCGCCCCAGGTGTGTTCCAAGCCTTTTTGTTTGGTTTTGTCTTTCTGAGCCGTCACATGAACCTTTTCGCCTTGCCCAGGAATATTGGCTTGGCGAGAGCCCTTAACCGCTTCCTGTTAATTCCTCCATTGTTGCTGTCTTGCCCACGTTTTCCTTCCCATTGTGTGTGGGTAATCCAGGTTTGGGCTGGGGACAGAAATGGAGGTGGAAACTGTTTAGCCAAAATGGGTTTGCATGTGGAACGCGATGAAGTAGCCTGTAACACGCACAGAAACACACTGGCTAACAAACGCAACCGGATGCGGCAAGTTGGACTGATGGCGATCAGATAACCAGAAGTAATCTTCCTCTTTTTTTTCTTCAGATCTCATCCTTTCTCTCTTATTTCTTTTTCAATCTCCTGCATTGCTCTCCAGGTCTCTGAATTGATTGATCAGGCTCTGTTCAAAGCTAGCCCTGCAGTCTATTCACAAGGTTAAAAGCAAAGTCTTGCTATTGGATCTGTCAAATAGTTTTCAATGGCTTTTGCTTTTTTTTTAACATCTTCAGTCCTTTGTAAGAATTAAATTAGCAGGATTCGGCTGCATTTGCGACTTGTTTATTTGTGCTTGTATTGTTTGTATTGTCTGTGATGCTGGATCTGGAGACTTGCTTGCAGGTGTGTGTGTGTGTGTGTGTGTGTGTGTGTGTGTGTGAAATGTGAATGTTTGTGTTTTTTGTCCTCAAACTGCTACCTCCACCTCCTCCCTATTATAACAAACAATGAGCGGAATCAAAAGATTCTAAAGACGAGCGATCCTTGGGGATAGCAAGGCATTGTGGGAGATTTTAATCGCTGGCCGTGGCCCATGCAGAAAAAAGGCAGGTTGTTCTTTTTGTATGGGTGCTGAGGCGACAGTGACATTTGGGGAGAGAATGACGTTCCGAAGGCATTAACATGAGGACAAAGCCCCTGGCACTGAAGGAAAACAAGAAAGAGAGAGAAAATGTTAGCTGTCACTTAATTGGGCACTGCCTGGGTGACATCAGCCGCAGGTAGAGTCTGTGAGAGATTAGCTGACATCAGTGGCCCCATGGGTATATAGATTAGATAGATGCATTGATAATTTAGATCAAGAAATGTGCTGTTTTTATAGATTGCCATTTTCTATATGATGTTTAGTATCCTCTGGTTTCTCAAATTAATTTGATCTGGTTACTGGGAGCCAGAGCATCAGGTGTAGAGAGAACCTGAAGCTGTTAGCTGACCATAAGTATTCTAGGATAGTTATTCATGTAGCATCTTAAGGCTGAATGCCTTCCCTATAGAGCCTTTGTGAAATTACTTTTCTACCCATATATCTCTTCTCTCTGCTAACCCTCCTTCCCTGATCACTAATTGCCTTTTTTTCCCTTAGTGATAAATATCTATAGGTTGGACATACACTATATGGACAAAAGTATTGGGAAGACTGACCATTACACCAGTGCAGACTAGACTTCAAATTACATAGACTTAATATGGAGTTGGCCCCCATTTGCAGCTATAACAGCTTCTTCTTAGAAGATTTTGGGCAAATTGTTTCTGTACAAATTTGTGCCCATTCATTCTGTATGAGGTCAGGCACTGATGTTGAGGTCATGACTGTGCTGGCCAGTCAAGTTCTTGCACACTAAACTCATCCAACCATGTCTTTATGCATCTTGCTTTGTGTACTAGGGCATGGGCATGCTGGAATAGAAACAAAGGTTTTCGCAAATAGTGTCTATAAAGGTGAAATCCAAACTTTTTTATATTTATTTTCTTAACCAATCCAGCAATAATCTAGATCACTAATTGATCACTAGAGGTGACCAGGGCAGGGAGGAGTTGTCACTGTTGTAGAAACAGGTCTGTGTTGTAACCCGAGGACCCCCTGTAATCTCAGATCACCATCTCCTCACGCTTCATCTTGGCTGTAGTATTTGTACATCCCCTTGCTTTTGTATTAGACCTACAGTAATGCTGTACAGCTCTTAGTTTGGTTCAGAAAAGCAGATTTATCAACCCCAGTCAATTAGTCCATCTACTCCAACAGAGTTGGATAAAAACATACAAAAAAAGACATACAAAGGCAGAAACAATGGCTAAATGTGGAAATGCAATAGATCATTAATCCTTGTACCAAGTAGCAAGCCTTCACACACAATGATTTTCCACAACGTAATAAAATCTGAGTAGCAACAGATTATTGTGAGTGTGTGATTCCTCCTTCTGTCTCTCTCACACACACTATAACCTCTGGCTACCCAGATGTACATTTCCTTATGGTGTGCTAAGTCATTATCATTACATGCAGTTTCCTTAATATCTTTATTATTATGTGTGCAACTGTTTGATTGTTAGTCTTATCAGGTGCAATACCAAGTCACTACTTACGGCACTGATTGAATTAAACTATTAATGTGTGACAGTCTTATCATGGGCAATGTCACTGCTAAGGTCACTATTATGTGAAAGAATTCTTATGGAGTGCAACTCAAACCATTATTTCTGTTGTTAAACTTCAGCAGTCATTTTATTCATTTACAGTTTTTATAGCCACTTCTCTTACTGCCCACAGCATTTAATTGTACAAAATAGTGTATTAGTCTTAAGCTTTTTCTGGAGTTTTCTTGACTTGATCTGTATTTTATATTGTTCTTGTCCTTGTGTTTCTGTGTGTTGGTGCAGTCATAGCATAAGCAATTTCCTCCAGGATCAATAAAGTTTTCTGATTCTGATTAAATGGCGCCTGACCAACAATCGACTCCGCTGGGACGGATATCCTTACAAACTATAGTAGAGCACTTGACATGCTCAGCCTACCTGTCCTCTCTGTCTGAATCAATAATAACCAAATCTACTGCTCAGGGCACATATCAAATGTGGTCCAAGGAAGGACAACTGGTAAACCAGCTGGGGTGTGAGGGCTAGCTTGTATGATACGAACCAACAGAAAAGCTACGAAAGATAGCTGCTGAAAACGTTTGTGCTGGTTTTCATAGAAAGATGTCAGAACACACAGTGCATCACAGCTTGCTCTGTATGATGCTGCGTGGTCGTGAACTTGTGGCCATTCCGACCCCTGGTCACTGCCTGAGGGAACTGCAGTGGCATCATTATGGGAGTGTGGAGCTATGGTTCATGTTTTTCTGTTGGATCATGTTTTTTTCTTTTTTGGATGGCTGTACCAAGAGATGTTACCAGGTTCCACTCTGAGAAGGCAAAGGGAGGGTGATACTCTGGGAAATGTTCTGCTGGGGAACCTTGGGTCCTGTTACTTTTACACAATGTCAATCTGATCTCTATTCTGATCCATGGAGGGCCCATCTCACAACTTAATAAGTACAAAGTGGGGCTGCTGGTGGTTAGCGATCTGTCCCTGCAATCCAAAGGTTGAGGGTTCAAATCCCAGACTGACAGTGACACCACTGAGCTACGCTTGAGCAAGGTGGTGTCCCCACACACACTTCCCTGGGTGATGTGTTCCTGGTTACCAACAGCTTCATGCGGTGTGGTGTGTTCACGTATGACAAATACACTTTACACTTACACACTTTTTATAAGAATTTTCTGCTGACATCTTGGTGCCAAATGTCTCAGCAGGTCTTCTGGAGTCCATTCTTTGTGGGGTCAGAGCTGTTGCTGGCATGAAAGAGACCAGAACAATATTTGTCAGGTTCTGTTATGGTTACTCAGTGTCTATATACGTTTGCCTCTTAAACACATACCATATATGTACTGTATATACAGTAACCTCTCAGTATGATGTGAATCAGCATTCTCTGAGAACCAAACTCTATTACCGCCACCAGCCCAGCAGTAATACACTAAGTTGTCAACTATAAAAAGAAGAGGAAGCCTGCTGCAGCATGTAGCATGGCTGCTCAGTGTCTTGTCCTCGTATTTTAGTATGTTAAACTTACACCCCATGATGTTATCTCCATTTATTCAGTATTAGTAAGATGTGCCCTGTCTAAACATATAGGTAGAGAGAGTTATTTTTCTTTTGTGTACGAGTCCTTAATGCTGTTAATGCTAAAAAAATTTTAAGCAATACATTTTCTGATGCTGATCATTTTTTTTACCTTCACATTTTCTTTAATATTAATGCATTAAATTGATTTTTAAATGAAATGAAAGTGCTCTATAAGCATATTTGGGGGCTTTTTTTTTTTTAACCAAAACACAACAGTTTTTCAATATATACGGGTGCTCTTGGAATGTAACCTCCGCAAAAAGCACAAAGTTAATTTGTGTGTCTGTATTATATTTATATTATATATATAAACAATAATTTAAAAGTGATTCCAAACTTTTGAATCGTTATTAGAATTTGCAAAATACAAAAACTTGTATGCAATGGACTTTCTGCAAAGCTTTTCACTGTGAGATGTTCACACACTAAGGGGCAGGAGAGGCGTAAAAACATCCACTGGGTTTCAACTGCGTGTGCTTTAAGTATTTACACCCTTGGCAAAGATAAAAGGTAGAAGGTCATGAAATGTCTTTGTGTTTAACAAACTCAATCTCACACTGAAAATCTTGCCTTTGATGGAGCTAACAAAAACACTTTTTAAAAAAAATCCTTTCTCATCTCACCATTAATTTTACTATTAATTGAATTAATAATTGAAATGTAACTGAAACTTGTTCCCATTTATGTTTCACTTTTGAAAAGACCTGAATGTGAAGGAACTCCTGAGCAGTTCTCATTGACTTTCACTGTGGTGTAAATAGGAAGTGACATGGAGGCTAAATCCTCTTAGTCATACATTAACCTGAGGGACACTTAGGAATACACAAGTGAGGCAAAAGTATGCTGACCTTCGCAAATCAGGCGATGGTTCTAAATATGCCTTCATGGGCAAATCCATCTAAAGCAATAATTGAGACCTTTTTTAAAGCAAACCTGTAAATATAAATGTTTTCCACCACATAGAAAAAAACATGTATCTAAATTTATACAAAATAGTTAAATGACCAGAGAATAATACATTTGACCACTGGCCATCCAAGTCATATGGCTTTTAATCCCATTAGAAAACCTGTAGCGTGAGCTGAGATCTACAATAAAAGAAATTTGGGCATTTTTGTTCTTTATGGGCATTTGCATGTGATGCCATTTTCAAAACCCCAGTATCAGTTATTATTATTATTATTATTATTATTATTATTATTATTATTATTATTATTATTATTATGTCTTTAACCCTCTGAGGTCCGAATTCTTTCTGGCACTTTGAGGTAGTTTGCTTCACCTTTACATTTTGTTCATTTTTCATCTAACTGAAAACATATATGCAAAGGTGACGCATATGGTTGCAATAACAATATGAGTAAAGTGAAGGTAATGAAATTCGGTTTTGTTTTTTTTTTATATTGTGTATGACCTGGCAAAAGCAAGACTTTTGAAGTTTGAACTTGTGTTGGCTACAAAAAGGTAAAGAGAGCATTCAAAAATGTTATGTAGTTTTCCTACAAATTGTTATAATATAAGACTACCCACTTTCTCCCTGCTCTTCCCTCCCCCTGTCAATGAAAATGTGTCAATGGCTGTCATTGTCTGCCTGACCCTGCTCCCAAAGCGTTTGCAGTAACAATCTTCTAAAAATACTCAGAATTCAAGACGTTTACTTGTCACATGCAGTTATTGCTGGTACAACATAGACTCTGAAACACACAGTAAAAATGGAAGAAATGAGTGTCAACATGACAAAAATCGTGCAAGTAAAAACAGTATAGATGTAAGTGTTTTAAGTATAAATAAAAATACATTAAGCAGTCTAATCACGATGCCAAGCAGCATAACAGTTGCTTTTCTGATGAAGGCAAAGGTACACATTACAGGCACCACACTTCCACCGAGTTTTTGTTGTGCCCTCCTGCACCCTGCATATGATCATCTGGCCAGCAAAAGACTAGATACAGCTTCATTCTCATTATAAGCTAACCTGAAAAAGCTTGATGCATGATTAGCCTGTTTAGCCTAATGGTAGCTGATTAGCCTACTGTAAAGCACAACATGATATGGGGTGTGTCCGAAATCGCGCACTACCGTCAGTGCACTGAGATTTGGTGCGTAGTTCGCACTGCGCACTGCCTTCTGTAGTGCGCACTGCTGTGGGTCACTGCTGTCCTAAACAGAACACTAACGTTTTGCTCTTAGCGGAAATGACGGACTAACATTTGCTCGCGATTCTCCAGCCGCCAAATTATCTGCCGGTTTTACCGCAGTGTAGGTCAGTAAGATAATTTTATTAACGTTACTTACATTTATACGAACCAGCTGCCTCCGCTTGGGCATGTATTTCACTGTTTGCCGCCGTTACCCAATTCGAAAACACGTTGAAAGTCCCGCCCCCTCCACTACGTGGTCAAAATGGCACACATTTAGTGCGCATAGTGTGCATCGTTCTGCATTGCGTTTTCAGTGCACTACGTCCTAAAATAGCGCCCTAAAAGTGCGCAAGTGCACGGTTTCGGACACACTCATGGATTTTAGCCACATGATCATCTGGCCAGCAAAAGACTGGATATAGCTTCATAAGCTTACCGGAAATGCACTAACAGCTGCTGGTAAAACAGATATAGGCTACTTACTCAAGAGAAGCTCAAAGTGCCTCTGTTCATCCTTACTGTCTTCCAGTGTGTGGAACTGCACGTGTGTTTGTTTACAGCACAATGAGCCAATCACGCCACTGCTGTACAGGTATTCAGATTGTTGTTTTACATCTGAATAGCTGAAAGCATGGCTGCAGGGCCGAAAATCATATGCTTTCTTTTTACTCTATTTACAAAGCACCATATTTGGAAACTACAGGCTTCAAGGCTTCAAGGTTTCCAGTGGTGTTACTTATATGTTTCTAGCAGGGCTCTCAAGCATCTGACTGTCTTCACACGCTCAGCACATTGGGTGCTTATCTGTTATACCAACCCCCCCCCCCCATCCCGAAAATCTCTCGCGCAGGTTTTGGGTCAACTTGAGAGCCCTGGTTTCTAGGACAAAAACTTGCAGCGCTTTAGATGATTGTTTGGAACAGTCAAAACCTCCCTCTTGAGAGAACTCCGACCTGAGGGTTAATTACAGTTACAATTACTTTGGTTCTACGTGACAGGAACACCAAACAAGCATGTCATGGGGTGGAGGTAGCTCAGTGGGTAGGATACTTGCCTCCGGACCAAAAGGTCATGGGATCGAATCCTATCTTTAGCACCACTACTTGGTCCCTGTGCAAGACCCTTAACCCTAAGTTGCTCCAGGGAGAGACTGCCCCCTGTAGTTAGGGAATGGAAGTCGCTTTGGATAAAAGCGTCTCATAAATGCCATAAATGTAAATGTCATCTGATACCTCCAGGATCAACACAAACAGGGTGAACTTGCCAAGGGGATGAAGTTTTACTGTTTATCATGCTTCCTAAGTGTTGCTTACTAAGTGTTAAGGTTTCTGACGCAACAAATAGATTTCCAAATACTGCCAAAACTAATTTTGCCTGTCTGGACCTTTCTTGCTGTAAGATTTAATTCAACTTCCATCAAGCCGGTGTTTCAGAACATCTCCTGGAAATACTTAAGGAGGCAGTCTTTGCTTCTACAGTCATCAGCAATTCTTCTTCTGCAAGGTCAACTCTAACATATTCTAGGTCATAGATCAGGACATCTGGAGATGCAGGAGTTTTTATTGATGAGGAGAGTAGACTTGGTCTATATGCTTGATGTGTGGTGATTGTGTGGTGTTGCTTGGTTATCTTAGAGGTACATTTCCCCTCAGTGGGCAATAGCTTGGTGACCTGATGGTTAGGGAGTTGCCCTTACAATCAAACAGTCATGAGTGTGAATCCAAAGGACTGCCAGTGGCACCACTGAGGTACCCTTGAGTCGGTGCTCTCCAGACACTGTTTTCCTGGCTGCCCACTGCTTCACTTGGTGAATGGGTTAAATACAGAGAAAGAATTTCACACTCAAGTATGTGCTGTGAATTTGGATTATGCCAGTGTAGCGGTCTGGGTGGTGTTTTCACACGCTCTTTTTGTTAATGTGTTGCTCAAGTTAGGATACTGTTTCTATACACACGTTTAAAAGCTCAAACAAACAAGCCTTTATCTCACAACATGTTCTCCAGTGACTGTGTCAGGATGGGAAGTCCTACCTTAAAATGATGCTTGGTAGTAAGTTATATTTATTAAGGGCAGCAGGGCTCCCTATGGGAGTCTGTTTAATACACGATTCTTAATAACATCTGTGGCAGCAAAATGCGACATTTTACAGCTGAATTTTTAGTTTGTTGCATAAGAAAATAAAAGCCTGATCTTAACAATTTGTTGGCTTTGGAGTGGGAAATGGCCTAGTGATCTGGAATCAGCCTGCTTGTGTTTTACCGCTATAAACAGGTGTAGAAGGAAAAGACGGATTCTAAATCAGTTGGTAACATCAAAGGGAACTTGTTTCTTTATTCTATTCACAATGGCAGCGGTCAAAGCTGGTCTGGGGATAGAGAGGTTAGTTCCTATTCATAAGCACAGAGAATGAAAGACAACAACCTATTCTCTCTCTCTCTCTCTCTCTCTCTCTTTCTCTCGCTCTCCCTCACTCACTCACTCCCACATGCACACACAGACATATACACCTGAGGGTTAGGGATGTATATTCTCTGCCTTTATTACAGTGACAAGTCAATTTGATTCTTTTATGGACGCTGCCCGGCCCTCATTGACTCACAATGGGCAGGATATAATTTTGCAGATGTTGGTGAAAAGCTCAAATGTCAGCTTCTTTTCACGCGGCCTGTCCTGCCTTTGCCCACTGATGAATAATGTATCAGTCACCTTTGTCTCCAGTTCAATATTCGTACATAAGTACAAAGGAGCGTGGAGGGAAAAAAAAAACATTCAAAAGGAGAGTCTTAATTTATCCTTGAGCTGTCGAGATAAGGACCAAGTCCTGCACAATGTAGAGGAGACGAAGAAGAAGGCTACAGCAGACCTACATGTCTGGTAAAAAGGACATAAAGGAAACTTTTGTCTGACTTGTGTCCTCTGAGTTGAATGTGCTATTGCTGTTGTACGAGGCCTCAACAATTACATCGAGGTTGTGATGTTGGAAAATATGTTACCTAAATGTCTGCCACGAACTTCGAAAAGCTTCAAAAGGTACAGTATATCACTACTGTTAGCTTGGCGCTAACTACTACAGCAAATAGCCTTAAGGCGCTAGGCACAGAAACTAGCTTTATTGCGGGGCTATAAACTGGATAAATCCCATCTTCTTATGAATCCAGTCAAAATGTTTTTGCACTTACATGTAATAGCATGCTGAGAAATCTGACTCTCGGTATCCGACTTTCAGTGTGACTCAAAAGAAAACATGCTTGTATGTGCAATACTTTGCAATGGACACCGGTGATCAGTAATGAATGTCTGTTACAAGCTTTTAAAATCTTCAAATATCCGTGTTATAAGCCTCAAAGGTTCATGTACACATCACACATTAATAATTACATATAGCTAACTAATACAGCCACTTCCTATAAGGCATTAAGCTCAGTAATGTGTGTTATTGCATGGTATAAACCTGATGAAGTTTGTTTTTAATGAATTACACTGTTGTTACACTGACATGTAATATTATACTGGGTATGGGATAGGCTCTGGGTACCTGCAGCACCTGTGAAGATTAAGCTGTTGCAGAAAGTTAGAGTGAGATGTAATAATAACTCTCAATATATATCAAAATATTAGCAGTCATTCAGGCATCCGTCCCAACCACTACTAAACACAGTCTATGAATAGATGGAACTGGGGCCTGATAATATTTGACACGAAATAACAGGGAGGCTGAGTGAATCTGCAGCTTGGGCTAGAGGTGCATCAGCCACTTTTTATCGTGACCTATTGATGGGAGCTCTTGTCAGTTGGTTCTTCAGCTTCATGTATTAACAGGGAGTCAAATGATGTGAATGCTAAAATCAAACTTAACTTTAATGCTGTTTTTCTTAAGACCAATGCCCAATTTATTCCAGTTTTGGGGGAAAAAATCAAGAAAGTGTGGGTTCTTGGTGTGTGTTTTAATTTTTTTGTTTTTATGTGATCTCAGTGCTTTTGTTTAACCCAATGTGTGAACTTGTTCTGCTTGTATCGTGACACCGCAGTCAGGACTGGTGGATGCTTTCATCGGATTGCTGTTCCTCTCAGTGCTTGTTAGGAAAGTCTTGTTCTTCTCAGCGACACGTCCTTCTCAGGTATTTGGTCCTTCTCTGTTTCTCAGTGTTGGCCCTTCTCTGTTTCATTTTCATGCTTTTAGGCTCTTGGTTCCCCTCAGTGCCTCTTCTGCACACTCTTCAATAGACATTTTTCTTTTTACCTGGCTTGATCTTTAGAGGTTAGGTTGCTGTAAAATGTCAACTGTAAAAAGTATTAGACATATAAATGTGGGCTCAACTAATATGTTAAGTTTCTGTTAAACTGCCTTGGAAAGGTGTCGGCTGTAAAATGCGATAGACTAATGCATGCGTGTTGAACTAAAATGCTTTTACATCACGCCATATCTCTCTCTCTCTCTCTCTCTCTCTCTCTCTCTCTCTCTCTCTCTCTCTCTCTCTCTCTTCCTTGTAAGATTGTACCTGATACAATGCCAGTGGTGCTGTATCCTTAAACTCTCCTGAGCTCTTACTCACCAGAGCACATTCACTTTTAACGCATTGTTTTATAATCACTCTCAGTGCAATCGTATGGCCAGAATTGAGAGAGAGAGAGAATGGACTGCATTGTGCTCCGGTGAAAGCCATAGAGACCTGGCTGCCATCGATAGCCCCGTGTCCCAATGACGCCGACTCACTGCGGACGCCTAACAAAAGCCAGCAGCAGCCGCGTAATTGTAGCGCTCCAAAACCATCAAGGTGTCTTTGGGTTTTTCTTTTTTTCCACCAGTCAGAATCAATCAGGTGCAGACACCCCCCCACCTACAACCGGGCAAACTCCCAGCTTTTCTATACACACTATACACACTTTACACACTCTCCTACTGCTCACACACTCTCCTAAAACTGTGTAGATTACGCCGAGCTCCATTCATTCAGCGGCTGGCCATCATTTTGAGTTGACTTTCATTGTACTTTGAAGCTCCAAGCAGTTTTTAATATCTCTCTCCCTCTCTCTCTCTCTCTCTCTCTCTCTCTCTCTGTCTCTCTCTGCCTCTCTCTCTTTCTCTCTCTCTCTATCCCTCTCTTTCTCTTTTCTCTCTCTCTCACTCTCTCTCTAATTCTTTCTCTCTCTCTAATTCTCTCTTTCTCTTCCTCTCTCTCTCTCTCCCTCTCTCTCTCTCTCTCTCACTCAGTCCTAGCCTGTCATTAATTTTCCTTTGCAGGTTTTACACAAAAAGGATGAAAGAGAAGAAAAGCATGGAACGACACACTGTCTTTAACAGCGGCTCTGTTTATTGGGCAAAATAGCGGTGCAATAATTTTTTTTAGTCAGTGGTTTACTCTAAAAAGCCTTTTCCCCAGCTCTCATATTGAAAGGAAAGCAATAAAGGCCCTTTCAAAAGGCTTGAATAAAAAAAAGACAGAGAGAAAGAGGAGAGAGAGAGAGAGAGAGAAAGAAAAGAAAATAAAAGAAAGAGAAAATAGAAAAGAGCCTTCAGGGGGCTGGCCGAAGGGCTGCTATTCTTCAGCTGGTAATCAAATTGCAGCTGAAATGAAATGGAGGTTTCTTATGAAAATGGCCTTTGTTGACGGGCTAGGCTGGTAATTCATAAACAATACGCCGGCCCTTTTGTAACGGGTAATAATATATTCATGCTCTTTGGAAGCCAAAGTGTGTGTGTGTGTGTGTGTGTGTGTGTGTGTGTGTGTGTGTGTGTGTGTGTGTGTGTGTGTGTGTGTGTGTGTTGGGAAGGTGGGGGGCTTACAGAGATGGGTGAGCAGCAGAAAGGCTGGAGTACAGTGGATAAAAAGCAACCAGGCTTGGCTGACACTCTCTCTCTCTCTTTCTCTCTCTCTCTCTCTCCCCTCTCATTCTCCCTTTCTATCTCTCTGTTTCTGTTTGTGTCTCACATTCTCTTTCTTTCTCACTTTCTCTCTCTTTCTCTATCTCTTTCTCCATCTTATTCTCCTTCTGTCCCCTCTCTTTCTATATCATCTATCTCACACACACTCTCTGTTTCTCTCTCTCCTTCCTTCTTTCTCTTTTGCATGTCCCTCCCTCTCTTTCCTTTTCTCCATCTCTCTTTCTCTCACCATCTCACTCCTTCTCTTTCTACCTCTCTCTCTCGCTCTCTCTCTCTGTTTGTGTGTATGTCTCTCGCCCTCAAGTGCATCGAGGTTGACCAGTTGCTTTTGACGGCTTCAGATGAACTTCAGTCACGTTAAGCAGCGCACAGTGAGAAGTGGGCGGCCACATGAGTCTGGTGAAAACTGATGTGAGAAGAGAGAGGAGGTGCTTGTGAAGAGGAAAGGAAGAGGGAGGGAGAGTGAATGAGAGAAGAGGGTAGCAGTGTCTCACAGACGGCGGATGCTGTCAAGTTGGAGAAAGAAGAGCAGACGCTCTCTCTCTCTCTCTGTCTCTCTCCCTCTCTCTCTCTCTCTCTCTCTCTCTCTCTCTGTCTCTCTTTTTTTCTCTCTCTTACACACACATACACACTTACTGCGTCTTGCAGGAAAGCAATTAGCAGCCAAAGAAGACGTGACCGAGATAGACGAGGAAAGAAGCCCTCATGGACTTTACCTAAAGAACCACAGGAGAGATGTGCAAGACAGGAGAAAGCAAGAACAGGTGAGTACAGACTCTGATACTGTCACGTCTGTCTGATGTTTATGGCTGAACTAAACTTAAGGATCTGTGTTGTTCTTGTGTTGAACTGTGAAAAATGTCATACTATGTGTATTCATTTGGCAAATGTTTCTTTTCAAAGTGATATTCAAGTGAAGCACATTCAACCTAAGCACGAAGCTTCACTGGTAAAAACACCGGTTCCCAGAAAGTACTGTGGTGCTTCAACAGCCACTTTTGCTTCCTTGTGGAGAACCTTTCGCTAGATGAAATACACCACTGTGAGGAACCTTTTAAAAAACAACTCCAACATAATATCAGGTTCTATGCCATTTAAACTTCTTCACACTTGCATGTTTCGTTTAGAAAAATGACTCTCCAATGAAAGATCCTAGAACTGTGGATCCAAAAGATCACAAAAATGTGATCAGGGTCCCTGAAGAACTCACCAAGAACCAATGATTTAGGAGCTAAAAGTTTTCTTCTATCCCTGACATTGTTTCAAAAGAACCTGAAAATAAGATGTCAACTTTCATGCAAGTGCTAACTATGTTATCATGTCAGGAATATTGCAAGACAGTTGTAGAGTAAATGAGTTAAACAGCTATACAGTACAGCCAGGACTTACTGATATGTGTTCATAACTTATCACTCTGTGATATCACAGAAAACCTCGCGCCTTCAAAGTGGACAGAGAATTTATTTTTGGACATGTCTATTGGTCCACTGATCATGTTCTCAGAACGTAACACACGATCGCTGTGGACTGACAAGGTCTTGTTATGATAAAATTGATCCATTTTGCAGCCTGAAGCTGTGTGGACTCATGTATGGAGATCTGTGTGTAGAGAATGTTGTGACTTATTGTTTCAATTGACTGTGCTACACCATGCAAATGGGCTCTGCATATCTTTCTATACAGAGGCGTGTTTAACAAAACCTGCTAATTCATCAGTTAACCTGCTCATTTATTTTTTTACTTAAACATCTTACTTCTCCTGTTGGAAAACATCTAATGTTCATTCCTTTAAGGGCAAAGTTTTACCGACGCAGCTTTGGACTAGTGTTGGATGGAATACTTTCTTAAAGCAATTTTAAGCTTGTTTTCAAGTATTTTTCCATTAAGGACTGATAGAATATGGTTCAGGGTCCATCTCTGACTTCTCAGTGTATCATGGTACACCATGTGTCAGTGGCAGGGTCTTAACTCTGTATGCTTAGAACGTAGGGCTCCGTAAGTTAGAGTACAATCATTTCTTGACTCCAAGGTCACATTCATATGGAAATCATCATTGAAATGTATTGATTTTAGCAACTTATAGAGAAAGGCAAATGCAGTGTTAGGACTCGTGTCCATGACTTTCACTGGTGTAGTGTGATTTATAGGCAGAGAATTGTACGTCAATCATGACCAATCCCAAAATTGGGATAAAACTTCTCCTGAAAAGTTGCCTATGAAGTATAAATCGAGCAAAAACTGGTTGTCAGCTTGTCGTAATTGATAGATATGACAATTCAATAAGAAGTTGAAGCATATTACATTGGTTAATTAGAAGACATGATACTGGTTCATTATTATTTGTTGCCTGGTGCATGGTGGTGAGTTATATATTGATTGATCGTTTCAGGACAGCAAAATTTCTGCCGTGAAAATGATTTGATATAAGTAATGTTTAGTGTAATCAAAAGTAACGTTACCACTACTGAAACTGAAAATAAAAAAGTGGTTTTAGTGGAACTGTTGAACTGCTTTTAGTGTGACAGCAGTAGCAGAGAATCAGCAAAAATCTGGGAACAGAAACTGTTTTTTCAACGCTCTTCTATTAATCTTCTCACCGCCAAACTATATACATTTCAACTGTCAGAAAGATGCTATCTAAACATGTATGATAACAGTAGCAGTAGTTGTAGTAGTAGTGGGTGAAGGTAGCTCAGTGGGTAGGACACTTGCCTCTGGACCAAGAGGTCATGGGTTCGAATCCTACCTTCACCACCACTACTGGGTCCCTGATCAAGACCCTTAACCCCAAGTTGCTCCAGGGAGAGACTGCCCCCTGCAGGTAGGGAATGTAGGCAACGATTTTTTTTTTATGTTGTTGGGGTGTGGGCCTGGAGCCACTGTCATGCCCCTGGCTCCTCAGCCGTCTGTGCCAGTCCCTCATGTTGTGTGTCACGATACCTTCCTCATCCTAAATGTTATCGTTCTGAGGCGAAAGGGAAGGTGCAGGGGGCAGCAGGCAGGGAATCGGGGGCGTAGCCACAGAACTGGGAATTTATAAATAGTGGTCACTCAGTTGCACAACGTGGATCTAAGGCCTTTTTTTTCGGACCTTTCATTAGAACACCTTCCTGCCTATCCCCACCCCCGGACCCCTCATCAGGGGCCTGCGTATTCTGAACTGTGTAGGGCCCCCAAACTGCTAAGTGTGTTGAATATTTAAGGTCCCATATTACTGATCATGGTAGTACACCACTTAGGATTAGCTTGAAACACACCCGAGAGCTCCTTTAAAGAACAATCCATCAGTTGGTTTAAGTTAGCCTTTATTGTCCCAAGGGGAAATAGCTTTTCACATCACTGTTCATTGGCATCACACTTTACACTCGTCACACAACGACAGCAGACAACACCACAACATGAAAACAAGACTCATCGTTCCTCCAGAGAGTCGTTTTGTTTGGTGCTATGGTTCTAGACCTTGTACCTTCGCTCAGAAGGCAGTACGCTGCAGCCACACACTGATCTGGTGTGTACAGCTATAGGTGTATTGGCCCTACAGTTTGGTTAGGTGTGGAGAGACCTATTATTTTGCCAGCAGTGTTGTTTATGCGTGTAGGTTTGACACAGTTTGACCCAGTATTTGAGTTGAGTGGTAGTGAGCGAGGGACTGGTTAAGTCTTTGGAGTAAAGTGTAGATACTCATTGCAGGGGCCCTGTCTTTCTCTGGGATTGTTGAAAAGTGCAAGAGATGTTGTGCCTACCTGAAGTGCTTGCTGTCAGTGAAGAAACTGTGCAAGAGATGGATCAAAGAGGGGAGTGCTGAGTAGCTTCTGGATCATCAGGTTCCTTTGGAAGGTATTAAATGCAGAGCAGAAATCCACAAAGGGCATCCTGGCAAAGGTGCCTGGGGACTGCAGGTGCTGGAGGAGGGCATGCAGAAGGAAGGCCACAGCATCCATATTGCCCCTCTTCACCCAGGAGGCAAATTGGAGAGGGTCCAGTTGTTGGTTGACAAGTGGGAGGGTAATTTGTAGCAGCAGTTTCTCCAGTTACTTCATTATCATGGGTGTGACAGTAATGAGGCGGTAATGATCGAGTTCTCTCCAGGTCTGGTTTTGTTTGGCCACTGCTATTATCGCTGCTCTTTTGTGTTGATTAGCTTGAACTGTAACGTCTTTGCGAAAAAGGCTCTAGATCTTTTGACTCTTTTACAAACATACAAGAGTTTGTCCATCATATGGAGAAATCATTTAACCATGCAAAGAACCATTTATTCATTTCAATAAGTCATTGCCATCCTGTATACAGCCCTTTTTAAGGGTGCGGGAATCCGTTCAGCTCTACGAGCTACAGTCATGAAGCACCATGGAAACAGCAAGTCTGTGACCGGCGTCTTCCTCAGTCAATGAAGAGCTGCATTTGAGTCTTTGGAGTCAGTCCCTCCTGAGGGCTACAGGCCGTATCGACTCTCCGTGCCGTAGACAGGCCTTGTGAAGAATCCGAGACGGAGAGAAAGGGATATTGATTTCAGGGCCCTTCCAATGCCACTCTTTTTTTTTTCTTTCTTCTAATAGGATCAGCGATTGTAAGGTGGTACCGGGGTGTGGGCATGCAGAGAATAGAATAAAGCAGACAGG
Organism: Nannopetersius ansorgii; assembly: GCA_037974605.1. Taxonomy (NCBI): domain Eukaryota; kingdom Metazoa; phylum Chordata; class Actinopteri; order Characiformes; family Alestidae; genus Nannopetersius; species Nannopetersius ansorgii. The sequence continues at coordinate 17,567,387 of JBBPDE010000083.1, read as the reverse complement.
AGAGAGAGAGAGAGAGAGAGAGAGAGAGAGAGAGAGAGAGGGAGCATGAAAGAGGGGAGGAAAAAAGGAAGCAGGGATGAGAGCGGGTAAAGTGGCTTAGGAAGGTAATCTCTTACCCAGAGAGAAAGAGGGAGAGTTTATTTGCACTTTTCTTTCTCCCACCTACATCAGCCAGGTTTGATTGGACTGTACACAAAAGGGTTTGACAGATTGTGCAACTACAACAGCTGCATAGAATTACCGTGTCGTGTCTGAAAGACTGCACCGATTATATAAACAAACACAATAAGGGCTCAAAAAAGAAGTCTGATTCTTCTTGTTTAAAAGCTTTCATGGCTCGTCTGTCTCCTCACACATCAATAAAGAGGAGCTGGACGGACTTTTCATAATTGCTGCAGAACTGCCGAGCAGACGTTAAGACAAACAGAGTCTATCTGAGCGGTTTGATGTAAAATGCTACATTCTAGAAATCCTTACAGAGTCAAAACAGTTCACAGTGGTGGTGATATGAGCTAGATGTCTGACAAGTTTGTCTCTAAAAGCTGCTTTGTAGAAATGGATCACATTAAATAGTTATGAATATATTTTCAGATGCCTGAGACATTGTTTTACAAGAGTGTAATGATAAAAAACATATTTTTTTCAAACGTGTAGCAGAGAAAGGCAGGGCACAGTAAGGGAAAATAAGAAGCTTATTGTTTTGTCAGATTAACCACTATTTGCCTTTATCAGCATTACAAAAACATGTGTAGCGTCTTTGATGGTTCTGCAAAGTAAATGGCTACATTTGCACTGAAGACATCTGTTGATAAGTTGATGTACAGTGAACAATTTCACAGCATTTACACAGGAATTTGGAAATACAAATGGAACTTTAAGGCCTTTAAGAACTCTTGGGCCACTAAATTGAAAACATTTATTATTTAAATGAATGATTAGACACGCTTGTTTTAAAGTTCAGATGGATATGTGCACACATACATCTATGGTGTTTTATATTTAATTGGATAAAACTACAAACAAAATAACCTCCTGCAGCTTGAGCTGTCCAAAAATGTACTTTGGTCTATTTTTGTATATTGCTAGTATATATACTATATTCAGTATAAATAGCACTGAAAATACTAATAATGTCTTTTCCTGCAAGACCAAGGTGGTGCACCACATATTTGCAAATGTTTTAATGACGTTATTTGATGATGATGATTTGCTGCCATCTGCAGGCAACATCAGGGGACATCTTTAAACTCCGACATCTTCTCGCACTGCACCAATGGATGTATATTCTTCCATGTTATTTATTAAGCAGTCTAAGTGTGAGTTCAAGATTTTCTTGCGCTGTAAGTATTAAACTGCGATGACAGCTTTATTCCTGTCTGAGGTGCAGTTCAGCGTTGCGACCAGCAGGTGTCAGTGTTGTCTCGAAGAACAGCCAGGAACGGTCAGAGTGAAGACAAGGACCTCATGAGTCGCCCGCAGACCTGTTCTAAAAATAGCACAACTCACCTGTGAGCAACGTCTGACATTTAATTTAATCCTGTTGCTTTTCTTCTTTGATCACATTTGAGAATGACTATATCTGTAAAAATGTGAAAACATGTTTATTATGCGTGAAGTTTAGATAAGTTTAGGTAAACTCTGTTCTAGTGTATCAAACTGGTAGCCCTTCGTATGGCTCAGTACCTGCGAAGTAGTTCTCAGTTTCAAAAAGGTTGGTGACCCCTGCAATAGATGGTTTATCAAAGTCGAAGTGAACGTTCTCATCTCAACAATATACAGCTCAGGTTCCACAGTGTACACAACATAACATACAGAACGGTGCACTTAAAGAAGTATAAATAAGAGGAAGTGGGCAATATGGAAGTAAAGGTAACACAAGAAATACTGTATGATGTTTGATTTGACAAAAGTAAAATGTGCAAGGATTGAAATGTGAGAATTGTGCAAACATTATAACCAGTATAGGCAGTACAACCAGTATGAACAGTAAAACAGTATAAACAGGATACAGTATAACCAGTATACACAGTATATCAGTATTAGTATAGACAATATAACCAGTATACACAGTATATCAGTATAATTAGTATAGACAGTATAACCAGTATACACAGTATATCAGTATAATTAGTATAGACAGTATAACCAGTATACACAGTATATCAGTATAATT
>JBBPDE010000083.1:17433714-17446671 GCA_037974605.1 Nannopetersius ansorgii | reverse complement strand
CGCCCGGCACAGAGCACTCACACTAGTCACACCAACCGTGCCCGGCACAGAGCACTCACACTAGTCACACCAACCGCGCCCGGCACAGAGCACTCACACTAGTCACACCAACCACGCTTTGGTGGTCAAACGCACTCGGGCACGGTTCAAACGGTTTAAAGCGAAATTGTTTATTTAACAGCGTGTGTTTATCTTCCATCGATAGCTAGACTCAGCAGCAGCGGAATTTGGACACGTGAAGCGGCTTCTTCTTCTGGCATACTGGTGGCCGACGTAGCGCAATACTGCCCCCACTGATTGTATGGTACTGCAATGTAGAGGGACGTTTAATTTTCAAATTAATCGCGCAATCAATTTATTTTAAAACGTTATAGAAAATAAATTAACGCAAATAGTTAACGTGATATTTTTAACAGCCATAATATATATATATATATATATATATACATATATATATATATATATACATATACAATAATAACCTAACATATTTGAAATCATTTCGTGACCTTGTTAGACCAGATCATTGAATTAATAGTAGATTTCAAGCTATGACCAGCTTTTGTCACTTGCAGCTGTCTTGTATCCAAATAATCTCCATGGGGGGTCAGAGAAATCAACCTCATGGGCTGGTGGTCATTTGGCCCTGCTTTAACCACACACCTGAGGTTAGCAGGAGAAACAAGATTGCCGTGCTCTTCGGTAATCAGAACACACTTCATCTTGTTTGGGAGATTTTCCAGACGTTGGCCCGTGGCCGGGTATTTTCATGGGTACTTTCATATATTTGGATATTATTTGTTTTCTGACCACATTCTTGAAGATATTGTTAAAAGGCACTAAGGCCAGTCTACAAGGAAGACATGCCTTAGGACACTATGTGTCCAGCAAGTGCAAGGACATGCTCCAGTGAAATGTGTTGCCTCTTTGCTGCAGGAACAGCCTCTTCTCTTCTTGGAAGTTTTTTTTTTTACTAGCTGGTCGAACATTGCTGTGAGGATTTGATTGCATTCAGCCATAAGAGCATCAGTAAAACCAGGTACTGATGTTGGATGATTAGTTCTGGATCACAAGGTACTGGAAGGAGCTCCATCAATCCACAGGTGTGATGGAGCTCCAGTGTGGAACAGTTCCACTGCTCCACAGCCCACTGCTGGAGGGTCTTTATACCCAATTAGCTGATGCTTAGCATTGGGAATAGTGTCCTTATGTGCAGCTGCTCCTGAGCATCCCATACTATGGGGAGTGCTTTTCTATTGAGATTGTACAAGCTGTGTGTAATTGAACACCTGCGCCAGCAGTGGGTGCATCTTAAAGTAGCTGAATCCACTAATTAGAAGGTGGCAGTTGGATACTTTTGGACAAGCAGTGCATGCAGAAGGAAACATTTTTTTTTTTGCCTTAATACTGAGTGTGTTTTAATTTCACATCCTTTTTAAACCTCATATTTTTGTTCTTCAGATGTTTTATCCATGCAGTTGGATAACACGTGTAAAAATCTTTAGAATCGAAAGCTTTAGAATAAAAAAGAATAATAATAATAAAATAAAAAAAATCTGTGTTAAGTGTCAAAAACTCAACACACAAATATTTGGAGTCCATGCCAGCTCAAGTGTCACACTGTAATTAAAGCAAGCTCATAGCAAAGAAGCTCTTAAATTCACGGAAAAAAACAAGAATTTTACTGTTCTATATAAATATTTGCTGATAATGAATATATACTTTTGGAACCCACTGTTCATCCTATTTTAGCAGAAATTTTAATAACGGAAATTTCATCTAAATGTGTCTCACTTTTTTGTTTTCTCGCAAACACACTCATACAACACACACGTACTTTCTGCCTCAGCTCGTGTGGTGTCTGACAAGATTAGGAGAGGTGTATGTGCTGAGGTGAACAGCGAGATGAGGTTAATGAACAGAGCTTAGTGACTCTCTCTCTCTCTCTCTCTCTCTCTCTCTCTCTCTCTCTCTCTCTCGCCCACTCCTCCACCTTGCTTTTCTCTCTCTCATCCCGTGGCTTGGCTCCTCTCCATTTTAGGGGATTCGGGAAGTTTGGCTGGCAGTGAAATGATTTCACAGGGTAAGCTGTGTTTGCCTTTGTGTGAGACTCAGTCACCTCTGCTACTCAGAGAGAGAGAGAGAGAGAGAGAGAGAGAGAGAGAGAGAGAGAGAGAAAGAGAAAGAGATTTTTCTGGCCCATGCATGATGCGGCACATTGTGGGCTAGCACTGCACTATGTGTGTGTGGTGTTGGCACCCCAGCATGGCGGCGAAAGACAAGACGATTCCTACAGCATTCCATCAGCTATTGTACACTGGCGAAAGCTGTGGAGCTAGTTTGAAGATCAGTATTGTATGTGGAGGATTCATAACGACAGACAAAGCAGGAACATTACATTACATACACACATTCAGTTCCCGAACAATAGTTTAGGGTAGAAATACACTCCTCAAATACAGGTTCCACAGTGGTTGTCGGTGTGGATGTAGGGTTCTAGGAAACTTAATTGCTACAGAACCTTCACACTATGTCTTTAAACACTAAAAAGCCTATTCACACTCACATCTCAGGGTGTTGGAGGCCTAGTGGGTACTTGCCTCTGGACCAAGAGGTTATGGGTTCGATTCCTACCTTCAGCAAACCCCCACTGGGGTCCTGAGCAAGATCCTTAACTCCAAGTTGCCCCAGGGAGACTGCCCCCTGTAGTTAGGGAATGGAAGTTGCTTTGGATAAAAGCGTCTGATAAATAATGTAAATGTAAAAATGTTTCGATTATTTAGTAAAAAACTAAATGCATGAAATTGGGTGCCTACCTTTCGATGGTTCTTTAAAGAACCAAATTATTTTTTTCTCTGACATCACTCTAGGTTTCCTTTTTGGCAACCCTTAGCAAAAAGTAGTTTCTTGAAGTGTACTGCGAGTATTCTTATTTTATACTAACACTGAGGCAGTATACTTGATGTTTACTTTTTCTATACTGTATTTTATATAGTTAAGAATAGTATAGTGAAGAATACTTGACTTATACTGATAAGTATAAAGTATGTAAAGTATACTTTTGTAAACTTAAAATGACCTTATAAAGTGTACTTAAAGTAAACTTTTGTAAACTTAAAATGACCTTATAAAGTGTACTTAAAGTAAACTTTTATAAACTTAAATGTTCCAGTTTAGTGCTAAGAAGTATGAAACTACTATACTTTCTAGTACACTACATGGTCTGTATACTTGCTATACTAATACTCAAGCATACTTGAGTTCATAAAATGAACTTCAAGTATACTACTTTTTGCTAAAGGATCAGAAACTCTCAGAAACTAGAGAAATATGTATCACAAAAGTGCTAATATCAAGAAAAAAATGGCAAATCAGCAAAAAAAACTAAACTGAAATCTACAAAATATCTAGATATTAAATGTTGCTAAGATTTTATATTTATTGTGGTGTATGTGCCCAACATCCTTTAATGCTGTGTTCTTCTGAATGAATGAAAATACCATAAAAATGTTTGAGTCAACAGGGTCTCAACAGAATCACTCACTAAAACTAACCCCTGGATATGAAAAAAAAAGGTTTTAGGGAGTAAACGTGATGAAACATCTAGCAGAAGTTCAGTTAGTTTAGATCTCAAAGCATCCATCAAGACTGTTTAAAAGGAGAAGACACAGAAAGAAATGTGAAGAATAAAAAAAAGATGAGCCAATATCCCTGCAGGGCTCTAACAGTGGCGGGAAGTTACCTCTTATTGTTCCAGGAATTTCATCAATGCATTGTTGTCCAAGCTGTTTGACTCTCTCTCTCTCTCTCTCACTCTCTCACTCTCTCTTCTTTTACTGACTCCACCTCTTCCTCTCTCCCAGCAGTGAAAATCTTCAAGTCAGACAGGAACAAGAGAAAAAGTGAAGAGAAAAGAATGCGGCCACCATCTTAGTCATTTCCACCGCAAAGGTGACGCATTCTTTTTACATTACAGGGTTGCTTTTCAGCCACATTCTGCTGTGATTCTAAAAGGAGTTGTCACCATTCACACTCACACACTCTCATTTCCTGGCTTGGTTAGCTCAGTCTTAGAGAGCCCACGTCTCTAACAAGACTTTTTAAGCAGAGGCCTGTCACGGCCACACCGCACGGCTTTGATAAAGCGTTCTCTTTGTTGAAAGTGCGTAAACTCATTTATCTAATGAGCAGATATGCCCAGAACCCCTCACTTGGTTCCCTTGGTTTGGGAGAGATCAAACATGCCTTTTGAAGTCTTTTAAGTTGCCATACTTTTGCTTGGCTGTTACATGTTTTAGTTAATAACCCCAGAAAACAGGGTGGAATTCGTGACTATAAATGCTGGACATCACAGTGTTTTTCTTTGTGTGCTATACATCCCTATGTATACTATACACTATGCTATACAGTCCACTGACGTGCACTCTTAGCAAAAGTGGTTCCATGCAGTATCAAGACTTACAATAGCGGAACCCTATCTGGTACTATATTAAAATTCTCCATCATTGAGACGAACCAGGCAAAGAGCCATCCATGTATTCAGATGTTTTTTTTAGTGTTCTGTATGGAGCCTTTACTAAAAAAAACGCTTGAAGGGACATATTTTAGGGTGAAGAAGAACAGCATTTTGTTCCCCAAAGAACCATTAGTGGATGGTTTTTAAGAGGACCTTTTTTGTTAGGGAGATGTCAAGTTAGGTCAAGTCATCTGTATTTACATTTCATTATTAAAAGCGTCAACCAAAGCACTTCCCAATGCCACATTCTTGAGATGCGTGAACATGAAAAACCTTTTTAAAGTTTATAGAATCTCTACATGAAGTAATGGTTTTTGGAAGAAAGCTAATATTTATAAAGAACCCTTTCATCATGTGATTCTTTATTTGTAAAACTGGTTCTTTAAGTAACCACAATGGTTCTTCACAGTGTTTGTGCATCCTTTCAAAGTGTTTTGATGCAGACAGTGATGGGGTTTTTTTGGTCATTTTGCTGTAATTTTACATCTTACAACTATACTGATTTCATTTTTAGGAAAACATTTTGAAGTAAATATTGGCGGCAATTTTTGTAACAGTATCTTGGAAATAATGGCAGTCAGCAACATTTCAGCAGTTTGACAATGTGCCATATGTGCTTTTAATGCTAATTTGAAAAAGAGAACTGTCATTATTTACATGAAACCTGGTCTTCATACAAAGGAAGGGGCATGAAGCTAAGAGTTGCAGAACATTTGGTGTTAATGAATAGTTTATATTAAATTATTTATAATAATTTATACATGTTTCTCTTTAATTCACTGAAAAAGTAACTATTTGAATATTCAAGTTTCACCAAAAGCTATCATCAAAGTTTTGACTAAAAATGATCAAATTAAATCATAAAAGATTCTTTGGGCACATTCAAAGCCGAACAAATTTTGAAACCTTAAAGGACCTTTGTCCTTTACAAAATGCTCAGTAGACTCAATCACTCAATCAAAATTGTAGCCATTAAATATAAATATAAAAATAAATATAAAAAAGCCATTGAAACAAAAAGCATTCTTTAGAGCTGTTCCCTCATAATAGAAACACTTTTGGTTTCAGAGCAATCTTTCTGGGGACGGCTCTATAAAGAATCATTTTTGTTGATGAGAAGTGAACCTCATCGTAAAGATGCTGAAGGTTAAGTGTTTTCCTAGAACTTTACTACCGTAGACGAGTAGATACCTCTGTGGATTTGGGTGAACATTACAAATATTTAATCAGGTACCATTGGGGAGTGAATAAATATACACACACTCAGATATACATCTTTCCTATATTACCCTTCTTCCCTGCCGTTTTGAACCTTCCATCCACCTTCTATCCCTAAAAAATAGAGCAGAAAAGCTGAACAAGTGAGTGCTATTATCATACTCTCCCCCCTACTGGCGAATCAGCAATCAGTGCTCTAAATAGCCCCATCCTCTTGGCCCTCGCTCCATTTTCCACCTTTTAACCTGGCTGCTCCCCGCACCCTGGCTTTTAGTGCGCTGGGCAGAGTGTAGGGAGCGAGGAGGTAATGGAGTGTGCCCAGCAGGGGTGCGGGCGACTATTGGGATGGAGCCACTTCCCAAAGCATATGTAGAAGCCACAGGAGAGGCAGTGGCCTGGACTGAGGGGCTCCAGGAATGGACAACGATGAACAGCAGTTGGGGGGAATATGTCTTTCACATGTGTTTCAGCTCTACATTAATCTTCATGACATCTTGGTAAAAGTGGCATTTGGCTGACGCTCTTATCCAGAGTGACATACAATCATTAGCTACAGGGACAGTCCCCCGGGAGACACGGAGGATTATGTGTCTTGCTCAGGGACTTGGGGGTTTGAACCTGCAACTTTGTGGTCATCGGGTTCACAGGCAAGTGTTTCACCCACTAGGCCACTACCAGCCCACCTGTCAAATGTTTGTAGACATCTTTTGTAGATATCTTAACTGTGAAGTCGTTACTTTTCAGTTGAATCTAAAGATGGTTTGTTAACATAATGCTGCTGTTTGCTGATACATTCAACTTCATGTCAGTAAAGTGTCTTCCTCGGTACCAAGAGTAGAATTTAGACCAAATGAAAGTCTGGTCATACGTGAACACACCACAGCACACAGTGTGAACAGCATGAAATTCTTCCTCTGCATTTAACCCATTCACCAAGTGAAGCAGGGGGCAACAGGAACACCTTGCTCAGGGTACCTCAGCAGTGTCTAGCGGTCTTGGGAATCGAACCCAGACTTTCTGATTACAGAGCGGATGCCTTAACCACTAGGCTACCAGCTGCCCCACAAAGCCAGCAGCCCTGTGGATGACCCCACATATCCCTCACACATACACTGTTCTCTCCTCCCGTCTGGCAAAAGGTTCTGGAATACTGCCCGTACACTACAGAACACTGGAAGAGAGTTTCTTCCCTCATCAGACTCCTCAATCAGAGTTGAAACATTAACGTTACCCACATACAACACACACACAAACAGGCACACACACTGAACCTCTTCAACCTCTTCCTCTTTAGACACTATTCACACATATATTAAACAGTTTTGTCTTAAACTAACAGTGTATACCCGAACTGGCACACTTCTATTTATTAAATACTGCTGCTGCTATTATTTGCACAATTATTATTTATTGCTGTTCTACCTCTATTCTGTATTTTTACACACATAACGACTTTGCCACTAGAATGCAATGATATAATAGTGTGCTCATTCAAATGACGACTGCAGTACATGTTTTCCTGTCCTGTTGTTTTGTTGTTCTTGCGTTTTTTTTCCTTTCTCTCTTAGTCTCTTTGTGTATTTTGTCCTGCCTGCATTTATGTCGTCTTGTGTAGTTTCTGTCTTGTGTTGGTTCTGGACAAATGTTATTTCATTTCACTGAGTACTGTGTACATGGCTGACAATAAACCACTTGACTTGAGTCTCATCTTAATAATGATGTGGGGTTTTTTTCCTGGTTCCCAATCATGGTCCTTGAGTCCCTGCACATTTCAGTGTTTCCCTGTTCTCAACATACCTGATCCATCTAGTCAGCTAATTAGAAAGCCTTTCCTGAGTTGAAGCGAGTTTGTTGCAGCATAGAAAACACAAAAAAAGTGCAGGAGAGTGAGGTCCAAAGTTAAGAAACCATGTTCTAAACTATTGTTGAAAGCACAGATTAAATCCTATTGGTCTCAAACGTGTCACAACAAGCGCATAAAGTATGTGGTGTTTGTCCCAAAGCTAGTACTCTGGCAATTATTGTCACAAATATCCACACAAAAACAAAAAAATAAAACACTAATTTGTATTAATTACATTTGGATTAGCAGTGCCGTAGCTCCTGGTAGTGGAGGATAGGATCCTAGGATCTTTGGCTACATGCAGAATTTTACATCCATGACTCACAACAGCTTAATAATATACTTAATCTATTAGCCTACATTAGGGCATCGACTTGGTTGAGTCATTGCACTAGTGAGCAAACAAGTAAATGACACTGTTTTACACCGTTTTTAATTAATTACACTGGGGCCCATAATATCCATACCATGCCACTGTTGAAAAGTCCATAACACATTTTTACTGGAAGTATACTTTGTTCAAATATGCTGAAGTATGTCAATTGCATCTTGATTTTGTCTCTTCAAGCTCAAAGTTCTACTTAAGCCACTGATGTTGAAATTTTTTAGTGCTCACTGAAGAAATAACAGAAAATATCTCTCTTTCTGTCTCTTATCTTCAACAGGTTCATGATGAACTCAGCTTGCAAATACTCTGGACCTCAAGGTACCTAAAGGAAAAAGCAGTGAAGCACCTGAGAGATTTCCGACTTGCACAGCAGCTCCATCACTTGATGCTTTGAATACTGTGCATTCGTTCTTTCTTTTATTTTAAAGAGCGCTGCTGTTAAACTTCGATGTATTTTTCGGGTAGTAACGTAATTTCTCCAACACTGGCTCTCCTGCTTCTAGCAATTAAACACACTTGAAGGAATGAATTATCTTTGAACTTTTTTTTTTGAGACTTACAAGGCTGTCCTCCTCTTGAGTTCTTCACAATGATTAAAGCGACTGGTCCAAAACTGCAAGGGCTAAAACCAATTTCCTCTTGTGTCAGGCGCATGTACTCGATGGCTATTGTAGCATGATTAAAAAGCTGAAATGGTTTATTAAAAGACTCTTAAATATGTGAATGTGTCATGATAATAATGATTTCAAATTTTCTTCGAAAAAAAAAAAAAAAATCACAAGATCTTCACTTTGCAATGCAGTAATACTGCCCCCTTTTGAATAAAGAAGCTCTCGAGCTAAAGAAGACCCCAGAGTAAAGAACCAAAGCCTGGGATTTTGTTTGGCAATCCTCAAAATAAACGTTGGGTTGAGTGTACAGTTTTAGGAAACCCCTTTAACTGGTATGAAACCATTACCTTATGTAGAGTTGGGGCAGGGAACTGAAGGACACAGTCGAAAACCGTTTGGGCTTTTCTCTGCTTTAACACTCCATAATTAACTGATGTGTTGTCATCTTAATTAGGTGTCCCCTGCCCCTGATATAGAGGTTCTTTTTAACAATAGTCATAAAAGTGTCTGCCGTTTTGCATTTAGTTATTTGTAAAGCATTTTGGAAACATGGCTAGTAGTCTTAATCTCCCTGCAAATTTTCTTTTGTTATTTATTTATATCTACATTTTGTTTCACAAAAGTTGTTTGTTTTAACGTGTTATTCCAACCCCAAAGACACTAAGTGCTTGGATAGTCCCACCATCATGATGTTTTATTTTTCAGTCCTGTAATGTAGTTAATAGCTATTTGTTGATAGATATTTGTTTACTTTGTATTCTTAGTGATTGGTGTATGGAGCTGCAATAAAAAATGTTATTAACCTTATATAATTACAGTTAATCCTGCTTTATGATGGTTGGAGCTACACATGCTGCCCCCGTGCTTCCAATGATTCAGACCCCATCTACCTTCTGCACCCGCCGACTCATCCATGTGCTGATCTGGACTTCATGTCAACTTAAAGAACTTCTGTTGAGCTGCAGATCACACATGAAGTTCTATAATCTGTATCTGTTATCACCCAAATGAGGATGGGTTCCCTGATTGAGTCTGGTTCCTCTCAAGGTTTCTTCCTATCGTCATCTTAGGGAGTTTTTCCTCGCCACTGTCGCCGTCACTCTCGGCTCATCAGAGGCATTTCATTCACACACACACACATTCACACACATTGATACACACACATTTATTTCATTTTGTAAAGCTGCTTTGTGACAAAGACCATTGTTAAAAGCGCTATATAAATCAAATTGAATTGAATTAATTTTCAACAGCAAAGAACAGGAATTCTACAGTTTTAGGCAATGCCTTGTGGACCATGTGAAATGTTTAAAATTAATTTTCCAGTATGTTATTGCTGTGGCAGAAGTACAAAATGTTCATGTACAAAATTATAGCACAGAGTCTGTAAAATTATGGAAATGCACAGGCCATGAAATACCTAAAATCAATAAATAATTTAAAAAAAAAGCAATACTTTAAAATATCAGATTACGTACTATACGTTTACAGTAGTGTACTGGTGTCTGTGCTGCCAGTGTGCCTGGTCTAATGGCATGGCTATAACTACCTAATCTTAATTAGTAACTGTTTTCTAGCTATTAATACATTTTCAAAGCTTGCAAGGGCACCAAACATAAAGGGTTGTGTCAACCTGTAATAGCCTTTGCTCAATTAAGTTAAAATAACATTTCATTGGCATTTTTAAATAAGGCTGAAAGATCATCCGCTATTTACACTGTAAAAACAGTCTAATGCAAACGTCCCAGATCTTGTCACATTAACCTACACTGAAAATCAAGAACGATTTTTTAAGCTACTTCATTTGGAGATTAAGGTACTGTTTCAGCAGCGACGATGTGAGAGTGTTTGTAGACCACTGATGTACGTACATTGAAAGCTAAAAAGCAAATCTTGCTTGTAATCTACATCCGATGTGCCCCATACTCAGCAGTGAACCTTGTCCAAGAATTATGGCTTTTAATATCATGACACACTCTTATTTTGATTGTATATTTCAAAAAGTGGCCATTTAAAAAAAAAAAAAAAAAAGAAGTCACTGCATCAAACAACCTAACACTCAAAAAGCACAGGAGATCATGACCCCACTCTGCTTTAGTGCTAGGTGATCCAGGATGTATTGCCTTGCAGCAGCCATGCAGTTCAAAAGATCCTGCTAAAAACACTTGCTTCTTGCAGAAAAATAACAACGACAAGTGGCTTTTAAAAATACTGTAGAGCTAATTATGTCTCATTACCACGTCTGTAAACACTGAAGACGACATTTCTGGATTGTTTGACATTTCTGTGTCCCATAGAAGCCGCAGCCACTGCACCGTCACCTGGTCTTAGAGTGATGTTGCACATATGCGCGTGACCCAACCTACTATTGGAAAAATGGGAAAAGTTATTAAATAATTTTGATTGATTTTTATGCAGATCAGACCTTTCTGCCTCACAGTTTTTGCACATAAGTGACCTGTATCGGTCTTTAGTGTGAATGAACTATTCTTTAAACACGGTAGAATAAGGGGAAGATGTGCATCTATGATAATAGAAGAAGAAGAAGAAGAAGAAGAAGAAGAAGAAGAAGAAGAAGAAGAAGAAAACATGTGAACTCTGATCTGTCTCAGCGAACCAGTGCCCATGAAACAGACGCACTATATGGACAGAAGTATTGAGATGCCTGACCATAATACACAAACAGAGATTTTAATGGCATTGCATTCAAATGTCTTTCTCTGGGAATGTGTGCGCATTCATTCTGTAGAGCATTTATGAGGTCAGACACTGATGTTGGATGAGAAGTCCTGGCTCAGAGTCTCTGTTCCAGTTCATCCCAAAGGTGTTGGATGGGGTCGAGGGGAGTCAAGTTCGTCCACACTGCACTCATCCAGCTATGTCTTTATGGAGCTCGCTTTGTGCACTGGGACACAGTCATGCTGGAATAGAAAATCTTCTTCCCCAAACTGGGTCCTCAAAGTTGGGAGCTCGCTGTTGTCCAAAATGTCTTGGTCTACTGAAGCATTAAGATTTGACTTCAATGGAATTAAGGAGCCCAAACCCTGAAAAACAGGTGTGTCCCAATACATTATATGGTTCCAGATTGGAAACACACACTGGACACACACATCTGATCATCTAATTTGAGATGATCAGATGTGTGTCACGGTTTATTGCCGGCTTTTCTCCAGCCAAGCGTGTGATGATATACACTACTTGTAATTTTTCAACCACAACTGGATTTAAGAGCACGTGCAGCGTGTGCATGCGTGTATTTGCCTTAACTGTCAAGCCACCCCAAAGTTCCTGACACCCTGGAAGCCAGCCAACTCTTGTCAATCATCTGTAAGCCAATCCTGCGTGCAAGGGGGAGGGTCTGAGGGTCATGTTCTGGTTGATTGGGCCCCCAAGAGTCGGTGTGGCACCAATCGACCCACCGCTCTTCCGCGGGCTAAACATCAGACATCTCATATTCAGCAGTTGATTGGGCAGATAAAACCGACCAGGACCTCCTGACAGGAAACTGAACCCGAGACGACTTTTTTTTGTTATGAGGCTAACAGGGTTTTTCTGGATTTACACTCAATAATTCCTTCTTCATGTTCTCTCTTTCACTCTTTTCAGCGTATATACAGCGCTTTTATCTTCATCCATAAAAACTCTGCCATTCACAGTCATCTGAATGCTGCCTTTCAATATTAGAGAAAGAGTCAGTATTCTCCTTTAGGATGATCCAAATGTTGATTACCATTTCATGTGTTGTTTTGCAGGCCCTATAACGCAAATGTATGCTTAAGATATATACACATTAATCATGTTGGGCTAGTCTCAGTTAGACTTGCTTATGTGTTTTTTATCTCTTTACAACATGCACAAAGTGGACAAAACAGTGACACATAGTTAAAAGCAGTAGTCTCCCTTTAGCCTGATTTTTTTGTTACCAAACTTCATAAGTAAAATCAGGTGATTTTTGCTAGAAGGTGAGAAATGTAGAAATCTGTTTAAGTATGTTTAAGGCTGCAAATCTACTCTTTTAGAGAGAGTGAAAGAGAGAAAGAGAGCGAGAGAGAGCTTTGATCAGAGATAGCACTAATCTCATTATAATCCCATAATAATCCTGCTGTGAAGCAGCCCTCGGTGCTGCTCTCTGTAATGAGATCTGGATTAAGACTCAACAAGTGGAGGGAGGCCTGGAGCACGGATGGGCGAGAGTACGAGAGCGAGAGAGAGAATGAGTGAGAATAAGAGAGAAGATAATAAATATGTAATAAACAAGTCATGTATCATCAGTTGATCTCTCTCTCTCTCTCTCTCACACACAGAGAGGGAGATTGAGAGCGAGAGAGAGAGAGAGAGAGAGAGAGAGAGAGAGAGAGAGAGAGAGAGAGAGAGAGAGAGA
>JBBPDE010000083.1:17386221-17396422 GCA_037974605.1 Nannopetersius ansorgii | reverse complement strand
GCCTGCTACCTACAGCAGCTTCAACAGCCACTACATCATTTTAATTCAATAATGAGAGCTAGACTTATTATTTTTCAATTCAATTCATAGTCTTGTTTCTATCAGTAAAGTGCGTATCTGCACTCAGTGATATCTTGCATTAAATGTTTGGATATATAATTTAAAAATAGTAGAATAATGACTACATATTTAGGGTGGCTTGGGATGATATAAAATAGACGTAACGACGCCCATGGCTGTTGTAATACTCGTCATTGCTAATGATCTGCGGAGTCCCTCGCTGTCTGTCTATGTCTCTCATTTCACTAGCTTACTTCTCAAAAAACAAAAAAACAAAACAAAAAAACCTTAAAACCTCACCCTTTCCTTACTTCTGTCTAAACTTCTGACTTTTGTTGACAGATTTTGTTTAGGTATTATGTGACAGGAGTTGTTTAGGTGTACCTAGCGTGCAGTAACTTGGTTGAATAGTGGATGTTGATTTAAGTTTAGCTTTACAGGTTAAAGAAACAGTTGTGCACTATTTGAGCACTGATGTACGTCACTCTGGATAAGAGCTTTAGCTAAATGCTGTAAATGTAAACAGCAAAGCACACTGTGAGGACATATCAAGACAAACCCCCTTTTTGCAGTGTGTTTTCACACCACTGTGTCACACTGTTTGATGGGTCTGATGGTACAGCATGTGTGTTAGTTGTAGACCCCAATATACTCTCTTTACCATGGAGCTGCTATGCTTCAGTGGTGGTCTGACCCCCATCTAACAGTGAATCTTCACTGTGTGCAAGAAAGGTCCTATCGGCTCTCATCCTCTGTAAACAGTCACACAAACACACTCTCAGCCTAAAATGTAAAACTGCATGTGGTCGTGTTGCTCCAGTCATTTGATTCCAGACTTCTTCTCCAGCAGACTAGAATTAAAAAAAAAATCTTACAAGTGAACAGTTACCAGCCCAGAAAAGGCACAAAGCTTATTTTTTTCTATTTTACTGCTCGCCCCAGTCCACACATTTCAGAAGTGTTTGAGTTTGTACAAAAACAGTCTAATTCCCAACCTCTATCTACCGCTCTGGAAAAAAGAGACCACTGCCATTTATTTTTAAATCAGCATCTCGGAGTGTGACAACCATTCCATACAAGTGTCTGTTAAATTCCTACACAAACAC
Organism: Nannopetersius ansorgii; assembly: GCA_037974605.1. Lineage (NCBI taxonomy): Eukaryota > Metazoa > Chordata > Actinopteri > Characiformes > Alestidae > Nannopetersius > Nannopetersius ansorgii. Next base: position 17,395,256 of record JBBPDE010000083.1, on the reverse strand, counting down.
CTCATTCTGCTTTATGAGGTTCTGGTAATTGATCACCTGAATCACATCTTATTATTTAAAAAACACTTCTGTGATCAATGGCAAAACACTACTAGAAGTTTGTCAAAGGTAATTATTGCCGTTTTGTTTAAGAGTGAACAAGAGATTTATTTGTTTTCTTTGAATTTTTCAAGTTCTGTAAACACAGCATCACTTCTCTTATTTTGATGTTTTGTCACTATATAAAAGATAAAACCTGAGAAACTGAACATTTTTGTAGCGGTCTCATTGTTTTCCAGAGCTGTATTTATTTTTAAACAGGCCGTTTAGTAACTGTGCCTTTAAAACTGACACGTAAACAACCGGTGATCTGACTGGCTCTTCAATGTTGAGCCTTGTTCAAAAGGACTGGATTACTTTTTGAATGAGGTGCAGCCAATCGGTCTTAAAGGCAGAGTTACAAAAATAGCCTGTTTAATTGAATTGAGCGAGGTCGGAAAACGGTCATGTAATAATTGAACTACGACTATTTTTGGAATGCAAAAGCACGCTAGTGTGGACCTCAGGGAAGCAGGCGAAATAAGAAAAATATAAGACATGAGCCCTTTAAATAAAAGAAAAGAAAAGGAACATGGGCATACCATCGCATACAAACGGCTTTCTTACCAAACCTTGAATCACATGTAACAGCCGTAATATCGGGGACAGTACAATTCAACACACAGATGTCCGCATTCATGCTGATAACACGTTACAGCGCATGCCGTGTAAAGGCACAGAAGCGTAAGTGGAACAGGCTTCACTCTAGGGTACTCCAGCACTTCTTGCAGTCATGGCTGACAGCTGACCGTTTAAGCCTGAATAATGTTTTCCCGATAATCCACTGGGCCTGTTATTGGAATTATGATTAAACATGAATGTGGCCGGCATTGCAACTTTAACCATAATTAAACACTGAAATTTACACTTATCTACAACATTGTAGAATGTCCTAAACCCCTTAAACTGCAGGTTTTTTATTCTGTTATAATTCTTAAGCAAAGAGGGCTCTATATAGAAACAGAAATGTTTCCATAACTTTGTTGTCTAACAGTTTGTTGTGCTACAGTAGTGCACAAAAGTTTAAACACATCTGGTCAAATTTTGGGAACGTTTTTTTATTATTATTTTTCCAAAAAACACAACAGAATTTTTTTAACAAGGATTTACATCATGGTAAACAACTATTTAACCATGCAAAGAACAGTTTGATCATTTAAAAGGTTCTTTAAGTTCTACTTATAGCCATTGCCTTCACCAGATGCAAAATTGTTAACGATAAACCCACTAAAATACTATTATTAACTAGGTACCTTACTTTGAAACTACTATTCTAAACAAAACTAATAATAAGTAAATGTTAGGATTACGGGATTCAAGTGTGACGGTTTAAACGTGCAGCTTAAAGGGTCTAAAACCGTTTTTTCTTCATCAGTCGCTAGCTCCGAGTACCCCACAGTGCCTTGTTCTCGATAAACACAAACACACACACACACACACATGCAGAGAGTGTGAAAGGATCACCTCCTGCCCAGTTCAGAAACTGATACTGCTGGAGGTCTGAGAGAGCATAAAGATGGTGGACTGCTCGGTGGTAAGGCACTGGCGCTTTGTCTGCCATAACCACGGCGACGGGAGGGATATGAGGTTAAAGACACAGGGGAAAAGGCAAGTTCAAAGTTGCGATCACACGTCACAGGACGGGCAGTGGAGAGAAGGAGAAAAGGAGAAGGAAAAGACAAAAGGGTTTAGAACTGTAGAACTACTGAGCCATTAGATATTAGCTAGATATTAGCTTAGCTGGAAAGAACCCTCTAGATGTTAGTTTATTACATGGCAACCTTCCTTGAAAGACTAGTCAATCCAGAGGGACTGACTATAAACACAAGCTCACAGCCACCAATTTCTAAGATATGCTATATGCTAATAACCATAATCTATGGGTATTTTTGGTTATTAGCATATCTTAGTAATTAGTGGCTGTGAGCTTGTGTTTATAGTCTGTCCATCTGGATTGACTAGTCTTTCAAGTGTTGGGAAGACTAATCAATCCAGATGGACTGACTATAAACTCAAGCTCACAGCTACTAATTACTAAGATATGCTATATGCTAATAACCGTAATCTATGAGTATTTTTGGTTATTTAGGTGACATCTTCAAATGATAGGTTCTAAAAAGGGTTTGGCAGAACTTTCTATTTGCACGATAGTCCCCGAGACATGTTAGGTGCCTGAAGTTTGCTTTAACGACTACAAGGCTAATGTAGCTAACAAGCAAGAGAAGATAATCCCCAGTAATTAGCACTTGGCAAGTTACATGCCTACATCAATACACACTCGCATCAGCCTGCATTATGTGTGTACCTTTGCTGTATGCCATGTGGTGTCTGAAACTACATCAAGCAAATCTACTTGAGTTTATTTTACAGCGCTACGTATTAGCCCCATACAAAACTAAAGAAGCAAAGCTCAGACACCAAACATGATCAACTACATTTGTTTTAAAAGGAAAACTGTGTGGTTTATTTTTTTCACCAAACATGCACTTTAAGGCCTTTTAATCAAGACAATTACTTGCATCAGTGCAAAACCTTTAGAAAACTCCACGTGTGTGAGTAGAAAAAGGTGAATCAGGAAGACATACACAATCAGGCGGTCATGTTAAAAAAAACACACACAAGTACACTTTAAAAATTATTAATTAATCAAGCTTAGGGACAAAACCACTAATAATTATAATAATAATAATAATAATAATAATAATAATACTAATAATAATATTTCTTGTTTTACTTTTGCCTAAACAGAAATATGATGAAGTCACCATGAAGTGCCATGATTATAGACATCGTCAGAATTATATACATAATAAAAATAAGCAAACAGAGTGAAAGAAGAAGAGAATTGGAACACAGCAGTTGAGGGCACTCCAAAGTTGCACACAGAAATCCCACTTACATTCTGTGTGCTCAGAACGGATCCATAGAAAATGTAAATCTAAAAGCAGTCGATAAGCACAATCACAAAAAAAACAAACAAAAAAAACCCAAATGCCTATTCTACCATGATATTTATATTCGAGATATTTATTTTCATTGTAAATGTTTTACATTTGTGCCCAAAAGTTTCAGTGGTACTGTATCTACAGACGTGTTTAGTGCCTGCCTAACCAGATGTCAGTGTACGTATGACCTCACTTTACAGTTTGTATAAATATTACACTATGGACCTGCACTTTACCTTCTGTTTAATGCAACACCAGGTACACTCATGTCCTGTTATTTGACAAGTTTATAATTTATGACTCACTCAATGTGGCTCAATATCATAGAATTCTGGGAGGTTTACATCTCATTCACACTATTCTGTTTCATTGCCGTAATGTCTTTTTATTGTATTGTTTCCGCCATACCTTGCACTTCGTATCTGCTAACTGCCTTTTGTGCAATATTCATAGTGCAATACAACACTAGGCAATACTCTAAAGGGTTTACATCCTGTTCTCACTATACTGTCACACTGCTGTTTCTGTCATAACTTGTTGCTACGTGTTGCAATGTGACTGACATTCTACAAAAACTCTGACAAGTATTTTTGGTTTGACCCAGTCTCTTTCATCTGGAGAGGGTAAATTTGACCCCATATATTAAAATCAAATGAACAGCTCTGCCTGTAAAGATCAGACATACCTGTATTCTCTCAGTGGTTGTGGGCCACAGTGCCCTACACAGGACTTTCTTAACAACATCCGGCAGCAGGCTGACCATGATCAGCAGTATTATACTGAGCCAGGCAGGCCCACTGGCCAGCATCTGCATAAAGACATAGTACATCCTCTGGTAGTTCAGGAACGGCCTTTTGGAAAAAGTAGAAAAGGAAAATGTATGAACTGAGTGAAGCCACAGAAAATAATTTGGGTTGAAACTGTCATACAACCAGTGACAAGGCCATTTAAAAGTATATTATAGTGTATTATCTCAAGAAACAGTGGATGTACAAAATAGAAACAGTAAAAAAAACAAAACAAAAAAAACGTACCAAATGATGCCTCCCCAGAGAAGCGAAAAGATCACGTAGAAAAGCAGCGAGCCCCATATTACAAAGTGGTTGATCCACGTCCAGTAGTGTGTGTCAAGAGCGAGCTACAGCGCACATACACACAGGATGGAACAATTCAATTGGTTCAGCTTTACAAGATATTCTTTATAGAAGGCTGATTGATGCTTTAAAATGACTTGATTAATGATTATTAATTAGGGCATTCAAGTATTGAAATCAACAATAAGCAGTTATAACACACACATAAAGGGCAACAGTGACCTGTTACTTGCCAAATAGTGAGCTCACACTCAGCTGTACTGTTAAAGCTCACATTATCTGTTACTGTCATTATGTAATCTCCATCACTCTCCTCAGCATCCTCCTCCCATCACACCCAGACTCTCCTCAACATCCTCCTCCCAACACACTCAGATTCTCCTCAGCATCCTCCTCCCAACACACTCAGATTCTCCTCAGCATCCTCCTCCCAACACATTCAGACTCTCCTCAACACACTCAGTCTCTCCTCAGCATCCTTCTATCAACACACTCCTCAACACACGGGCAAACCAATGCAGTCTCCCCAGTCTGACTTATCCTCCAAAAGGTCCAATTCAGGTTGCCCCTCTAATAAACTCATTGCTGATCCAGTCTATCCTCTTCACTCCCAATGCAAACCTTAGCATTTTCAACTCTGCCACCATCTCTGTTTGTGCAGGTTTGGACCAGGTTTGCGTACACAGATTGTCTTCTTTATCAGCTATGCCTCTTCAGCAGATACAGCAGCTGTATCTCAGCTGTGCTATAACTGCTTATCATAATGCATTTTCAACCCCTATATAATGCTACTGTAAAGCAGTATACAGTCTGTTTATTACAAAAGTTAAATAATCCTAAACATAATGAGAATGATCACAAACGCACTTGCATGTGTGCAAGTGTGTGGTGCGCTACCTTTAACGTGACCGTAAATACCAGCACTGTGAACACTAAAGTTCCGAATGTCCAGTTTCCAAACATCTGCAACAGAAAGATGGTAATAAAAGCAATAAAACACACCGAATATGAATCAACACAACACAAACACAAAAACGGCAGTAGCTTGGCTTATTTGAAATGTAGTATTTGTACTCATAAAACCTGCAACAGGCGGACTACACCTATCAATAAATCTAAAGTGCCTTGCTCCATTTAACTGGCCCTCAAATTGTTTACAGTCGTGCTGCTAGTAAACTGTTTTTACCTAAGCATCCACTTGAGGAGACTCCAAATTACCAAACTAAATAAACAAAGCCTTCCTCTCAGTCACGACATTTTCTGTAATGCTTTTTATTGATATCTTTAACTCCTGATTTACTTTAAGCTTTATTAATGAATACAGGGTCCGTATTGTCCTTTAATGGATACACAATGCAGTTGGGTCACAATAAAACTTGAATTGCTTTTGTTACCATGTGTGTGTGTGTGTGTGTGTGTGTGTGTGTGTGTGTGTGTGTGTAGGACTCTTGACAGGTTTTTGGCCCCCTCCTCCCCCTCATTTACTGTCCAAACACGACACTAAATCAGGGGACAGAATGCACAACCCTTCTAGAAACTTCCTTCCCATCCGCTGACTGGCCTCTCCCACAAGGACTCACTTCGAAAACAGCACATCAACAAACAGATCCGACAGCAGCTGTGTTCATATACTTTACCTGTCAGCAGCATGAATCACAGTTTTTATACCATAAAACAAAATCATGATTTTAAAAAACAAGCCACAGCAAACATGAAGAAGAACACAGTGTGTGACGGTGTGTTTTAGACCTTTAGTGAACACCACGTGAAGTTGATGAGTTGGTAATTCCAAAGTAAAACAGATGACATGACGCAATGTGAACTTACCAGTGTGAGCGATCAAAATGAGGTCTACTGTTAAAAAGCACTGCAAGGGCGAAGGGTCTTTAGTAGATCTGAATTACTTTGTTTAAAGCCGCCTCACTTATTTATTTTTTTGACAGGCAAACATTTGGACATACTAACTTATTTTGGTTATTTTGAATATTTTCTACATAAAGCTATGTGATTACACATACACAATATGGACATCCAAAAGTATTGGGACACCTGACTATTACATAAACAGGAACTTTAGTGACAGTGCATTCAAATACATAAAATTTAAAGTGGAGTCGATCCCCCATTACAGCAATAACAGCTTCCACTCTTCCTGGAAGGCTTTCCACAAGATTCTTGAGTTTCTGTGGGAATTTGTGTCCATTCATTCTGTAGAGCACTTATGAGGTCAGACACTGATGTTGGATGAGAAGGTCTGGATCACAATCTCCGTTCCAGTTCGTCCCAAATGCATTGGATGGGGTTGAGGTCAGGACTCTTCCACACCGAACTCCTCCAGTCATGTCTTTATGGACCTTCTTTTGAGCACTGGGACATAGTCATGCTGGAATAGAAAAGGTTCTTCCCTAAACTGTGTCCACAGAGTTTAAAGCATGGTGTCCAAAATGTCTTGGTCTGCTGGAGCATTAAGATTACCCTTCACTAGAAGTAAGCGGCCCTGAAAAACAGATGTGTCCCAATACTTTTGTCCATATAAGTGTACAAATAATCAAGCTTATTTGCACCTGTAAAATATAGGTTTCATCTGTTGCTTTTCACTTTTTTTCTACACAAGCATTTTTTTCAATGAGCTTTTGGGTACATCTGTCCATTCGCTCTTGCAGTGAGGCACGAGATGACGTCCGACAAACCTACAAGGAGCACTAGAGCGACACCTGTCCCAATGCAAGTGTTTCGCACTGAACACACACACACACAGACAAAGAACATGTACTCCTACTGTACTACACGATGAGATGGGGAACATGAAGGGGGGGGTGGTGGTGGTGAGCTAAACCTACAGCACCCAAGGCCTAGTGAACGAGTTTAGTGGTTTGTTTATAGAACTAGGAGGTTATGAGGAGGAGGACAGGGGGCAGAAACAGACCAAACTAAAACTAAAAAGAGGATGAGAGACAGATAGGGATAGGCTTACCATCTGTGTGTTGGTGGCCATTAGCTGAGGAAAGGAAGAGAAGCGAAAAAAAAAGGGGGGAGAGCAAAAAAGAAAGGAAGACAAGGTAGGAAAAGGCAGAGGTAAAGTGGAAGAAGAGAGAGCAGAGGAAATAGAAAGAGAGAGAAATAAAGAAATAAATTAACCGGAGAAGGGAGAAAGAGGGGAAAAGGTGGGGGAAGAAAAGGAGGGGGAGGGGGGCAAGAAAGTAAAGAAAAAATTAGGATGTTACAGAACGTAAAAAATCAAATCAAAACAGGCAAAAAAAGCAATCCAAAAAGATTAATATGATTGAACTGAATGGCACAGAGAAAGATGTCTGATCACCCAAGCATGCTTTGTGTCGTACACATGAAGACGGAGTAGCACCCGTAATGGTTACAGACACGAGTGCAAAAAAAAGGAAGACAGACGGAGAAGTCTGCGAAGCTAGCTCACGTCCTGCACTTTACCACAGGTACAAAGTCACAAACGAGGGAACCATTACACCCACGCACACTCGTCCAGCAAGTACTGCACACTCACTCACGCTACATTTCTTCATGGAGGAAATAAACCAAATCAGAAGACTGTGGATTGATAAATAAAAACACACAAATAAAAACAGGAGATGGTTCATGACTCGCGATGCTGAGGTGGCCGTTACCTGTCCGTTGCTGGTGAAGGTGGTGTTATCGAACAGGAAGAAGGCGCCAAAGAAGAAGACCACCGCATCAAAAACCCCCAGAAACGTCCAATAGACAAAGATGGGCCACTGCAGCAGGGAATTCTTCGCAATGTCTCTGGAAAAATTGAAAATAAATACATAAATAAACTTACAGTGCAGCATGTATGCATTCTAGGGCTGTAACCATACATGTATTGGTACCGAACCGTCACGGTACATGGGTCATGGTTCGGTACATGATGTCTTTCGGAGAATACATGGTACGACGGAGAAGACGTGATTGAAGTAATACGGGATCACAGATGGACCAAAAAGCGCAAGTAAATCATAAACCTGCGTCGTAGTGTGGTACAATAGTGCCACCTACTGGCGTAACACTTACACATACACAAAAAAATAAGCAAGAGTGGGTGTTCACTGGTTAATACACCGCTGTTTATTTTAAATAAACGAAAACAAACCACGTCTCATTCTTTAGAACTTTTTGTTACTTAACTTTGCTGTATCGTGAACCGTACCCAACCATGACCCCAAATCCGAGGTACGTACCAAACCGTGACCTCTGTGTACCGCTACACCCCTAATTTCATATTTTTAAACTTTCTGGCCATCCAGAGTGTAAACATACTATCGACTTTTTACTGCACACTTTCTTTGTACTTAAATGGCCACTATGGCTCAAGGTACCAACCAAACTATTTAATGAATGAGAAAATACTAACGGTCTTTCATTGCCTCGCACTATTGTTTAGTGTCTATATTTTTCTTTGTTTCTATTGTCTTATTATCTTTGTTCTTTCTTACTGCACTGAGCACGATGACAAGAATCTTCTTTGGGATAAATACATTTCTTTCTTATCTTATCAAGTTCATGGGCAGGAGGATCAGCCCACATCAGTTTATCTTACCCATGAGTGTTGATTTTTTCCTAGATGGATTTTTGAATAAGGCAAATATTGTAAATGGACTACACAAACACATCACTGATCAAATGGTTTAAAAAGATTTACTCTCCACCTTGAATCACAGTGTCAGAATGTCCTAAACCTTCAAAATAAAACACTTTACTCCCAAAAGCTACCTGTGATCCTTCTACAAGCTCCCTAACATACACAGAATGGCTGAAGCTGTTGGGCATGGCAATAGGTTGATTAAGCACTTAAGAAAGTAGTATTGCTACAGTGCACTGATCCAAACAGGCATTGCTTTCCCCTCATGCCTTCATGTAAGAGACAGAGGTTGTGTGCAATTATGCCCAT
>JBBPDE010000083.1:17320850-17333277 GCA_037974605.1 Nannopetersius ansorgii | reverse complement strand
CTCAGCATATGATTATTATACGATCATTATACCAACTATCATGCAGTATAGAACTAGCTTCATCACAAAAACTGTACCTGCAGGAAACACTACACACAGATCTGAGATCAGCATGAAAAACACTACAGAACCCACAGAAACTTATCTCTGATTATTTTAACCTGTTGATGTGGGAAATAAAGGGGCTGAGCGTCACATTTAACAAAAACTGAAATCAAGACCTGGGGCCTTTATCTTTTCCAAAGAGATTCACTGAATTCACAGCTCCGCTGGTTTCGAGTGTGTGCTTTGTTTCTGTTCCTCTCTTCACTTGGGTCGGGATGTTGCGTAGTGATGGAGAGAATACACCTCTCTTTGATTCCTTCCTTCTTTTTCTCCTTCACCATCATCACCCTCCATCTCACTGAAAAAGCATTCTCTCTGTCCAGTTATCTCACGAGGGCCTCGTGCCGCTGAGTCTTAATTGTTTAACATTACTCACTGCTTTCTTTTCACAGGGTTCAATAAGGCCTCCCTCTCCATGGACGCATCGGAGGAAAACGATGGGTACTCCAGCGCTGAGGACCCTCTGAACTCTGATCCTGAGGATGAGGGCAAGAAACTGGTGAGATTTGGGGGTCAAGCACTGTTTGAGTTTTACTTTTAAATCTATGGAAGCCCATTGATCATTAAGTCCTGTGGTACTATGTTCAAATATAGTGCAGTGCTCTGTCGCTTTCATACTACAGTATGAATACCAGGAAGAAGAAAAAAAAGCAGAGCTGTTGCTTAGCATGATATGAATGAGTTTTTGTTATGAGGTCAATATTCCCATTAACAAATATACAGAAAGTGATTAAAGCATTCGCCCTAAAACACACTGAAATCATTTCACCTCAGCCTTTATAATTACAGTTAGACATTGTCGTGTATGCTGTTTACTGTGTTAATAGTATTACTAGCCCTCTCTAGATGCTTACTTGGTCAGCAAACTGTAGCCGCAGGCTGTTTACTAACACCACGAATCAAACACAGGCATCAGGATCATTAAAAGTCTGAAGCAGCGTAATTGTCCTAGTCATCATATTGCAGTACCTCATTAAAACCAGTCACTGGACCGTCTTTAAAAGTATGGAGTCAGTGTTTTCCATTTCACTGCTGATGTTTCAGAGATGGCTTTGTGAGTGGATACTGCAGGCAAACGTAGGGCCAGTCACAGTTCACTTCATTCAGTTCAGTTTAGTTACAGTTTAGCTCATAATTAGTACTTGCTTACATACAGATTTTCCACATCATTAAGCTAATTAGCGTTACAAGCCCACAGCCCTAGTACTGTAAAAAATGATGCATCGAGCTGTTATTACTCTAGATCTTGATAGTAATGCAGTGTGCGTGTGCGTGTGTGTGTGTGTGTAGTCTCCTGGCAGGTATGTGGTGGTGGCTGATTACGATAAAGGAGGAGCTCAGGATCTCTCAGTGAAGAGTGGAGACATGGTCCAGCTCGTCCGAGAGGGCAGTGACGGACAGTGGTAAACTACCTCAGTAGCCGCCATCTTTAGAAGCTCCATGTTACATAGTTGCACTGTTCAGTTTAGAATATGTTAATAGAATTTAGAATCTAATAAAACATGTAACAGCACTGAAATCTAACATCTAACTGTGACACTGTGCTGTTTAAAGTACTAAAAACTATACAAAGTGCATCAATTAATATTAATGATATTAATAATGTGACATTTTAGTAGTAAAGATATTTTTGAGATGATACCTTTTGTGTATGGATGGATTTGTAATGCTTGTGTGCGCATGTGTGTTCCAGGTTTGTACGTAACTTGAAGAACAGTAAGGAGGGCTGGGTTCCTGCTGCTAATCTGCTCACTCTGATCGGAGAATCAAAGTCCTCACAGTCTCTCACCAGCTCAGGTAAACCAGCGCTGCCCTCGCAGGGTGGCCCTCTGCTCACTTTGTATTTAAAGCTAGTATTTTAAAACCCATTTTAGTGAAAGCTGAACATTCACAATTCTTGTAAAGGTCTTTTGCAGTGTTTAAAGTATTGTTTTTTTTGTTTTTTTTGAGATGGTTAGGCTGTTTAGCTACCTAAATACATACATAGACATGCTGGATATGCACACCGATATCATTTAAAAAATATAACACCATTATAACTAAAGATCATTATTATTATAAATATGCATTTATATCAAAACAAATAAATGGTTTATGTATAGTTTTAGTGCTTTAAACAGGAGGATAAGCAAAATATTGTGGTTTATATGAAACTTTAAATAATATTCTACTATTATTATATTGTAATATTATACTTAATATTCCTGAATGAATGCCAGCTGCCACAAGTAAGGACTGGGACAGTCAGATCTGGCTGCACTGCATCAGTCATTTTTCATTCGTATAAATAATGTTTACGTATATAATGTTATATTATAAATCTTCTAATGGCAATCTTTTAATAGTAGCAGTTTAGACATAATAATAATTATAATAATAATAATAATACTCTATTACCCTAAAAAATCTGCCTGTCATCTGTTTCAGGTTTTCTGTGTGTACTGCTTTGCCTAACAATGCCTTGCCTATGTATAAAAGCATTTTTAAGAAAGTATGTTTTAGGTCAAGACATAATCTAAAAACAATCATAAAAACAATCTCCAGCATCAGGCACTGTATTCATAACTGTTTCATGCAATTACTTTTTTGTGAGGGAGCTTTTAAAGGCATTAATAGCTCAAGACATCTGGTTCCTATCACCACCACTGTAAACAATTCTCTGTACGTTGGAGTAGAGCAACGCATTTCACATTAGACCGCTGGGAATGACTTCATTTAGGCCTTTAACGGTTTCTGCAGATATTTTGAAATTCTCTCGCGCCTCCTTTAAAAAGATCTTTGAGCGGTAAGCTCTTTCTGAGTTCAAAGCCTAATATCAGGTCAGATACTGAAGGTTTTGGGTTCTTGAAAAAAGGATCTTGTAATCTTGTCAAGTACGAGACATTTTCTTTTTTTAGGTAACGTTGTGTGTTGATGTCTAATAAAACTGTCTATGTTTCCTCTGATAACTAATATTTGTGGGTTTTCTTTATTAGAGGGCAGCGGGTCGGGCAACCTGAGCACTTCGTCCAGCTGTAGCGAAACCTACACCAGCTTCTCGGACATTAAACCATGAGGCCTCTGCGGCTTCAGCCTGCCTCTACAGCCCCGTCTGTCGGCAGCTCCTACACATTGCACTTTCTGCTGAGACAGCTGCTCCATGCACGCAACTCAGAGCCACTTAAACCATGTCTGTTTAATACACAGCTTCATTCTCACCTCTTCCCTGCTCCTGCTTGTGTTGCAGAAGGAGGAGATGGGCCTTCCTTATCTGAAGCTGGTCGAGAAAATGATGGCATTATCACTTTTTTAATGGCCTGATACATTTCATATCAATAGAATAAGACACAAATGGCCCTCAGGACATTCAATAGTTCATAGTTTTAATTGAAAGCAGGGCAAATGGGGACTCAAGCATGTAAAAAATCGGCTTTTGGGGGGTTTCCATGGGCGCTGTACTTCAACCATCTTTGGTTAAAAAAGGGGGGGAAGCCACTAAACTGGAAGCCGTGACCATTGCTCTTCCGCTTGGTTTTGCTGGCGCTTTACTGAGAAATCCAAACTCTTTGGAATGTCCTATTTTCAGGAATGGCCCATTTTTCTTACAATCCAGGCCCCCTCACCAGCGCCGTAGAAGATCACCTGAACGCAGCGTTACGTAACACGGATAAAGATTGTTGGCACTGTGCCTGGTTTCTTGCTATCAAAGCAACTGTGAACGTCTCCCATCCTGTTCACTGTATGGATCAATGGTAAACAGCTGTATATTTTAGGTTACTTTCTGTATGATAAAGATTTGTACAGATATTATAAACTTTTACCTCATTTTTTTTTCATTCGAATAACATTGTACCTATTGTATATTAAATCATGTTTTTCATGAATTGTGTTTGTCATTGTATCTGGAGCTTGTTTTAATTTTCAGAGTCTGCACTGTTTTTTTTGTTTTGTTTTGTTTTACTATTTTATTTTACTGTCTTACACTATACTGTGCTTTCATATATGACTGAATCAAAATGTGAAATCAGAGGCCAGTAACTATTTTATATTCATACAGAACACCTTCTACTTAAAGAAAATCGCCAAAAGCAATTTGTCATAGAGCTCTTGCACAATTTCAGATGCAGGTTTTGAGCCAGTCGGGGCAGAGAATTGTCTACAGGGCTGTACAACATTTTCTGTTAGCTTGTTATTGTGCCCCTTGAGATTCCTTCTCTTATGTCTGTATGGTAAACACTGCAAATGTTTCTTGTTCTGAAGTCCAGTATGAGAAAATCTGCTTTCTTTCAGACTCTCAGTGTTCTACACGGCACATTGCCCTTTCTCTATTTTCATACTCCACCGTCGTTATGAAGGTATACGTGACTGCTGTCTATGTATATGTGTACATATGTATTTAAGAGGTTGTATGACTTGTATGAATTAAGAGAAATTAAGCTTGAATAAAGTCCACAGAAACGTTAATGCCCGTATTTCCGTTTTTGTTCCTCACACTTCAGCCGCCTCTTGTTTCGTCTTATAAAAAAGGACAGAAGTCGTTGAGTGAGTTCTTATCGACACTATACTTTCTGAAAGGAGGCAGGGGTGGAATAGAAATATGCTTAGCCTTTTGTATTAAGAGTAAAACAATACCGCGTTAATGGGTAGGCTGGTCCAGGGTGTGTGTCTGTTCAGTTTCGTTACATTCAGTGTTGAACGGCTATGCTAATTAGTTGTTGAGCCATAATCTGACCGCACGAGTCGTCAGTGAAACTACGAGACCACGTGGGCTGTAGTCTGGGTTACATTCCCATGTGATCGTCTGATGCCCAGTATCTATATATGTGTATATTTTGAGATATAGATAGATATAGATATATAGATGGATGGATAGAGCAAACCCATTTCATTTTTCTTCTGCTCCATACTTTCACTGAGAAAGATTTAGACACTGGAGATTTTCCCCTACCTTCGATGTTTCCCTGCTTTCACTTAAGCACACTGTCTTGATGCTTTTCCATCCTTTACTGAATGCAACAAACCCTCCATTACTTTCATTACTACCTTTGAATGGATGCTTTTCTAGTTACATACGTTTCTCCACAAAGACAGGTAACGTCTTACCTTTATTTTTTCTGTTTTCACTTGAAAACAGCAGCTGCTCTTTATCAATACAAAGACTGAGTAGAGTTATGAGTTAATTACTTTTTTGGTAAAATTGTGCTTTAATCAATAACCTGACCTTAACCTCACCCTGGACCAAACCTTACTGTTTACAGTGCTACCCAAATGAAGTGAGATCGACTGAACCAGCACTTAATGGAGCTCTTATAATCCTGATGTTTCTTCTGGAGAATTGATCCTAAAGTGAAGACACTGATGGTACTTTTGTTCAGCAGTGTCTGTTTTAATGGAGCTGAATGTGTCTTTGATGCTGAAAATGCTGACTGTAGCAAACAAATGTGCAGGACAGGAACTACTTTTCCTTCCACCCCCTCTCTCTGCTTCTCATTAACACACACACACACACACTGGCCTACAGACAGCCACATGAATAAATGCCTTGTAATTGCGCATCATGTGGAATTACTTCACTTAACTAGACAAAGACAGATACAAGATACAAGGGCTTTAAACTATAATTCTACTTTGAATATTGTCCCCATTCCCTGATTTTCAGGATCGACTTCATTGAGACTTTTTAAAGAATCAGTTCTTGGTGTTATTTGATGCTTGATTGAGGTGGTATTGATAGATTTACATGCCTACTTCACTGTATTCTTAGAAAACATGGGGAGTGTGGAGAGGGCCTATAAACTGTAAGCTTCCTCTACTTTTGTTTAATACAGAAAGTGGCAAGAACCGAACACCACAATTTGTTACATATTGTAAACATATTTGAATTTAAAAAAACATAGTCACAAAACAGAGTGGACAGATCCCATCATCAGTGTTATTATGCAGTTATATACTGCTTGTTGTTTAAATCCTCTCTGTATTTGGTTTGAACCTGACTTGTATGTGTTTTAAAAGTATTGATGACACGAGGGAAAACCAGGCGCAGGCTAATGCAGAGTGAGACGTAACATTAATATTTGATTGAATTAATCAGGTTTAAGTGGAGTGTGCCCTTGGTCTTTTGATCCTATCTTGTTTCCATGGAAATGTGATCAGCATTTATTTCTCAAGATTGATTCTGAAAGCTCGTTTTGTACCATTAAAATAACTTCTTTGAACAATTTAATCTTTCAGTCCTGAGCTATGTATAAGAAACTTTACAACGACATGCTTCTTATTGTATTATTTTTCTTCGTTTGTGTTAGTGTTGAAGCTGAAGTACTGAAGCATGTGTGCAACTCACAGAGACAGCAGGCCAATCTAAACTGCAGGCTCCTCACGGACACCAGTACACATAGTGTGCAAAATATATGGTGGCAATTGTGAGCCTGCCCCAATAACCAAGTAACATTTTTGTTTAACAGGGGGCTTTTGTGACAGACAGAATAAAATGGGTGTCAATGAGGAAGTGATTGGGTAAAACTAGACAAAAATAATTGGCACTGGGGCTTTGCAAACGGTGTAGCTGTGATGCTGAACATTTTGAATCCACACAAAAAGCCTCAGTTTGGTTAGTGAAGCTTTAAGTGGTCTCATAGACCACCAATACCCCCATTTAACACCCTGGTTACACCAGTTATAAGAAGAGACCACCAGTTTAAGATTGCCCTTCACTGACCTAGCCCAAACCTTGAAAAACAGTCCCAATACTTTTGTCTGCATGTACGTAGGTTGCCTTTATTTATAAAAAACCTTGTTAGATGCACTTAAAAGTATTCAGAAATGTGTTGTTTTCCCCTATTCAGACGAGCATGTTGTGATGTAAGCTTTCAATAACAACATCAAGTCCTAACATGAAACATAAGCTGTGATTTTAATTTATTTCTGATTTGACAGCATACATGTCAACATTGAGTATACTGGGTTCAGTATGGTGGCCCTCGGAGATACCCACCACGGTCAGAAATCAGCCACTGAGGAGACATTTCGATAATACAGACCCAAAGCTGTAACTCAGCCTCTGGCGAAGTGAGTCCTCCATTACCGAGTCTGAGCACGGTCTTATCCGGGTATTGCAGTGGCCCCACCCTAACGGACAAAACGCACCAATGGGAGGCGGCGCTACGTGTGACCTAGAACAGCTGATCTGAGAAAAGCGCTGAAGTGCGTAGCACAACGGCAAAAACAGACCAAATAAGTTGGAAAACCGGTCCCTGATCAGCCTGAGCTGGAGCCGTGGTTTAGCGCATCACGCCCAACGTACTCAACTCACTGCGAGACCGTCTGCACAAAGGTGGACCCATCAAAAACTGACATTGTATTGTTTTTGTGGCTGAAATATTCATAAACGTTTGTGCCTTAAAATGTGTTCAATATCTGGAAGAATGTTATTGCCTGCAAACGATTAAAAAACAAACAACAAAATACGATGGGGTATATATATAATAATATCACACAGTTATGCCTGGAAAATATTCATAATTTGCGGAAATGTCTATATTCATGCATATAAATGATTAAAAAGATAAACCGAGTTACGAGTTATACAATTATACAATTATATACATATATACATACATCATTTATATATAGGGAGGACTTTTATTCCACAAATGACTGATAATCGCCTTTATCACTTAAACTGCAAAAAAGCCAAAAATATAGAATAATAGAACTAAAATAATAGAAATAATAATAATAAAGAAAGCCGTGTCTTCTTTAAAAAATGAGTAAGCACGCTTTAATTCTTTCATACGCACATTCTGCTGACGTTCTGCCCACCATACACACACTCTCTCACACACACACACAGACAGTGCTGGCGTGACAAGGGAAGGTTGAGCTCTGCAACAGTGTTACGAGACAGGAGGAGATCAGACAGGAGAGGGTTCCGTATAGCAGGATTCGTCCTCACTGTGAGTATGAGATACTTTGTTTCTATTTGAGAGCTGTGTGTTGAAAATTAATGTTGTCCTTGACGTTGTTGTTGCAAACTTGATAAACGTGCGTTCGCGGTGCAGTGAGTAATTTTATAAAGACTCGGGCCTTCGGTTATTTATTCCCAGTACAAGAAAAACAACAATCATCAACATAAACAAAGCAACTACAAACGTGTGTCCAGTCTGTGCAGGCCTGTTTGTGTGTTCAGGGAGCAGTGTTTGTGGAATCGACAGGGAGTGTGTGTGTGTGTTAGTGTATCTCTGTGTGTGTGTGTGTGTGTGTGTGTGTGTGTGTGTGTGTGTGTGTGTGTGTGTATTTATGTATATATGTATGTGTCCCGTCTCTGTTTTGCTGTAACATTGTGTTATTCTGTTTGTTTGTGTCTGTGTGTCAATGTTGACCATTAATTTGAAATGTAACCGTCGTTTTGTTTAGCACCGTGCTAAAATTCAGTGAGCTCACGGCCTTGCTAACAACATTAGCCCTTTAGCTTTGATAGCCGTCATGTAGCAAATCGTTACAGCTTCAGGAATTTCTATTTATTTTCTTGTCAGCCCTGACCACGAACCATATCTAAAACCAGCTTATAATTAAATGTATCTCTTGCTCCTCTTTCTCGGTTGGGACCTGAATGCTACACCACATCAGCAGCAGCTCACAAAACTGAGCCCCCTTTCCGCTCAGCTTTGGTAGTGTCAGATCTAGTTTAGGCCAAAACAGTACATCACCTTTGATACACACTACACGTACTACAAAGTGTGGTGTGTATAGTATGTTGTGGTGTGTGTGTGTTTGTTTGTGTGTGTGTATGTGGTTTGGGACGCAGGCCTAGTTTTCTTTAGTGACGCTATTTTTGTGAATAGGCCTCAGAACGGCAGATTAATCATATGAATAAAGGCATTTTGCCTTTTTTGGGCCATTCTAATATCTTATGATCACATTTTAGTAACACGCTGTGTTGGGGCGTGTGTGGTTTGGGACTCAGCCCTAGTTACTTTTAGCCATTATATTTGTGAATAGGTCTCAGTATCTTAATCATATGGATAAAGTTGGGTTGTAGGTAGTCTGATGACTAATGTCTAATCTTATGATCACATTTTAGTAGCACGTCCATGAATGTTGTATGTTGCGTTGTATGTGATTTGGGACGCAGCCCTTGTTTATATCATCTTTTAGTGACACTATATTTGTGGAATAGGCCTCAGTAGGGCAGCTTAATCATATAAAAATGATCACCTTTTAGTAGCACATCCATTAATACAGTATGTACAGTACGTTGTGTTGTATGTGGTTTGAGACACAGCCCTAGTTCATATAATCTTTTAAGAATTAAGAGTCACAACCCTAGTTTATGTCTTTTAGTGATACTATATTTGTGAATAAACCTCAGTATGGCAGATTAATTATATTGATAAAGGTGGGTTGTATGTAGTCTGGTGGTCCAGTATCTTTGTTTTAATCAGTCTAATCTCTCATGATCACCCTTTTGTTGCACATCTATAATGGAGTATGTATAGTAGTTTTGTGTGTGTGGTTTGGGATTCAGCCTTAGTTTTTATTATCTTTTAGTGACCGTATATTTGTGAATTGTGAATCAGCACAATAGCTTAATCAATAATGTGGATAAAGGTGGATTGTATGTTGTCTGGTGACTAATGACAAATACCCTTTTGCCATTTTTTTTTTGAGTCATTCTAATGTTATAGTAACCTTTTAATAGCACATCCATAGTTTTTGTGAAGTTGTATGTGGTTTGGTACACAGCCCTAGTTTCTGTCTGTCATTGGTGGCAGTATATTTGTGAGTAGGACTCAGTACAGCAGCTTAATCGTATGGATAAAGGTGGTATGTAGTCTGCTGACTAATGTCCAAAACATTTTGGAGTGATTCTAATCTCTTATGATCAATTTTTAGTTGCAGTATGTGTAGTATGTTGTAGTGTGTGTGTGGTTTGGGATTCAGCCTTTAGTGACAGTATGTTTGTGAATCGGCCTCAGCTCAGCAGCTTAATCATCTGGATAAAGGTGAGTTGTATGTAGTCTGTTGACTAATGACTAATACCTTTGCCTTTTTGAGTCATTTTAATCTCATCACCTTTTGTAGCACATCCATAGTTTATTGAGGAGTTGTATGTGGTGTGTGTGTGTGTGTGGCGTTTGACTGTGGTATGAAGTGTCTGAATACCTCTTCTGCAGTTGAGCAGGTCCACCTACTAAATACCCGAATTTGTTTATTCTCACATTTTTTTTAGTTGTACTCCACTGGTTTACTGAAGGTGATTTTCCTTTTTTTTCTTTTAGTCTCACAGCCTTCGCTGTTTGTCAAAGGTGGAGCTTTTTTGGCAAACAGTCTGTGTCAGACTGTTAGTATACACACACACACACACACAACAGTGTCACATATGAGGAACTAGAGGCCTGAGTGTTAAAAAAAAAAAAGAGCAGATCTGGGGTCAAGTCTTGACAGAAATAAATCCACTTGTAAGTATAGAAGCCATCATTTGGGAGAAAAATCTGTGTTTCTCTGATTTCTGCATTTTTGATATGGGCTGCATGATGTAGTAAAGTCATAGCTACTGTTAAGGTGCAAATCATGATTACTATTTACAGATGTCTTTGACTGGGCTCTTTAGGAATTAAGGCAGGCTAGTAATTAATAGTGTGAGGGCTGTACTGATCTCACTGCTACTGTGGCTGTGCTTGCACAAAGAAACTAGAGGCTTTGTGTTTCTGTCCAGTGTTTGGATCAAACATTTTGGTGCTTCATTTTGGTAGGCATTGTAGTCCTGTGAACAAGAATGAACAGGATAAAAAACCTTTGGAGATTCACCCTCATGCCTCTGTGCAGCACAAATGATCACACCGTCATGCAAGTCACCGTTAGTATTCAGTAATTAAAGAGGCTGGCTTAACTTATAGGCCTACCTAAATGTGCCCCCATGAGTCAGCTGAGGTCCGCCAGCCTCTCGCCTGGAAGTGTGTGAACTATATTTTGACAGCGTAACCATAACAAGGCAGTGAATCTGCTCTCCTGACTATAGAGCATTTCTACAGGGTATTAAGAATGGTCCGGCTGGGGATGTATGATCAAAGTGACTGGCTCTTGGCAGGCACAAGGAAATCTCTGAAAGACAGGGGAGGGCAGAATAGGGCAATCAACACACACACACACACACACACACACACACACACACACGCTCTTTGGGGATCTCACCTCACAGGATTACCAGTCACAAGTTAGGCCATGTCTGCTTTCAAGAACAGACTAGCTGAAGTTTTTCCACATTATCCTTTTTTTAATGTGTCATATCTTAATTGATATTGCATCAAGCTTTTGACTTCTTGGAGAACTTTCACGGTACAGTTAATTGTTAAAAGTCAGAATCTGAGCATTTCATTGATCCCGGAGGAAATTGCTTTTGTTACGACTGCACAGAGGCAAGATCTTTATTTTTTTAAATTAAATAAATCGAGTAAATACATAGAGGTGGGCGATATATCGATTTTATCGGTTCATTCAAATTTACAGTTCAGAAAATTTGTGTTTTTATGAAAATCGATTTTATTACTCATTTTACATGCGAGTGGCAAAAGCGGAACTAACACGACGCACTGTTCTAAACGGGTACCCAAACATTGTAGCAGTGTTTGTTCCCAAGAAAGATCTTGCTAAATCTGTAATATGCAATTGGTTTGGTTTTGTGCCATTGGACGCAGACCAAACAAGTCCTGTGTCCGACAGCTTAAGCAGCACAGCTAGCGCTAGCCATGTTAGCTAGTGGTGCCGTTTCAGATGCCGTGCAGAACGCTGGTACTGTATTGTACTTTAACACCGACTTACAGGTTGTGCAGGTCACCGTGCTGTTTGTGTTGTCTAGAGCAGGGCTGGACTGGGACAAAAAAATTTACCCAGGCATAGTGAGCCTTGACCTGTCGTTCCCGAGGGGGCGGGTGCTGCTGATGGGATTCCGCGCCTGCCCAAATTTACCATCGGCCCACCGGGCGTATGCCCAATGGCCAGTCCCGCACTGGCTGGATACATGTGTATTTCCACACGTGATGTGTCTGTCTCCTCTGCAGTGTCTTGTCTTGTTGTGGTTTTGTGTTTATGCCAGCGGTACCGCCCTTTTTGTGAAGGGACTATAATAATTGGTTAAGTCAAGGAACGCATGTCAGCATCAGCCAATCATTTGTCATTTTCATTACCATCTGTACCATCTGTAAAGCCCTGTATTTAATCTTTTTTGTCAGGGCTGGAATCACAGTACGGTGTATAGCAGTACAACAATAATACTAGACCTGAATGAGGGCACAACAATTAATTATACAGGTTTTGAAAAAGCTATTTTGGTCCCTATATTTTAAGA
>JBBPDE010000083.1:17276397-17291711 GCA_037974605.1 Nannopetersius ansorgii | reverse complement strand
AATTCAGTGGTGCTTTCTCAATGACCTTTTCCAGATAAAGACAATAAATATTTAACGGAAAGTGCAACAGTGAACCATCGACCAGAATGAAAAAAAAAAAAAAAAAATTTGAAAGTGTTTTTTTCCTTAAGGAATGGATAAGCAGTGCACAATTTAGGACCATAAGACTGTTAATTATGCTGGAGTTCGCACTCTCTGAACAGCTCATGCAAGACGGTACATCTCAGGTGGCTTCATTTTATTCCAAGTACTAAAACACAGCCATGGAGAAAAAATAATTGATCACTTTTTCCTTTTTTCCCTGTTTGTACAGTTTGTGGCTGTGTGTGTGTAAAATGCACAAATTGCTATTCTTTTCTGAACTATTGCAGTGTGAGCTGTGTAAAAAATAAAGGAATGCCTCCATATGTGTTATGAGTGCAGTAGTGTTTGTAGAGCAGCACTACTGATAGATTACAAATACATTTTTTTTTGTTGACCTGTGTTACATTTGTATTATTGTGACATTTTCTCCAAACATTTTTTTGTTTGAAATCAACTGTGGTCAATAGTGTATAAACCAATAGTGACATGCACATTTTACACAGACTTACGCTCATAAATTACAAAAAGCAATAAACAAATTTTCTCTTTTTTCCCCCAATGGCTGTAATTTTATACCAATTTTATATAAAAAAAACCCAGAAACTACCACATCCCAGAGGCTCACCTCTCTAACACTGGGACACAAGAAAGAAATGTCACAAACTGTCGCTGTGGGACCACACCATTGTATTGCTGTAATTTTCTCAAATTACTCAAATTGATTGACACTGTGTAAAATGAATGAACTGAATGAACGGAAACAGCTCAAAATGATTTCCTACATTCATTTTCACTTTTATCCTTGTCCTATTAAGTTCCATATTAAGAGATTTTCTTCTAACAGCAAGAAAATGTGACTTACACCAAAGCAACCCACGCCTTTCAGTTCACACGACAGTACAGACAACTCCAGCAGAAGTGGATGGACCTTAAAAGAGTAACGTCTCCAACATTATACCTAGAAATTTCAGACTGGAAGCCTTATCAAGTAACAGATCAGCTCCATGACTGACATTTGCCTTAACTGTAATTGTAACATCTGCTCTAAAGCCTGTAAAATTATTTAAGTGCTGATAACTCTAGTGGACTTTTCCTAATATTTATATTCAAGACTGGCTAACACAAGTCGCACACAACTTCTTGAATGCACCTGTGGATCCTTAAATGCATTCCTGCCCACTGATCTGACGGGAAAGTAGCGAGAAAAGGCTTTAAAAGGTGCAGTGGAAGGACTTGGAAGCCATCTGGGCCTACGCATGCACTATAAGTCCATGCAGCAAACTCCCACCAGCAGGGTTTCCTGCCTTGAAGGCCGACCACCTGCTATTAGTAACAGCGCCATCTAGTGATGTGGATGACTGCCTGCAGTAACAGATGGGCTCCTGGGCTTATAAGCCTCTACTTGTGCACACGTGATCCTGGTCTGGGGCCAGAGTGTCAGTTTTTGAAGGCTCCGCAGCGGCTGGCTCTGCAGATGAACTCCTTCAGCATGTTCCCGTCGATCTGCCAGAACGCTGCGGTCTGGGTGACCTCGGTCAGGTGGTTCACACAGAACTTGAAACAGAACTCCTCCAGATCCTTGAGGAACAGAGATGTTTATCAGTACTACTACTTGCAAACATATTTGCAAAAAAAAATTACAAACTACTTTGGCAAATGGTAAAAAAAAAAAACCCCTGAAAAAAGCTTTGCTGACTATGGAGATCTGAAACAAATCACATACTTTAGACAAAACGATCAACCTTGTCTTTCTTTTCCTGAGGCAAAAGCAAAGCTGCTCGTTTACTATGATTTAGAACAAAACTTGTCTTTCATATGCTAGCCAATATTTATCTTTGGAGTTGGTTTTGCCAGCTAATTGTGATTTATTTCCTTCAAACAAAGGTGACTACATAAATGACAACAGTATTTATAAAAAAAAACTCTCAAAAACCTTCAACCCTTGTAAGTTTGGTGCTAATCCTAATAATATTTAGGAGCTGAGAACCTAAGAATTACAATTTGGGCTTCAGGTGAGCATTGACATAAACATGACATCATCATGTCCCTGTATGTCCTTTTTGAGAAATTAAATCAGAAATATAATAATGTGGAACAATAAACAATTGTCATAAAGTTACTAATAAGTTATTTATATAGTGCCTTTCACAACCTCCAGGACACTTATGTGACAAGCTTGAACAAGCGATTCTTATAAAAAATGCTCAAAATATTAAGCTCCCATGATTCCAATGCTCACTGTGTTTTGCTCCATGTTATGAGTCAATGTTAGTTATACCTCAGCATCATATCTGACTGCAGCAGACAGCAGGGAGAAGGCGTTCTCCACAGTGATACCTCGCTTTATGATATGCTGACACAGCCGCTTCAGCCTGTTTTCACAGTACGAGGTTGCCAGATCCAGCAGTCCTGCAGAGAAAAGTGCTCAGTAATTGTAGCATCACAAATAATTGAGTCAGATAAAAGGCAAAAAAGGCTTCAGTGTTGTGTTTTTACTGTTCAAGGCATGCAGTTATCTATTGTACTTATTAAATATGGGCTTTAGAAAGATCACAACATTAGGCCTGTCATTAAGAAAGGTGAACAATAGAAGTTTTAAATATATACATATAAAGACTAGGTAGCAAAAATGTATAAAAACGGATCATGCTCCGTTTTAATAGTAAGTATATTCAGATTTATTTAAGTATATTCAAGTGGGAAAGCCCTACAATAAGGATTTATTTTTACTACTACAGGTGAGTTGTTTTTTTTTAAACATTATTAAGAACCTTTACATTAGATTTGTCACGTATCAGACTGTTCACATGGTGAACATCTTGGACTCACCAATGGCATCTTCTGGGGGAAGATCAACAGTGTCCGTGTACAGGAACTCAAGGAAAGAGCGGTAGACAGGATAGGAAAACTGATCAATCTCAATGACCTCTTTCATATCTTCATTCCAGTGGGACTGAAACATGGATCGGAAGTGTTCGCATCTGCGATGGGATTGAAATGGTGACAACAACAATATTAAAATGCATATATCCACTTTAAATTACACATTTTATGTTTTTTTTATTTTTACTTTTTTGACTACATTTATACATATCAAAACTGTAAGCATTCATGAGCATAAAATAAAATGTTTAAAAAACAAAAGTGAATCAGAAACTACTCTGGCAATACACAGGCACACACAGGCGCACACACATATTAAATTGTATTGGCTTATGAAATTAGACACTGAATATCCAAACTGTAGGCACTTCATCACATAATCTGTGTAGGAAGCTCTGCTTGGCTGGACTTTCACTGCTGCTACCCTTACAAACTAATAATAATATTTATAATAAGGCAAAATCAGGACAGCAACAACAACAAAGTGTAATGAAATGCGGTGAGCAAGCACCTGATTTTAAGCACTGCTTTGTGAACGTGAATGAATTTTCCATCGACGCTGAACTTGAGGTCTGAGGTCTCAGGGCTGTCGAACTCTTTCTTCAGAGACTGGGCCACTGTCAGGAAGTCGTCGTGCTCTACCAGAAGAACAACAGTTGTGTTATTGCACTTCAGACTTGGGAGGAAGAGGGGTGAGGAGGAGCTTTGTTTTCATTAGAGCTAAATATATTTTAGATACACACAACTTAATCCAGCTCTGGTCATGAGAGTAGCTCTAAACAGCCGATCTGAACATGAGATAAGTGAACCTTAAGTTCACAGCCACGATGCAGCTCTGCTCAACGGAAAACGAGAAACGGTTGTGGTAGTGGTGGCTACTCCATTTAAAGACCCCCCCCCCCCGCCGAAGGTTTATAATAATGAATATTAGATGATCCTACTGCTCTCTCATATTAGGGAAGCCTGATTAAAAGATTATTAAAGGCTTCAATGTCCGTAGACATCTCAAAGCTGTAACTGCCAAGAACAGCTTCCCAACCAATTATTAACATTATCAATTTCAAACACCCTTGATCAGTTACAAAATGACAAATCACTTGATGCCTGAGCTTAACCTGTGCCAGACAAATGGCAGCAGAATATCACAGCCATCCTAGAACTAGAGAAAGAGCACGCTTACTAACAGACGGTCCAGACTCACCCATTGACAGCAGCCTCCACATTACCGAGGGAGTGGCAAAGCAAGCAAAGACGTCATCTGTGCAGGAGAAGTGCGTGAGGTGGGGCAGGACGATGGACTGGCCTCTACACTGACCCCACATGTACACCTGGCCGCTCTGGGTCTTTGCTGCAGAGGTGTGAGTGGAGTGGCAGGCGGCTATCTCCACAATCCTGGACGAACGGGAAGAAAGAGGAGGGGGGAGGAACAGGAGTGGAGGGAAGGAAAGGGAAGGGGCCCAGGTGAAGGAGTTGAGAGGTAAGAGAGAAAAGGAGGAAAGGACAAAATGAAAAAGGAAACATCAGAGAATAAAGAATAAACCTCGGTTCAGGACTGTCAAATAAATACTTCATAATGTTTGTTTCAACTTGTAACACATTCAAATGGGCGCTTCAATTCGCCAAGGGGACCAACAGCAAAAGACTAACAGCCGCTTTCTTTTGTTATCAGCACTGTCTGCATTTATTTGACAATTAGAGAAAATGTCTGTTCTTTCAAAAATCAGGATGTCTGCCATCTTACTTTAGATCGGAATTAAAAACAAAGAACCATGACAGGACTCTCAAAACAGGAAGGACGGGGGAACTTCCCAGCAGGCTGAGAGGAAACGGCTCTTGGATGCAACAATGCAGAGCGCTGCTGGTGCTCCGACGGACCGCGCACTCAACATTGTCCATTATTAACTCAACATGACCACATTACCACACCCAGAGCTCAACTCAGCCTGAGACCTCACACAGAAACTGAGAGATTGATAGCAAACATGAAGTGCAACAAAAATAAACAAACAAATACATAAAGCTCTGTGAATCTAGTGGGCAAACTAAATTAAGCCTCACAATACTATAGAATAGAAAAGTGGCCAATATGCACACACAAACACAACCATTCCAAGTCAGTGTCTGTTAAATTCCTACACAAGCACCTCATTCTGCTTCATGAGGGACTGATCAGTGATCACCTGAATCACATCTTATTTAATGAGGAAAAGTATAAAACACTGCTGTAATCGACTCTCTCCTCTCACAATGAGACCAGTCGGCTGATAAAACACTACTAGAAGTTTGTCGAAGTTAATTATTGGCATTTTGTTTAAGTCAACAATTTGTTTTGTGAATGATCAGTTCTGTAAACACTGCACCAACTTTACAATTATGCTTTAATTATATATACATATATGTATGTATACATGTGTGTGTGTGTGTACACACATATGGGGATAAAAAATACAATAAGCATGTGTTTACCAAGAAAACCATAGTGCAAAAAACATGAGCTAAAAACTTCTATAGGAAAACACTGATAAAATGGGAAAAGAGGAACAAAAACCAACAAAAATAAAAAAGGAATGAAAAAAGGAAACGTTTGTTCTCCATTTTCTCACCTCTCTTTCTCAGCCATGACCTGAACTGGGCTCAGTTGGTTGCTCTTGTTGCCTGTACCGAGCTGACCATAAGTGTTGGCTCCCCACGCATATAGAAGACCCTCATCTGTTAGTGCCAATGAGTGGGCGTAACCAGACGCTATCTGAAACAGAGGGAAAAGATGCATGTGAAACTACTGGGTTCCAGGAGAAATGGAAAAAAATCTATTTGTCTAAACTTGTTAACTACTAATGCATTAATAATTAGGAGTATTTACAGAACTAATACTCAGGTTTATGTATATGTATGTTGACATTTCTATGACACATATCTAGCCTAAGATTACTATAACATTGTGGCTTATTTTTTAACTGTTTAGCAAAAATGTACAACCAGGATCTCATGAACCTTTTCATTTACAGCAGCAGGCAGCTTTGTGAGTGACAGAAGGCTCAACAGGAAATCTCCATTTGTATTCCTATGCAAATGTAGCCTAAGCCATAGACTCCACAAGGCCTCTGAAGGTGTTCTGTTATATCTGGCACTCTGATGTTAGCACCAAATCCTTTAGGTCCTGTGTGTTCACTACAAGGCCAAGTCACACCTTGAACTCTTGGTTATGTTGAAACTTATCCTGGGATCATCATGCTGAAAGAATCCACTGCCGTTAGGAAATTAATTTGCCAAGAAGGGGTGTATTTGGTCTGTTAAGGCAGGAGAACCTTACATCAGTGTGCCTCCACCATCTTCTTCATCCTGGTGCCATTTCTTCCCTAGATAAGAGACACATACGCACTTGGCCATCCACAAGATGTAAAAGCTCATCAGACCAGGCCAACTTCTTCCAGTTCACGTGCCAAACGTAGGTGCATTCAGCACTGGATAGGGGTCAGCATGGGCACTCTGACTCCCATACCCAGCTTACAGCACTGTGTGTTCGGACAACTTTTATTTAGCAATCTGAGCTACAACAGACCTTCTATTGGATGTTCTGATCACTTCTGTTCAGCTACTGTGGAATGCTACTAGTTATTAACACTGAAAAATGAATGTCCATTGATTATTATCAATCCGTATGAAAGGTCTGAACTTTATGCTCAGCATAGCCTCCCATACCAAAATCCTTCGCATCTCTCGTGGTAACCATTGTGTGATCATACCTGTAGAACACACAGTCCCTGCAACGCTGCTAACCGGCATGGAGTCAGCTGATTCCCATTGTTACCCAATCCAAGCTGTCCATTACCATTATAGCCCCAACCATATACCTGCAAAGAAAAAATAATCATGCTATACTAATTCACACAGAATTACATTTACTCATGAACAAAACATCTTTACAAAAGTATTCTCTGGAAAATCAATGAGCGATAAACCATTCTTAAGAAAGACACGATACAAGAACCACCTTAGGATCCCTAAAAAATCTTTAAATGAAAGATGGTTTAAAGAAATCACTCTGTAAATGAAATAAATAACACACAACAAAAACCTTTTTAACCACATACCCCCCCGCCCCCCCAACACATATTTTGTTTATTTTCCCAAAACAGAGCATAAAGGCCAATAATTATTTAAAAACCTTTACTTTAAGCAAATAAAGTAGGTTAGTCTAATAATGTACGTACGGTCATGTTATTGTCCAGTCTTGCCTAGAATTCAAACTTTAAAATACAGCTTAAAATATATTCTAGTAATGTACTTTGGACCTAAAGGTCCAGCCCAAAAGGTCACAAAGTCTATAAGGAATTTATTAATCCTGTGTCAACAACAAAACAAAGTTTGTTTATTGGTCAATTAGTTCTAAGCCTAAGGAAAGCAAGCAAAGCTTTGTTTTTACCTCCCCGTTGTCTGACACAGCCATAGAAGAGGTCTGGCCACAGGCTATGCTGACCACCACTTTGTTCTGGAGACAATTGGACACTTTACGGGGTGTTGGCTGGTTGGCAGTGGAACCAGAACCCACTTGACCACAGTTGTTGTAGCCCCAGGCGAAAACCTGAGTGAACAAAAGTCGAAAAATGAAGAAAAGGCATCACAACAAAGAAATGAATGAAAAAAAAATGTAATTGTTTTTAAAGCTTACTTTTAAAGCTTACTTTTTTTTTTTTTTTTTTTTTACAATAAACTATTTCTGTTCTACCTAATGTACCATATTCTAATACCCTACAATCCAACAGGGGACTGCATCTTTAAAACTTCAGTTATACCCTTAAGCAAAAAATGTAAATAACAGTATTTAAAACAAAAGACCTGATAGAAAACATAACTGGCTATTTACTGTTTTTGTGCCATGCAAGGGTACACATGACAACTGTTTTCAAATGACCTACTTTGCTTCATGCTGAGTGATATTATTTGGCTAGATGTACTGCAGATCCCCTCTATTATATGTACACTCTTTTCTGTTGGCATCACGTGAACTAAACCCGTGGCTCATTGTCCCTTTTCTTACAATAAGTGTTCACATATCAGAAATAAGTATGAATTAATGATACCATGTATGTATATGGCAGAAACATATGCTGGTAGTTGAGCCCTGAAAGAGAACAAAAGTCTTTTAAGCTTAGCTCCCTGTATCGCATGATCTCTCCCACAGCTAGTTCACTATTGCTAAATAGCTAACTCCTCTAACTGAGCGAAAGCTGGGGTGTTTCAAAACTAAATCCAATATAATGCCTTTAATATGCAACTAACCCATATTCCTAACTCACTATCGGACGTTCTGAGAAAGAAAAGGGAGGTGAGAGGGAAGGGAACGAGGATTTTTTGAGGTAGGATTACTGGATTAGACATTGAAACATGTCACATGTGAACTAGGGGCAACAGGAATTCTCTTGTAGTACTGACCGCTGTGTTCACAGAAGTCATATTTGAAAGCTCATTTTTTATTAAGCTTCTAAAGCTACTCCAAAACACTGATAAGTGGTCACTACATTTAAATTAAACAAGTGTGGGCATTAAACATATCTGGTCAAACTGATCTAATTGAGGATTGCTGGTGGGCTCTCTTGACTTAAAAGAATACTCTGAGATCAAGCTTCTGCCTATTGGCCTGTACTGATTATCATTTATATTCAAATGATCGTTTATAATAACGAATGTGATGCAGCAGATATCTGCAGCACACAATGATCAAGTAAATGCCATGTTAAAAATGAGCCTAAGATACAGTGGTCTGAGTGCGTTTCAGGCGTAGTCTGCCATCTTCTCTCACCTCCCCTTCATGGGTAAGGGCCATCGAGTGGTGTGACCCACAGGCCACCTCAATCACCCTCTTGTTCTGCAGGTTAGTGGACACAAGCACAGGAGACACTCCCTGATTGGTTGTTCCGTTGCCCAGCTGACTGTACCCATTATGCCCCCACGCATAAAGCTCTCCCTCTGCAAAAGATGCATCATAATAGGTCATTAGACAGTGTCCAACAGCATAACTGAAAACTAAATTATGGCATTGTGGGTGGCAGAGTCAGGAAGGCAATAACACTACGCTAAAACGTATCTTTGGCCATTATTAGTCATCAATTTGTATATTAGGAACATTTACCTACAGGAAATAATCCTCTTGCTGCTTGCTCTTACAGTGAGAAATGCGGTATGGAATATTTTGATAGCTCTGCAGCATATGTTACTGTTTAAGTTCATTTTCAATGTTTATCCTTTTTAAAATGCAAACATGAGAATAACCAGTATTTCTTTTACATCTGACAGTACCATTATAAAGTATAAATGCTCTGACAACATTGAGAAATACAGCATTGTGACAGCATTTGCAAAATAAGCCATACCCTCCGTAGCGAGAAGCACATGCGGTCCACTGCCATAGCTGAGACTGACCACCTTTTTTCCACTTAGGCAGTCGAGCTTTTTGGGGACGATGGTGCTCTGACTGTCTCCTGTGCCCAAACAGTTACTGCAGTTCAGCCCAAAAACATATACCTGCAGAACAAAACACACAATTATGCCAGGTACTCCTCTGGGTCTATTAAAACTGCCCTGAATGCCACTGTCTCGTCTAATGCATTGGCATGTGCAAGTATAATCTGCCAATTATTTTTTTCTAAACAATATAAAATGATTTGCTGCTGATCAATAGGATTAAATGGCAAGTTCTCTAAATTCTAATTTGAATAGCATCAGTTTAAAGATCTAAAGGTTGCTGTTTAGTTTAATACTGGTGCTCCAAAACTAATACAGATAACAAGAAATGGAGGATTCTAATCACCAGATACCATTGTGCCAAGGGCACGGTTTAATCAACACACTTTCCCTGAACCACACTGAGTAATGTAATCTCAAAAAGACCAATGTGGTCTCTGACAGTTTACGACATAGTTGTCAAGGTGGGTGCTGGTAAGTATGCAACATGCTGGGGGTGTTTTGGGGTTATGGTACATCATACAAATCACTCCACTCACCTCATCATCATGGGTGATGTAAATGGCTTCATTTGCAGATGTTCCAAAGACACACGCCTTCCGTATAGAGGCAATGTCCTGTGCACTCATGAGGGTGAAGAGAGGCCATTTGCTGACGTCCACCATGGCTACACTGCTGATGTTCTGGGAGAAGGGGGAAAGAGACTTCGGGGCAGGGGCAGGGGCAGGGGCAGGGGCAGGGGCAGGGGCAAGAACAGGGGCTGAGGTTGAGCCAGCACAGCTATCGGAGGACACACTGCAGCTACTGGCACGGCTGATACTGACACACACACACACACACACACACACACACACACACACACACACACACACACACACACACACACACAGAGAGAGAGAGAGAGATAAGGCATTACATAAAACCTTAGCTGAAGCTAAGACAAGCATAAAGTAAGATTTACATATAGTAATCTTCCCTATAACATTACTAAAAATAGATCCCCCTAACCCAATATGAACAAATACAACACTACAGTACAGTTTGAAATTCATGACATTTGATGACAACATCTGGCACTGAGGCTGGATACAATGACTACTATCAACTTACCTCTTCTTCTTTACACACTGATGCATAATTAAAGTGTTACACATCGAAACATCAACACAGATAACTTTAAGACTATGCAGATCTGTAATGAGGCCAAGCTTGTGTTAAAGCTGTTGCAGCAAAAAAGCATAGCGAATGACCACTGCTACAATAAATGTAGTGCATTTGCTGCTCTGCTGGAAGCCTCTCAAAACACTCAATAGTGCACCTGCTAGTTCTCGAAAGCTAGAGAAAACACAGCTCTGGATTAATATATACACCGTTTGTTTTGTTTACTATGTAGCCAGCTGTCCTAGTTAGCCTGATAGACTGCAATTAATCTGGGTAAACAAGCTAGCCGCCTAGCAAGCTAAAGGAGCACTGCAAAGCTGTTTACCGAGAAAGACCCAAGATGTCACGAAAATTAAGCCTTTTACCAAGAACCATAAACTATTTTGCGAACTGAAAATGTAAGCAAAAGCAGAAAAATGTCTATCTGTGCCTGTTTTGCAGCTGTTGCTTCCAAGTTAGCCAGCCTAGCTGTCTTGGATACTGACCTACAGCATCGCTCCATCAGGGTAACCAGGAGAACTGAGAGAAGAAAAAATGAAGATAGTTTTTTTTTTCTTTTTAAAGAAAGCAGATACTGGACCTACCTAAGAAAGTACAAGAGGGGTTTGGGACAGCATTACCAGGCAGAGGAGGGGTCTAGTCCTCATTAAAGTCTCTCGTTCGCTCTCTCTAATAAAACTCCCACCGCCACAGTTTTGAGCTGCAACTACACAGCTACGTCACCCCAGTAACACGATCCTTGCACAAAAGAAAAGCCCTTATAAACAAAGCACAAAGCATAATTAAGCATAAATAATAAAGCCGAAGAATCAATAAAGTGTCATATCATCTTTAGAACTACATTATATCCCATTTGCTTAAAAAGAAGATACATTTAGAGCTTTCAAAACATAGATTGAGCTTAAAGGGGAATTTTTTTAATTATTATTTCTCTTATTGTAGTCATTCAGAAAGGCATCGTTTGAGTGAAAATGGTGTGTTAAAGAGGAAACACACCAAATCAAATTTCTATGCAAGTCAACTATGGCCCCACTCACTTGCATCTGTTCATTTGGGGCAAGCACACTGTATGGACAAAAGTATTGGGACACCTGGCCATTCCATCAACTTAGATTTTAATAACATTGGATTCAAATATACAGACTTTTAATATGACGTTAGTCCGCCTTTGTAGCTATAACAGCTTCCACTCTTATCGAAAGGCTTTCTGCAAGATTTTGGAGCTTTTGTTTCATTATAAAGGACATAAATTAATAGGCCGGGTCTCAGGAGGATAGAAATCAAATTGAATTAAATTAAGGATATTACTTTGTGCACTGGGGCAGTCATGCTGGGATAGAAAAGGGCCTTCCTCAAACGTCCACAAAGTTGGAAGCATTGGGTTGTTCAAAATGTCTTGGTGTGCTGAAGCACTAAGGCACCTGTCCAGGGGAAGCAAGGGGTACAATAATTAAGATGCATGTCCCAATACTTTTTATTATTATACTTTCACATACAACATAAACAGGGGCCTCCTGGGATCATCTCAAATATTCAGTGTGAACTATTTTGAAATGTCCTCAGTTTAAAGGAAGACGCACCTTTGCCTCAAAATGTAGATGAACTTGTTTTGCTCGATGGGAGGACAGATATAGGCTAACTGGTGGCTAGCAGCAAACCACAGATTTGCATGTTTACCTCAGGTAGTCTGCTTGTTCGATGATTCTTCTGACAGGGAACAGCCTCTGCTTCAAAGAAAAGCCCTATTTGTGAATGAAAGGAGCTTAAAATGGGGGCTTTGTTTTCAAAGAAGTTCCTCAAGACTCGACAGGTGGCTTTGCTGGGTTTGGACTCAGCTGGGAAGTCCACACTGCTCTACAGGCTCTACAGAGGAGTTGTCATGGAAACTTCACCCACCATAGGCTTCAACGTGGTGACACTGGATCTGGACAAGAAGACATCACTGACTGTTTGGGATGTAGGGGGGCAGGGGGCCATGCAGGCCAACTGGAGGTACCACCTGGAGGGCTGCAAGGCTCTGATGTTTGTAGTGGATGCCAGTGACCACTCCAGGATGGAGGAGGCCAAAAAGGCTCTGAAGAAGGTCCTTAGTGACCAAAACATGCAAGACGTCCCCCTGATGGTCCTGGCCAACAAATCAGACCTGCCCAACGTGATGATGGTCAGTGAGGTGTCCAAGCAGCTGGATATGGAGAGTTACAAAGACAGGATTTGGGAGATCCAGGCCTGTAGTGCTTTGAAAGGACTGGGACTCCAGCAAGCTTTACAATCTGTGATCAGACTTGTTCAGAAGGTTTGAGAGAGACAAGATTGAAAAAGTTTTTTAAAAAAGCATTAAGTATCAATATTCTGTGAGTACCTAACTTGTGAACTCAAGGTTTATTTGATCATTTATCTATTTATTGTAAGACATTTTTTATTTAGTAACAACTATGAAATGACTAATGTATGTGGACCATGGGCCTTTGTTTTAAAGCACTTAGTGTTGCTATCGTCAGTATTGATGTTTTTTAAGCCAAATTTTTGAGAAGGTAACAGTAAGAAGTTAGAAATATCAGGACTGGTGTTGGGATGCTAGCCTTTGTATTACTCTGTATCAGAATGAAAAGCAAATCACTAACATCCACTATAGAAATGTGCACTAGGATGGATGTACACAAACTAATTTTTTTTCATACTATAAGATTTATGTTTTAGGAGAAAATGGAAGTGCTCAAAACACCACAGGGCCTTTTTACTTTTTATTTAATTATAATGACATTGATAAATACTGTGGTTCTATGTAGTACATAGAAGTAGAGACCAGGGACTGGATGAGGGCCAAATTTTGCCTTTTTGTTTTGTAAATTGACAGAAGGAAGACACATGTAGGAAAGGGACATGCAGTTATCTTCAAAGACACTTTCTATAATGATTTACTGCAATTTGTTAGATGTGGCACCAAAGACAGTCTTCGAGATGAGATTTATTTAATCCACCCAATAGCAAACTGAAATTTCCTGATCTTAATAAACGCCGCATAAAGAGCCATGTGTTTTAATTATTTTATTTGATCATGCTAACAGACTAATGAAGTGAACTGTCATTACAGAATAATAATGTTGTGCAAAGACATGAGCACGACAAGTAAGATTATAAAACTGTATAACTGAGTTTCGCTGTATTGTACTAAAACCTTTTGTGTGGTGTTTCAAATACATCTACATTCATGGGTGTGTTTCAGATACACCCACATTCATTCACCGACTATAATTTTGGTGCTATATAAAAACGAACAGCAGCAAATGTGTGCTCACAGTAATGTTGTTTTGTAGAAACCACTCTTTTTTTTATAGATTATTGGAATAATTCAATAACTGAGCAAAAATAAATCCATAAAATCTTTCCTCCGGATCTATTTCTGCTTCTTCACACTGTTATGGTACCTCTGTAGCTCCTTCCAAGACTGGTAGAGCAGCATTCCAGGCACCAGAATCCATATACCATTAAAAAAGACAAGGTAGACCCACAGGTAGAGCCAATTACGAGTGTTCAGGTTAGGACTTCCTATCAGCCAGTCTGGGCAAAAGGTCATCCAGCCTCCATACAGTTCACATACGCATAGGGTGATTTGGACAAAGTGCCTGCAACAGAGAAAGGGTAGGGGATAAAGTTTACACAAGTAGCAAGGTAGCACAGGCAGGCTCAAAGGTTAAGACTAATGATTTTGTAGATATGATCTCAGTTGCAGTGTGAAAAGCACTTACTTCTGAGCCACTCAACTACTTCTACTAATTTGTCTTAGAGAGGGCAGAATACATGAAAACTGCACAGGTTAGGTCTAAGTAGATTTGTTGGTGTTTTAGTACTGTCTGTTACTATCTTACCTGTAGTGCTTCTCTCTTACAATGGCGTAAACCAATAGAAGTGCTAAGAACCCGTCCAAGACAACTGTAAGCAGTTCCAGAGATACTATAGTTGGGTCTGAGTGTAGCCAACGCTGGTCTGCCTTACCATATTCTTTCCCTGTGGATCATTTCCAACAAGATATGCAGATTTTACAGAATTATGTAATGCAATATGAAATGCACAAAATACCAACACTCACCGCTAGATGTCGCCGTAAGCTTCTATTACAGCCTTTATGTACAGTACTACGTTAAATCTAAATGGGTCAATTCAAGCTTATTAAACAATATAATTACACTATATGGACAAAAGTATTCGGACACAGTCATTAATTACTGAATGCAGGCGGCCTTACTTACAGTAAAGGGCAATCTTGACATACAGTAAAGGGCAATCATGACATTTTGGACAACGTCAACGTTGTGGACAGTTTGAGGGGAAGGGCCTGTTCTATTGCAGCATGACTACACGAAGCAACGTCTACGTGTGGAAGAACTTGACTGGCCCACACAGAGCCCTGACCTCAAGCCCATTCAACAACTTTGGGATTAACTGGAACAGAGACTGTGAGCCAGGTCTTCTCGTCCAACATCAGTGCACTACAAAAAAAGAATGGGCACAAAATTCCCACGGAAACACTCCAAAAACTTGTGGAAATCTTTCCAAGAAAAGTGGAAGGTATAGCTGCAAAGCTGGAACCAACTAAATTTTAAACTCTATGTACTCGAATGAAAGGTAATTTAAGTCTAGTTATTATGTTAGTTGTTGTATAGATGCTCTGACTGCAGTATCTTAGTTAAATAGTTGACATGGATTTAAGCTGTTTTTCAGGTAAG
>JBBPDE010000083.1:17263614-17276297 GCA_037974605.1 Nannopetersius ansorgii | reverse complement strand
ATAATGTGTATAAATAATAAATATACTCTCATTCATAAATATATATATATATATACACACACACATACATACATACACACACATATATATATATATATATATATATATATATATATAAAAATGGGGCAATACTACTTACTTGCACTTTGCTCAGCATTACTTATGGTGCAACACTAAACACTCAAAGTTTTGCATACTGCATGTGTACTCAGCTGCTGATGACAAAGTAACTTAAGAAAAGGTTTACTAAATGAATTAAAGGCTCACTTTTTTGTTGCGTGGTGTGACAGTACTTACCCTCACACCAAGACAAAAGTGCATAGTAGTGGGCATTTAAAATTTACACTGATGTAAATTTTATTTAATGCAATGAATAAATGAATACATTTACTTTAACTTATTTGATTAACAATGGAGTAGTCTGAAACAAGAGTCCAGTAAGGTTTAAACCAGGGGTGTTGAAATGAATCGTATCCACAAAAGGACCGGTGTAGCTGCAGGATATAATTCCAATAAAGCAGGACCACACCTGGTTCTACTTATTTAAGCAACTGTCTCAGCCATAAAATGTGATCAGGAGATAGGAAAACCTGCAGCCACACACTGGGCCATTACACAGAAGACTGGACACACCTTTTTAGTAAGAGTATTTTAGTTTGAACAATTCGGAAGATACAAATATAAAATAGCTACAATAAAAGCCCACAGGTTGCAGCAAATCAGCATATTACAGCCTTGGGTCAAAAACAAACACTGAGGCAAGAATTTAAGCTCATGTTGCTTGTTGAAATGTAGAACACCAGTCATGACACTTCAGGTGTTTTCACTTTTTGGAAAGTGAAGTCAGTACCCTGGACAGCACCCATGACACTATATGGCATCGTTACACCAGCTGAATAGGGGGAAAACCATCTAGACACACCATATGGACAAAAGTATTGGGACACATCTGTTTGGTCTAGGCCCCTTATTCCTTAATGCTTCAGCATACGAAGACATTTTGGACACCATCGTGCAGCATGACTGCGCCCCAGTGTACGGTCACGCTGTGTACTGAGGTGGGGGCCCCATTCATATTAAAGTGTATGTATTTGCATGCAATGTCATTAAATGCCCTGTTGGTGGAATGGTCAGGTATCCCAATCCTTTTTGACCATGTGAGGGAAGCAGCAGTGGCTGGATCTAAACTGTGAGAAGACTCAAAGACCCAAGCAAGAGTTAAATGTCTTCAGAGGGATGCACATTATATACTTTTTCTTAAATTATATGTGTCGCACTACTAGGCAGACTAATTTCCCTAAAACAATTTTAAGAATGACCATCTAAATATTCCGTTGTACTGTCTCCACTGTAGTTCAAAATCCAGTAGGGGCAACACTACAATCTCTGCTCTTGCGCCATATGTTGCCATGGAAGCAGCGTTGTAGCCTCTCGTTCGCTCAACTTTTGTAAGCTGTGTAGATAAGAGTAAAACGTAACAAGTCAGAAAAAACATTTTCATAAGCAGGGGATAAGTTAGCAGCAGCAGAAGTGAAGGAATCAATCCTTTCCTTGTCCACTCCCAAAATGTACACAATAAACACGTTTGAGGCCTTTAAACATATCATGTCTTCCTACTAACCTCTCACTGTACATTTCTTTTTCTTTTTTGTCCAATGATTTAAAAATGCACCACTCAAGCGACTTTAAACAAAGTAGTGCGTGCCAGTAAGCTTGCCAAGATATCTATTAGCTTCTAAACGTGGTGCTGTGGCCTTCACACACACATCAATACAGTGACTAGACCTCAAAAGGCTTGTGACATCACACAAACGGGACAAACTGTTTAAAAAAACGATTCCATTGGAGAAATCAAATTAAAATAATCCTCCTTTTTTCGGACTTGTTTCATAAATGCTGCTTCAGGGAGTGGGGAGACTGGCTTTCTATGGCGATTAGGTGCCAATTGTGCACATCTAGCATACCCATTTATAATAACACAAGATCAATATTAAGAACAGGTGGCATTTGTTGTGCTTAAAGAATCTGATGGCTCAAGGTACAAGTTGTACAAAAGTAAAAGAAAAGCAAAGATAAACATTACTGAATTAGACCCACTGTGACAGTAAACTAACACACCTAGCTTTCTATAAAGGTCAACGAGCTCAACAAGCACAAACAAAGGTGGTAAAGGACACACACACTATACTCAGAGTGCGTTTAAGGACAGGAAATAAAGTGTGAATCAGAAGAGAGCAATAAAGAACAGATGGCTAACAGCAAGTTTATTTTGGTTAGGATAATTGATACATAAAGCACGTCCTGAGGGAGTGATGAGTGAAGTATGGCCTGTTATGGAGTTTCTAGAAGAGAGGAAGAAGGGTGAAGAGGGGATGAGTAGGATAGAAGTAGTAGTAGTACTAGTAGTAGTAGTGCATAGGATAAAAAAAAGCAAAATTAAATGGAGAGCGGACCAGTTACAAGTCAGCCAGGAGTATCAGAGTAGAATTAAAACAGAATTACTGTAGAGTCCAGAGCACAGCAGAAAGCCTTATCGTAAAGTGGCTTGAAAAGGGGAATGAGAAGGAAAAAAACAAAACAAAAACAAAAACCCCTCAAAGACTCCGGAGAAACGGAGACACTGAGACATGACACCCGAGAGACTCCATCCTAAAAAACACGCCCAACGTTAAGCGCCAACTATTAAGAAAAAGATTTGTTCTGCTTTCAGTCTCTGAAATGAAAAACAAAAGGCACAATGAATTTCAACTCGTTCTTTATCTTTAATATGCACAAGAGCTGAAAAAAATTACAGATGAGCCACCTTAAAGAGTATTTCAATGCTAAAATTTATAAAAAGATACAAACAATCAGAGGCCAAAATGTCGCTTTTTTTTTCCTCGTTCATTTTTTTTTCTCTTCAGCAAGTAAAAATCTTGCAACCAGGAAC
The DNA here is from genome assembly GCA_037974605.1 of Nannopetersius ansorgii. Classification (NCBI taxonomy): domain Eukaryota; kingdom Metazoa; phylum Chordata; class Actinopteri; order Characiformes; family Alestidae; genus Nannopetersius; species Nannopetersius ansorgii. The sequence goes on along the minus strand of JBBPDE010000083.1, from coordinate 17,273,368 downwards.
AAGCTTGTATCAACTTCTGATACAAGACAAAAAAATTTTCTTAATTCTTTAAAGTGGCTCGTTTATTTTTCTAGGTGTCTAGATCATGAGTTTCACACCTATGCAGGCTTTTTTTTTTTCTTCTTTTGTTCATCAACAATAAATGGCTAATTCCAAAAAAACGCCAGGGCTGCCATTTGTCCTCCAATCCTCGTCCTCAGTAGTCTGCAGCCAAACCACAACTACATTAGTCCCAATGTAATTTTCCTCTTTTTTTTTTTTCTTTCCCCCCCATACATCCCTTTACAAATAAATGCACAGGGGGAAAAAAAAGAAAGAATTGTCCAGTCACAACAGTTAGAAAGCCCATTTCCAACATTTCATTTTCAATTGTTTGTCATCACAAAGTCAATGTTAAAACAAAAAGAGAGAGAGAAAAAAAAACGTCCCCATTAATTGTGAATCAGTAACACAACGTCATTATTGTTCTCAAGTGTCCCAACAAACAACTAACATGTGTGGCAGCTTTTCAATTTATACTTTACACAAGAGAGATACTTTTTTTTTTTTTAGTTTGTACAGTTATGTTTGGTAGCAAATAAATTTCGAGGAAAAAAACCCAAAACAATACAAACAAAAACAAAAAAACCATGGACATCCGTTTTCCATTGCTTGTGTCTAAATTAAGCGAATGTCGCTATAGCCAAAAAAATAATATATGTATATTTATATTTATATATTTATATATTGGGACAACTCGAAAGTGTGCATATAAGACAATCAAAGCTGCAAACGTGGAAGCTCCACCAATCACAAAAAAAAAAAGATCACAGTTCAATCATTTTTTGCAAAGTTACTCTTTGCTAATGATTTAAGCCTTATTTTTTTTTTAACTTAGAGAAAATATACTCCCCTCGGAGGGGGGGAGAAACGAGAGAGAGAGAGAGAGAAAAAAGGATGGACCTGGTCAAGAAGGCTTTTGGATGTTCTTTTCCTTGTGTGCTGAAACCTATTTCTGCGATGATGAAGCAGTCGAAACCATGGATGAGGTGCTCCTGTAAGCACGAGGCTGAATAATCCAGTGCCTGTTCCGTGTGTCAAAGTCCATAAACACTGTAATTCTGCAACAAATTATGTCTTCCTATGTTTGACACCGACGCCGTGCGTTCCTCTGCGCCGACGCAGCCTCGGTTCCTTGTGCCCGTAGAGAGACTGCGGATTTAAGTGACTTGACCGTGTTAAAGAAGACATCCTGTCTGTACGTTTGTTTTGTGATTTGCTGATTTTTTTTTTTTTTAGTTTTTTTCCCCATTTTTGTACATAAGAGTCATAGGTTCATGATGACGTTATAAAAAAAAAAAACAACATAAAGAATCGGTGCTAGCTTCTTCTAAGTCCTTTTTGCACAAAACATGTCTAAAGAATAAATCCCCACTGTAAAAAAAAAAAAAAAAGGACCGAAAAGTCCATAGGGGGGCAGTGGGGGGAGGGTCAGGTTTCACATGGCTTAGGACAGCAGAGGCTGGATGTTTTGAGTGTCTGTCGGGCGCTCTAGAATAGACTTCTGCATCGGGGTTGTGACATCTTAATCAGAGAAACTGGTAGGAGAAAAAAAAAAAAAAAGAACTTAAAAAAAAAAATTCCCTGCCTTCAAATTCCGGGATCGTCTTTTTTCCCCCCCTCCCATCTTCCTCATCGGCTGATATGATGGCTGGTAGAACGTTAGAACTTTCTAGAAATGTTCATGCACACGTATGACTCCAGTCTGTGTGTTTGTGTATGTGCGAGTGAGCAAAAAGAGCAAAAAAACTTTTTTTTTTTCCTTTTTTTTGGCAACTGCAGTATGACCAAAGAGGTGCGTTGTGTTTATCCTCTTCTATACGAAATGTGTAGACTTCCCTCCGACTTCGGGTAAAGCTGGAGAGAGACGCTCTCCATCCTTCAGTGCTAGGTTTTGTTTGTAAGTTTTTCATAGCGTCGTTGCTTTTAAGTTAGTGGGTTGTCGGTTGATCGGTGATGGTTGGATTGTGGGGAGGTGCGGCGGGGGGGTTGAGCAGCAGGGGGTCCCGCCGTCTTCAAGTTCTGGGTTTGGCTCAGTTAGAACTTGAACTCCTTAGTTTGCAGGTTGGAGGCCGGGTCAAAGTTGTAGGTGCCTCCTTGTGTGGGTTCGGGGATCAGACTCGGGTCCTCGTCAATCTAGAGAGAAAAGAAAAGAGAAAGGAAAATGAAAAAAAATGAAGAGGGACCTGGATGGGTATTTAAAGAAAATAAATAATGCTAGTAATCATTTATATAGTCCACGGTTCAAAACAAGTTTATAAAAACTTGATAAACATTTAAAGTAAAATACTAAAGAAAGAAAGAGGTAGAAATGTCATTTAGTTTCATAAGTTCAAGATCTTTCTGGGTAAATAATTTTTTTTTTTTGAGAGAGAGAGAGAGAGAGAGAGAGAGAGAGAGAGACAAGTCACACTTACATCGTCTCCTGAAAAGTACTGATCGATGATCTCAAATGCTAATTTGTAGATGTCTTCATTTTCGTGCTGCTGTAGGTTTTCGATCTTTTCCAGTCCTGACGGAGACACACAAGAGCCCAAGGTTAACACACAAAATACCAGATTGTGTGCTTGGCCATTTACTCCCAGCAAAAGTGTCTCCATCACACAGGTCAAAAACTTAGCTTGTGTTCCATTTACCTCCGCACTCCTCAATAATCTCAGCGATGGTGCTGGCCTCTTCGCCGGCCATGATGAGGATGTTCTTCAGACCGTCTAGAACCACCTGCACCACCTGCGAGTCCTTCACCGACAACAGGCTGCAGAAAGGCGGGATCACGTTCTGCTGCACCAAGTACTCCACCTGCCATTCACCAGACCATGATACAGTCAGAAGACAGAGGACGAGGCACAAGGTACACATCGTTGATACGTTCTAACGCGGACGGTGCCAGAGGTTAACTAAAATAATTTCATTTATTTTTATTGGCATTGCTTATGATGCATGCTGTTTTACTCACTAATTACATTAATCCGAGCTGTTTTTTCACTCACTGCACTTGCAAGGTCGACAGTTTTGCCACCAAATTGGGAAATTAAATTTAAAATGTAGACACAGATAAAAATTAAATTTGCGGATAGGGAGAGGGGCACTTGGACCACTAAATCATTCATGAATACCTTTTTTTAAAAAAGAGTAAGATTATGTATGCTTCAATCAAGTTGATTAAGGGGAATACAGCTACAGTAAATGGGGAGAGAAATACAGGAACCCTTAAAACAGTTAAATGTGACTAAAGTTTATTAGTTTTTCACTTTAAAGAGCAGAGCATATGTACGTGTTTTAGGAGAAATACCCACAGCTGCTTGTGTGAACAAAAAGAGTAAAGCAGCGAGAGAAATTATTCTGTTCACGATTTGAAAATGACAGAGCTGTTAGCAGGAATTTCATGGCAGACAAGTCCATTTTTATAAATTACTGTTCAAGGGCTGCAAGTGTGAACGACACGAAGCCTGAACATTAACTGTAAACGTGTCCTCATAATGTCCTGGGGTTTATGCGAGAAAAGGGCTTTACATACAAAATTTGTTCATTATACATATGACCAGTAATTCAAATACAAACCTGATCTTTCCTTCCACTTATTGTTAAGTTGCTGATGGCCCATGCAGCTTCTTTCTGTGTCCCAAAATCACCCTTTTCAAAGACAGACGAAAAAAAATAAACGTTAAGGCAAGAGGTATGAGCATATATTCAACATTTGCAAACACAGAATCAATCATTCACTGGTTCCAGCGTAGTTACTGTTACGCTGCACACTACATACATAGTCAAATGTTTGGGAACACGGTTCCCTTTTTAAAAAATTGAATCGCATTTACTTCCAGTAAGGAAAGAAAAAAGAGGCAAAGGTTTTGACATCTATTTGTTAAACGTTTAGGTACGTTTCTTGGCGTTAAGATTAGGTTTGACTTAAATACTGCATTGACAGTTCTCTTTTGGCCCAAAAAGGTGTGATTGCTGATCAGTGCTGGCACCAAAAGGAGATATATTGAGCAGGGCCTGGCATACATCACTCCCTCAAAATAAAAGCAGCTGGTAATTAATATGTTATTGCAAACCGACAAAGGAAAAATGAACATTCTGAAAAAACAGATTTCATTCATGTTCTGGTGGTTAGAGAATCAAACAATGGTCAGAGGCACCACTGTGGTTCCCTTGAGCACTTGCCCCACCCCCCGGGCGCTGTGTTCCTGGCTGCCCACTGCTTCACTTGGCGAATGGGTTAAATGATGTTCACACTGTGTGCTCTGCTGTGGCACGTTCACATATGACAACTGGACTTTACATTTCAGTAGCTGCTGCACTTCACACATGCTGACACCAAAGACTGTGGACCGAAGGTAGGTCACCATATCTATGCATTTGTCCAATCCAAATGAGTCTCACACACAGACCTTTGGAGAGCAGCCAGTGCCACAGCACCCAGGGAGCAGTCAGTGCTTTGCTTAAGGGCACTTCAGCCATAGAAGTTGAGGGCTATTGAATTTACTCTCCCCGCCCACATTCTTTAAAGCTGTTCCAGAGGATCACACCAGTGACCTTTAGGTCACAGGCCCACCTCTCTAACCTTTAGGCCACGGCTGTTGCACGAACCTCTGGCAGAAGCGTATGTATATGTTCCCAGATAAATGGAATACGTTTTGGATGTGTTTGTGTGTGTTACCTTGGCCAGCTGGTGTATGATCATAGGGATGAGGCCTGCATCTATCACGGCCTGCACCTGCTGCTGGTTTCCTGCTGTGATGTTGGACAGGAACCACACTGCCTCCTGCAGGGAGACAAAAACACACAGAACCGTCTGGTCAGAGGGGGGTTCCCCTAATGCAGATCAACTTCTATCCCTTCAGAGAGGTCACTGAGCCTCTAAAGGCTTGTATTCATATAGAACTACCAGCAGAGGTTATTGTGTCCAAGACGTATAAGCAGCTTAATGATTAACTTCAGGTCTGTTTTTGGACTGGAAGGAGATGATGCCTGTTTTAACTGATGCAACATTATTACACATAACATACTTAAGTGTGGGCTATAAAATAGACTTCTGCTTCTGAAGAGTCTGCATTTCTACACACATTTAATGTGATCATCTAGGGAAAGTATATTCTTTTCAGACAACATAAAGGAGGGCTTGGTAAAATGAATGAAATTAGTCGTAAGTCAGAAATAGTACAGTAAGGGTGTATTTGTCATTCTCAAAACGAATATGTAAACATTTTTGCAAAATTTCACCACATTGTTCTGAATGTGAGTTCGTTATTGGTCTGGTTCCAGAGCTTAAAAAGATGTCTGGCCAGTAATAGGAGTCATTATGTCACTTTTGAAAAGTTAATGAACCAATCCAGATTCTAAAGAAGCATCCTGTTACTCCTATGCTGATCTGGTACAATCGGGAAGACTGAGAAGGGGCGTGTGTGTGTTTGTATGCAATTACACACCTTGTTGATCTTCTCTTTAGGGTGCGTGAGCAGGTTGGGGAAGTGAGAGAGTACATCACAGTTCAGAACCACCTGAGTCTGCTCATCTGTCCCCGTCACAATGTTACCCACCGCCCTCAGTGCTGCTGTCTGTGGAGAAAGTGGAGGGGGGCAATGTAACCGAGAACAATCTGAACATTTCAAGCAAAATACCAGTGTGTGTGTGTGTGTGTGTGTGTGTATATACTTGCATTCAGCCCAAGTTTACATATTCATTAATATACTGTATATATTTTACAATACAGACATTTCTATATAGTATAGTGTACATTTTATACTGTACCAATGATATAGTATTTTATTCTATTGTTATCTTAATTTTTGCTGCTCTTAACTTTCTGCTGTAACAAAGCAAACGTCCCACTTTTTCAAGAACCAAGATTCAAGATTTTATTTGCCATTTGTGCATGAGACCAGAAGTCCATGCACATTGGAATTCTTGTGCAAAGCTCGCCGGGTCAGGTTACATTTTTGATAGGTAGAAAGATAGGAAAAATAAAAGAGAATAAAGCAGTCTACTAGTAGTATATAAAATATAAAAATATATAAAGATAGAAGTATCACTATACAAGAGGGTTATCTACAAAGGATTTATTATTATTATTTTTTTAAATACAAGTACTTGCACATTTTACAATTGCACATTTTGAGTATTGCACCTGATATTGTACCTGAAGTTTTACAATTCTAACTGCTTCAGTTCGCATATTGCACCTTAAACAGACAACAGTACAAGTGAGGTATTGGTGTTATTTTTAAGTATTCAGTGTTTTTTTTTTGTTTGTTTATTTATTTTGCCGTCAGTCTGACTGTGGCGTGTCCAGTGTTTTTGTTAAGTGTTCATTGTTTTTACATTTACATTTACATTATTTATCAGACGCTTTTATCCAAAGTGACTTCCAATCCCTAATTACAGGGGACAGTCTCCCTGGAGGTCTTGCTCAGGAACCCATTCGAACCCATGACCTCTTGGTCTAGAGGCAAGTATCCTACCCACTGCGCTGTCACCACCACCCACTTTTTGTTTTGCCATCAGTCTGACTGTGGGAAAAAGCTGTTGAAGAATCTTGTTGTGTGTGATGATGCTGTCCGCTCTGTTGTGTCTCAGGTTGTATGTACAGTGTTTGTGTCTGAACAGTGAGTGAGCTGGATGTTGTGAGTCCCTGATGATTCCCTCTGCTCTTCTCCGACAGCGCTGTGTGTACAGAGAGTCCATGGAAGGAAGTTTTGTCCCTATGATCCTCTCCGCAGTCTTTATGACTGTTTTCAGGGCCTTCCTCTCTGCCTGTGTGGTATTCCCATACCAGACAGTGGGGACTGATGAAAGGTTTATCTTATCTTTCTATACCAGTTAAGACAACTTAAACATTAGCACTACTCTAAGCCCATTTCAGGCACTCCTTACTTCTGCTGTGTTGAAACATACTGAAACAAGACAGTACAGTATTGTATCAGACCAGATTAAGAAATAATCTGTATAATAAACCCAACACATCCTTGGAAATACAATTTTACTGAATTGTGAATTCAAGTCATGCCTTGAGTTCCATTATAAATTCTCTTGGTTATGTTGCCCACATCACAAGGAAAAGGACACTCATTATGCAATTATGTGGCTTGAGCTGGATTTTAACAGGAGAAATAACTGGTCTAAATCTGAATTGTCAAGCTGTCCAGTCCCAAATGAGAATGCTGCCTCCACAGCCATACTTCCGTTCATCTATTATTGTTATTATTGTTACTATAATTAATATCATCATCTCTTTTCTTTACCTGAACTTTGACTTCTTGATGGCTGAGTAGGGGGACAAGGAAGGGGACGACACCTGAGTCTATGACCATCTGTATCTGCTCGTTTCCTCCGTCTGTTAGGTACGATAATGCCCACACTGTGTCTACGAGAATCTAAACAAGGGTGGGAACGATTAAGAGAAAGGGTAGGCAAAGAAAGAACATTAAAAATAAGAAATACAGAATAAAAATGTAATTAAAAAGGAGATCAAAACATTTTGAAGTGTGCAAAAGCATTCTAGTCTAATGCGAATTTTAAAATGCTTGAAACTATTCACTGTGAAGGGATCAATCTACTTACATTTATGTCTGTGTGGTATATGAGAACACATAGTGCAGGAAGGATCTGTGAAAGACAGAGATTATTTTTAAATCAGGGCATACAGGCGACTGAGTCAATCTAATGTAGTCATCGGACCAGCCTTTATATGTGTATTCCAGACAGACAGCCAAAAACACACGTGCGTACACACAACCTCGTCTAGTGACTTCTCGGCAGCAGGTGGTTCAGCAGAAGTCCTTTCATCTCAAAGCTGGATCATCTGATCACAGCGATAGACCAGGACAAAATACATATTAAAACTCCAATCATCAGTGTCTGGATTATTTGTCAGAATCCACCTCTTCCAAAGCAGGTCAGAGCTGTTTATTACAGTTTGTGTGCACGGAGGCTAGAGGAGCAGCCAGCAACAGCTGGGGTGAAATAAGATTTCTACAGGAACACATCATCTTAAACCAGCAGGCAGGGTTACACAGGGATTTCACTGGGGTTGCAGTCAGGCCAGAGGGGAGTGTAAAAACACACAGGAGCTTAGAGCGCAGCAAGACATCACAACAGGTCCTGCGCTAATGATTTTACCACAGTTAAGACCTATTCCCAGCATAAATAAATGAATGAACGAATGGATAGTTCGATAAATAAATATTAAAAAAATACTTTTAAAAAGGTCACATGCAGTCTTAAACTGGAGGGAAGTCATTTCTTTCCTCTCATTTTGAAAAACACAACACTGTGATTTCACACTGGCAATCCTGCAGGCAGTGATGGGCAGAGCTTAGATTAAAAGGTGTTGCCTACTGTCAGACTGACAAATCTTAGGTGTCCTTAAGAACAGTTCTACATGGCTGCCTAGTTTGCCCATGTACAGAGTCACACCTGAGTGTGCACAGTGTGTGCACCTTTTAGTTTCAGTGCCTCAAAGAAAACTACGCATTCTATTAGATCTTTTCTATTGCTTGAAAAATCTGATTTTCCTTCCTTTCATCTTTTCTTGCATAAATCAGTCAGAGGTCGATCAGTGTGTACTTGGGAAAATAAAATAAATTACTACTTTAAATAAGTCATGTGACTGTGATGCTGGACTCCAGGTGTTCAGCATCAATACACTGAAACATAGTTGTGTATTGAAACTTTATAAAACAGTTGAAAAGTATCATCAGTAACTTCTCTAAAGGAAAAGTAAATTGTGGGAGCTATTGTTATGTAGATCACACAGGCTGGAACACAAAGATAAATCATTAAATGACTCTGTAGAATGTACAAAGAGAGATGCTCATAAGTGATAACTGCTGGCGGCTGCGGTTCTTCACACCGGCAGTGAGTCAAGCCAAGCCACGCCGAGAGCTGTCCTTATTGATCCTGAGAGTCGGATCGAACAGTTCTAGATGTGAGCACACAGCGGCGTTTTGTATGTCCTTCATCTTGCTCAACATCGACAAGAATGAGCTTTCTTTTAAAGAACAATGAAGCACATTAGTGTATCGGCAGGAGCCGTGTGTCTGACTGTTAATGTGCCACTTTAATTCAGATCAGTGACAAAACATCAAAACAGATATCAACAGATTTAACCATGTTAATGTACGCCGCTTTATGTAATATGCTCTCTTTGTGATGTACTAGACGTTTCCCTAGTAAACACAAACATCATCTCACCTCCTGAACTGTTTCCATTGGTGGGGGAGGGTCTTTGTTTCGGCACAGGTTCACGATGACCCAGGTGACGTTCCTCAAGAAGGTGATTGGGATAGAAGGATTGATGAACGACAACAGGGGTTTGACCACGCCCAGCGAGATGACGTAGTCTCGACACTGTGGTCCATCACCTGCACGGATCACACACACACACACAGTCAAAAGCGTGTATTCTACATGCAGCTCTCTTTTCTCTTAATCTGTCAAAGAATCTTTCTAGAAATGAATGAAGATCGAAGACTTCCAAAGTTTTCAAGAGTCAGATTTTTTCTTTCAGGACTTTCACACAAAATTAGGTCAATTTGTTCCTTTGAGAATTTAAAAAAAAATATTTCAATATCTGGAGATCATTTCCGCGGCCGTGGGTCATGTGGTACCAGTCCGCGGACTGCACAGAAAAAAAAGAAAAAAAATCTTGTATGAAAATGCTGTTAATAAAGCTGCGAGTACACACTGGATTTACGTTTATTATTATATTTTA
>JBBPDE010000083.1:17236767-17248766 GCA_037974605.1 Nannopetersius ansorgii | reverse complement strand
GAGAGAGAGAGAGAGAGAGAGAGATAGATAGAGATAGAGAGAGAGAGATGAGTCACAGCAGGCTGAAAGCTGGGCAAAAAGCAGTGGGAAAACACACCATGGGCCAGAGGCCTGAAGCTTCCTCTAGTGACTTGACAGCTTGGCACTGCTGAGATCAACATAATGACACAGTATGTGTGTGTAAGAGTGATAGAGTGCGAGTGTGTGTGTGTCTGTACACATAGAGGTTGCTGATATTTTGTGAGGACATGCTGGTGCTGGTGCACCTGACGCACTGGTAGCAACCTCAATGAAATCTCCAGGCTGCACCGGGGTTTATAACTACCATAGGTCAATTCTGTTTAGCCTTAAGCCAAGCCCTCCATTTCTAAACTAGGCTATATGGAAATAAGTATTGGGATGTCTGACCATTACACCAACAAGGACTGCGACACTGCATTCAAATACATAGCCGTAAAAACGGAGTTGGTCTCCCGTTGCAGTTATAACAGCTTCCACTCTTCCTGGAAGGCTTTCCACTAGATTTTGGAGTTACTGTGGGAATTCGTGTCCATTCTTTCTGTAGAGCATTTATGAGGTCAGACACTGATTGAGGGATGTCCTGGCTCGAAGGCCCTGAAAAACATGTGTCCCAATACTTTTGTCCATATAGGTTTCAATCGATTGCCAGGGTTCTGTGTGAAGATCTTTCTCTCCAGTAACACAGCAGCAATCATGGAGCAACCCAAGCAAGTGAAAGCACTAATCTAAACTCAAACAGCAGTGGTTAACAGATGCTGCACAGGAACTGTTAATGTGTCAATTGAATTCCGGACTTAGAAAAGTCTTTGAATGGGTGTTGGCACTAACGACAAAAGCACAAAATCAAAGACTGCACAATATTGTAAAAATACCGTGTTGCAATTCTGTTGCTACATATTCGAACTGCAATATATTTCAATATATTAAGAGACCCTTATGGTAACAAGATTCTAGTCATCAAAACATTCACAGATGTTCAGCACAATGAAAAATGGGAATGCTCCAAGGGCTAATCTGCATACTGTGATATCAGCAAAGCAAAGGTTCACAATGACAATTACAAAACAATATCTTGTACAGCACTGCTGTAGTAGGTTTGGATCTTAAAGCATGATTGAAATTGTATCATCCTGCTGGCTCCAATGGCTATTAGAAAAAGAATCAGCTCCCACCGGCCAGAAATGTAGAACCACCAGACTGCCTGTTACCTCACTATTCTAGGATTTTCCTTTTTGCTTCTATTTATAATCAGTCCGTCCAACCATTTAAGCAATGCTTTAAGTACCAGCAGTGTTCGGTTATTCATAGACTAAAAATGAAGACATCAGGATAAGGCGCAGGGTACAAAATACTACAACCACATTCTACAGTCAGGACTGTTTATCTGGCCTCACAGAAGCCTATATTGTGAATTATGGTGACCCAGTGGCTGTATCTCCCGATCCAACATACTGACCTAAAGTATCCCACAGTTCCCACTACGGCACATCCTCTTAATCCAACGGACCGTCTGTCTACAGACGCCTGCTCTCAGGGCAAGAACTCTGGAATGAGACTCCTTTTAAATTCCTGAAATAGCTGAAACAAGAGTAGCGATGGCTCTTCTTGTTTCACCCAACATCTTCAGCCATGTGTACAGCAGTCCAGAAAAAACAACTTCCAACACACAGGCTTTGCTGGATCCAATGTGGGGAATGTTCAGACTAAACAGTCTCAAATAACATCTCTCAATTGGGATTACGGAAGGATAGCTGTCTATACTACAACACTTTTCACTTCCGAGATTAACAGTGTTGGGCAATAGTGACTCAAACACAAGCAGAAGTGAGCCAACACTACTGTACCACAACTGTGCACTATAAATGTTCGAGCTGGAAAACGAGCACCTCCTCGCTGTTCTCTTGTTTACATGACAGCCTCAACACTACATGGACAAAAGTATGGGGATGCCTGACCATTACACCAACTGGGACTTTTATAACATTGAAGTTGACCTCCACTGCAGTTATAACAGTTTTACTCTTCTCAGAAGGCTTTCAACAAGATTTTGCAGTGTGTCTATTGGAATCTGTTCCCATTCATTCAGGAACTGATGGCTCGCAGTCTCTGTACAGTTCAACCCAAAGGTGTTGGATGGGGTTGTGGTCAGGGCTCTGTGCAGACCAGTCAAGTCCTTCCACACCAAACTCTTTCAACCCTGTCTTTATAGCTTTGTGCACTGGGGCACAGTCATGTGCCTTCCCTCTGTCCACAAAGTTAAGCATGGTGTTGTCCAAAATGTCTTAGTATGCTGAAGCAGTAGAATTACCCTTCACTGGAGTTAAGGGCTGCCGAAAAAACATGGCTGTCCCAATACTTTTCCCCAAATCGTGTATGATTTCAGTGCGATTACCACCACATACGACCGATTTATCCTACAACCTCATCCCCAAACGTCTCAGGCTTGTGGCCTGTCTGTTAGTAGTCACTTCTGTGCTTGTAGGCGTATAAAAACCTGAATCAGAATCAGGGCCTCCTGTCGAAGAGAAAATGTGTCAGACAGACTTGTTTTGGTGTAAACCAGCTAACGCTGGTTACCTCCTGAATTTCTAACCTTTTAGTCGCGAAAATGACACCGCCCTTGGCTATTAACATCACATTTAATATGTTAAAAGGCCTCAAAAAGTGAATATTACTTGAAACAGCACGGTCGATGGAGACAGCCCGGTTTTCTTACACAGCCAGCTAGCAGTCAGCTAGCCAGATAGCATGAACACCGGCACAAAACTAAATACAAATCGGTGCCAAGACTCTTTTCGTGGCATGCAGCTGTTTCACAGCTTAAAAGGTACTCTAAAAATCTTATTCAAGATCTTTCTATTGTATAGAGACACTTATTTTCTCATTTTGAGGCTCTCTCACGAGCTAGCTAACCGGCTACTTGGTTGCTAACCAACATTAGCAGGGCTGATCCGGCTCCCAGAGACCTAACCTCGGTCTCCTCGGTCTCTGGAAGGCAGCGAACTAAACAAATACAGTCTGGTTAATATTTGCAGATGTTTTTCTTCAAAGTGGATGTCTAAAATGCTGCGTTTGAATACCCAGAAGCGATTAAACAGGCCTGTTCTGCAGGCCTCGCCCGCGATGGTGGAGGAGGTGGAGAAGGAGGAGGAGGGTGTTCCGGACCCTACTTCACATCCAACTCGGGTGAAAAATGAATATAAATTGCGACAGAATACGTTAAAAACCGAGTGGGAACACTTCATAAGGGTGTATAGATTGGATGAGAAGTGCTAAAGTCATACCTCGACATCTCGCCCCTTGTTTTTAAAGCTCTTGATGCGGTGGTTCTCCAAGCCGGCGTTCTCGGCCATGGCTCCGTGAGTGCGTTTCACTGTCTACAGTCCTGGAGAGGGGGAGAAGACACTAGACACTGGAAACACTGGGAAAGGAGGCGAGCTGTGGTTGTTCTGGTGGTGGTGGGGCAGCAGCCAGACGTGACAGGACGTGGTGGGGCAGGGAGGGGACGGAGGAGCCAGGAGGAGGAGGAGGAGGAGGAGGAGGAGGAGCCCAGAGACTGGATTTCAATCAGAGACGCAGCAAAATGGCTATTTCAGACTCATAGGGTGTGCTTTTTCTTCCTCTGGGGGATCCCCTCACTCATAACATGCTCTACGAGGAGGACCCAACTTTTCCGAGCGGTGTACCGCACATTCACACAGTGTCTCACACAAACAGGTTGGGGGTAGAAGCAAAAACACGTCCCTGAACTTTAGCCACGAAGCTAAAAGGCAGCCCCGCGTGTTTGCGTCAGAGTGCGTAAATCATTGCGCGTGTTCCAGCGGACGACCCCCTCTAACGATAGGGGTCTTCACTGTGTAAGTGTGATGCGTGCGTGCGTGTGTGTGTGTGTGTGTATATATATATATATATATATATATATATATTTATATATACACACACACACATATATATATATATATATATATCAAGCAAAGGAATAGAAACTATTCGATATATTTATTTCGGTAGGAATTCCTGTCCATTCATTTTGTAGCGTATTTATGAGGTCAGGGTCTTCACTGGCTGGCTCACAATCTCCGTTTCAGTTCATCCCAAAGGTATTAATAATAAAGGTGTTAAGCATTAAGATTATGCCCTTCACTGGAAGTACGAGGCCATCTGAATTCAACAATTAAGGTGTGACCCAATATTTTTGTCTATATAGTATACTTTTCCCAAGTTGCTCTATGACCCACACCCAAAACTCAAGAGCCACATGGAACAAATCAAGCTACAACACCCCCCTGAAATTTGTGGCAGTTTATTTGAATTATTTGTACTTTCATTTTAGCATTCACTGCTTTGTAGACATCAAATAATCCCCATTGAAATGAACAGAGAGGCACCTGAAAATATTATTAGAATATTAGTCTTGCTATTACTTTTAGTATTGACCATCCCTATCCTATACCCCACCAAAACCTGTGGCTGTGGCTACTAACAGATATGTCAGTGCAGTAATTGATTTCAAACAGTTAGTATAGTCAATGAAACTGTATTGGAGCATCATTTTTATTACTTTACAAACATACATCACACAAACAACACGTGACTGATTAGTGCATACAAAACATTACTAATATCACCCAGGCTATGGTGTTTCTGAACAATAGTGTAACTCAAATTACATACAATAGAATATCTTACTTTGGGTATAAAATACTCAGTATAGGCACTACATATTTTCTGCCACTCTCATAACATGATCTCAACATCTTACTTGATGTCAGTCAAGCAAAGGAATGGAAACAATCTTATCACGATATAGAATAAGATGGAAGTTTCACAATATGGAAAATGTAGTGATCTGTGACAAAGATGAAGAGAGATCTGGTCAAACGACTGTTTACGGTTCTGTGGTTGTGGCAAAAAACCCAAAAATATTCAATTAGGATATGGCTTCAACAGTAAGACCACTATAGTACAAAGAGTTTCATTCCAGAGGGTTCTGTCAAACATAAATATACAGAATTAAATGTCATTCTTGATTTGGTTTAAAAATTCGCATCACTTGAAATGCATCTAGTCATTGTCAGCTATAATAACCGGTCAGTTATATTATTACATCAGTTTATACCCTGAAGTCCAACTTTAAAGAAATGAATAACCGCATATAACTGCATGAGAACGTTAATCAAATGCTTTTAAGAGTGTTTTTTTTTTTTACAAGCAGCCTATAATCTGTAGTCTGAAGCTAAGGGCAAGTAATTTGGAGGATTTGTAAATGAAATCTAACAATAATGGTCATAAAGTACATATAAACCAGGGTTAAAGTGGAGTGTCCTGACTGCCATCATGGAGCAGTTCTACAAGAGCAAAGAAATTCACTGAAGACAAAACACTGGCAAGTTGTACTTTTGAACGGAGTAAAGCGTCAGCTGATGTTCACAAAGTGCCCCGAAGATCAGAATATCTGTTGCTCGAAAAGAATCTTTTGGTAGCCTTGTGGGGGAGGATGGTAGAAGTCACTAAACTGACAATCCAGTATTGCACTGTCGTCCACTGCAGGAGAAAAAGACATAAAAAGCAGTTAAAGAATGCAAATTAAAAAGTTTCAAAATTAGACATAGAAGTAAATAAGGCATCAATGAGAACACCCCCCCCAGCCCCAATCCATTTACTTATAATGTTATAATTTGTGGCATAATAGCTCAAAAAACAAAGTTCCTAGTGGTTAGAGAGTTGCCCCTGAAATCAGAAGGTTGTGGGTTCAAGTCCCAGGACTGCCTTGAGCAAGGTATCATCCCCACATACTTCTCCCTGGGCGCTGTGTTCCTGGCTGCCTGCTGCTTCACTTGGTGAATGGGTTAAATACAGAGAAAGACTTCAACACAGCTCACACTGTGTGCTCTGCTATGTTCTCTTGTCACTTTGCTTTCCTTTATTTCCTTCTTCTCCTCATTCTTTATAATGAAACAATATTTGGTGATTGTGAGTGTAAGACTGATGTGTGTTTTGATGGTCTGTCCTTTATTGCGCCTCATTAAAAAAGGCAGCTTGGGCCAAAACACTCTTTACACCTTCAACATTACTAATGTGAATGAGAGCTGCAGGTTAAATGTGCATGCAAATTGGTTAGGTCACAAAATCAGTAATCAACTTTTCATATCTTAAGTGTCTTATATGGACTAATAAATGGTTATTCAGCAGCTAAATGTAACAGAGATACTGAAAACTCAGTGTTGCTTCCAGAAAAGCTAATATTGCAAAGTTTCATGGTTTCGTGTATGAATAAACAAGCTAATGAAGTCTCCTGGGACCCTGTGGATGCAATGCTCATCATGGAAAGATAAATGACTGTTTCCACATCAGCCTGGCTCACCGTATACTACAGGGAAAACGGTTCCTCGAATACCAGATGCTGGACAGTTCATGTTCTTCCCGTTCAGGTACAAATTCAGCTCCACATGGTCATAAGTAACACCCTGCAAATGAAGACAGATATAGTAAGAGACAGTTCGAGGTTTCAGTAAAGGGAGATAACATTTTTTAAAAAACTGATTGCTTTGTCAAATCTGCCTTTCCTGAGAAACCCATCAAGTTGGGGTTGTTAAAATGGTGATAGGAACCAAACGTCTGAAGCATTTACTGCCACTTAAAGCTCATGAAATGGTTTCAAATGCACAGTCAAATACTCAAGATACCATTTTAGACAAGGTTTTGGTATAACCTCTTTTCTTTTAATACATGCACACCAGAGCTTTTTATATTACCGGTTGCATTTAATAATAAATGAAATAGCATTAAGTCATCAGGTACCTAGACACTGCAACACTGGTTCCTATTACCACCACTATATAAAACGCCCCATTTCTCTACAGTGAAGTGCAAATATTTGCACATCCCTTCTTATACTACGTGTTTTTTCAATGTTTCCACAAAGAACACTCATTCAATTACCATGTAATTGTTAATATTTTGAGAAAAACAAAACATAACAAAAGCTATGGCCTACTTAATATTATGTTTTTCATGATAAACTATATTCAAAAGAAACAGTAATTTGATTAGAGGCATGTAAACACAACTGTAGATACACTGGGGCAGCTGGTAGCCTAGTGGTTAGGGCAGTCGCCCTGCTACCAAAAAGTCCGGGTTCGATTCCCAAGACCTCTGGGCACAGCTGAGGTACCCTGAGCAAGGTACCGTCCCACACACTGCTCCCGGGGCGCTGTGTTCCTGCTGCCCCCTGCTTCACTTGGTGAATGGGTTAAATGCAGAGGGTGAATTTCGTGCTGTTTACACTGTGTGCTGTGGTGTGTTCACGTATGACAAATGGTCACTTTCACTTCACTTCTCAGTCATCCACAAGCCCTTCATTAATGGTCATATTCTGAACACAAAGCCACTCTTGTCTGAATAATTTTGGGTGTGTCTTATACACTGGCACATCACACACACGGCCATGTCAGTGTCATTGGTGTTTTGGGAATAGTCAGCAGCGATGATGCGATCAGAAACTTGCCAATGAGATTGAATTCTGAAAACCGTGGGCTGTATTTATTTAACACAGCATGTAATAATGTACTTACAATCACAGTAAGTATTTTGTATGTATTTGTAGCTTACTAGACTTACATGTCACTCTTCCACTAATGTGCATGTAAAAGGATGCACTTAAGCTTAACAATACTCCCTCCCACAACAAGCGTAACACATTTATACTAGATAAAAGACAAACAACACCCACATACAACTATAAAGTAATGAGTGACAGCTTCTCAAGAGCAAAGAGGCCCGGGAAACTCACCACTATATCTCCCTCCTGCGGCAGGCTGTTAGCGGGCAGCCGGTTCTTCTCCTCGTTGTTGTGGTACACGGTTCCGTCCTGCCTCAGCACCAAGCTGTGAGCGTCCCTACCCAGTGGGACCTGGTTCAGGTTCGCTTTCTGCGTCGCTACCCCGATTCCCCACACGCCTGTTAAGGGCCAGGAATGACATTTGCTGTTATACTCCTAGAGACCATGGTGCTGATCTAACATTGCTGAGAAAAAACAATAATAATTCATTTACAGCTTTTATCCAGAGCCACTTCCATTCCCTAACTACAGGGGAGAGTCTCCCTGGAGCAACTTGGGCTTAAGGGTCCTGCTCAGGAATCCAGTGGTGGTTTGCTGAAGGTAGGATTCGAACCCATGACCTCTTATTCCAGAGGCGAGTATCCTACACTCTAGGCCAGCACCACCCCAAAGTCAGTTATTAACATCTCAACCAATTACCCATTAACTACCATCTGTTATTCAGTAACTGCGACAACATCTACTATATTAGTAGGAAACAACTAATATACTAATGTTATGTAGTACAATGAGAATTGGGAATAAAACTGTGGCCAATATACAAGACATTGCATTTAACATGAGCTGGGTCTGTTTTTTTGAGTGTCCCTTATAACTGCATGGTTAACTATGCAGCATTAACAAAGTATAAACATAAACATAGTAACCACTGCTGATGTATTCTGACGCATACGGATTACACGAGCACAGCTTAAATAATTACACTATCTCATGTAAAGCTATTAGTAAATCCTAATCTAATAATATGACTAAAAATGAATGTTAATGAACATCTATGTTATTATAACAATCATTATTATAATTGTATTACATTAGATATATTGCACATGTACTACAGCCATCCATCTGTTACAGTGAACACATCACCAGTAGATACTAGGGGTGTAACAATAAATCAATATATTGCATGATATGAAGTATATTTGATGGAACTGCATTCCTTACAGTATTAAACCAGTGGCAATCAAAAACCCAGTCCAGCATATTTATGTCATACGTCATCCCTCCGTACACTTTCTAGCTCTAGTTTCATCGCAAATCGTGGACTGAGTGTAGCATCACACTCCTAGGTGTTACACTGTTATTGCAAGCATTGTTCATGTGTAACTGCAGTTATTGGAGACACTAATTAAAAAGACTAATAAAATACTTCAAATTTCTTCATTCAGACAGAGAAACGCTCTGTCTGAATGTCAGTTGACACCGCTGTTGTAGTAGAAGCACTTCTAGATACAAATGCACCTCAACCTACCTGTGGACTGAATCTTAAACTCAAAGTAGCTCTTGTTCTGATGGAGAGGGGCGGTCGCAATGCAGCCGCCTGTGCCACATATTCTTCTGCCACTTTTCACGATGACAACGTCCGTGCCTGTGATAGCAAATACACATTCACAGTGGGAGGTTCAAGGAAACTTCAGAATCTATAATTTTACACAAAAACAGGGTCTTCCATGTAAATATCACCTAAAGTAAACAGGCATGCAAAAGCATTCCATTTCAATGGGACAAATTTGTATTACATCCATTGGAAAAATGACTGGCATTTCAGACTACGATGAAATTACATTTCTTAGGCTTGGTGTAAACTGTACACCCACACAAACACTGAACTGAACCTCTTCCTTCTTCTAACACAATGCACATACACACTCAACTGTTCTGCCTGAAACAAACAACTCACATCCCAACATCCACTATAAATGCCACTCTGTTTATAACATACAGTACTGCATGTGGTTGCACAACTATTCGTATAACTGTCTGCCTCTATACTTGTATTTTTGCACACTTAATGACACCGCTACTAGAATACAGCATCTGTCATAATACTGTACGCATTCAAACCGCATTAGTCGACTAAACAAAACTGTCCTGTTGTTTTGTTGTTGTAGTCTCTCTCTCACTCTGTATTTTGTCCAGCCAGCCTTTACGTTGTCTGGCTTCTGTTTTTGTTCTTTCCTAGCCCAAACCATGGAAAACAGGTGTCGCGTTTTTTTTTTGTCCATATAATATATGTGTGTGTGTGGTTGATCACATTTCTTACCCATGTGATGAGTGTCTAGCTGGACCGTGGGCATTTCTTTCAGTGTTACGTGGCCCGAGTTCCCACGACCACAGTCGAAACAGCACGAAAACAGCCCGGCCATGACGATCCGCCTCGAACAGACTGACCTGTCTGGGGAGCAAAAGTTCTACTTTTGGACTGTAAACACAAAAACAAGAGGCTATTCCCGTCTCATTTTGACGGAGGTCATTTTTTCTCTCCACTGCTCACATCCGTGCCTCTGACGATGCGGAAATGACGTTAAAGCAGCCACTAACCGGTCCTGGCGAGAGAAGATCAACAGGGACATCTAGTGGATCTTTTGCCATTTTTATTTTACTCAAAATAAGCCATACACATCCCTATAGGAGTCTACACAGTGTTCAAACTCAAGAGTCTTTGATTACTTACAGTCAGCGTAAACAACTCCTTTTCTATGGCAACGGAGATGAATTCCATGAGATAATAATGTGCATTATATGGACATAAATATTGGGACATCTGTTTTTCAGGGTTTGGACTAGGCCCTTTGCTTCCAGTGAAGGACAATCTTAATGCTTCAGCCTAGCAATACATTTTGAACTTTGTGGACACAGTTTGGGGAAGAACCTTTTCTATTCCAGCATGACTGTGCCCCAGTGCACAAAGCAAGCTCCTTAAAAACATGGTTGGATGAGTTTGTTGTACCCTCAACCTCATACAACACCTTTGGGATGAACTAGAACGGAGATTGAACACGTCCAAAATCAGTGCCTGAGTATATGAATGCTCTACAGAATTAATGGGTACAAATTTCCCAAAGAAACACTCGAAAATCTTGGAGAACTTTTCAGGAAGATTGGAAGCCGCTAGAGCTGCAATGGGGAGGGGGAACAACTCTATATTAAACTGTATGTACTTGAATGCAATTTCAAGTTGTGGTCTGGCGTCTCAAATACTTTTGTCCAAATATATACGTAAATATAATGTGGGGATAATCATCTCGAAAATGGGGGACTGTTACACTTGTAATATACGAAATGAAAAACGGATTCACCGTTGCGTCCAGCTCCTGTGTAATTACATCACCGTGTGTGATACGAAGAGGGAGTGAGTGACCAGAGAGATAGACGAAAAAAAGAGAGACGAAATAAAGTGGTGTTAAAAAAACACCGTGACCTTATGAGGCTTAACTTAGCCCGTTCTCTCCCACCGGTAAGTTTTGCATGGCAACAACACCTCGAGGGGAGTTAGGGAGCATCTCGATTTTACCCAATCGGCCTCAAAATCGAAAAGTTTGATATCGGAGCTTGGGCTGGCAGACGGATTCGTGTTTATGCCAGCAGCCTGGTCTGGTCATGCAGGGTTGAGTCGAAGTCAAATGTGTTTTTAAAGCAGACTTTTTGTGCTCAGGTTGATGTTTAATCTCAGTAACAGTAACTGTGTTCAAACACTGGAGGAGTTCTGAAATCTGCACAGCAACAATCGCCCTGGCAACCGTTTCTATCCAATAAAAATCGTCCTCCTCGAAAACACGGCGTCAGTACTTTTATGAGATTCCCTGACAGCAGAGAAACATTGTAACATTGTAACAATTTCAGCTTTATAGGTTTTTATTTACAAAACTCAAAGGACAACTTCATCCACAAAGGATCATCTTCTGTCATTTTAGGGGTGTAACCACCAAACATATGCTACGGACCTAAAAAAGGTACAGTATTTGACTATATTACCCATGTTATCCCTCTTTTTTTTAATCCAGCTTGTGTATTTATCTCATTTTTGCTAGTTCTTTTTTGTTCCTTCACATTTATTTAACTGGTAACGTCCCTAAAATGAAACAAGAGCCTTTGGATGAAGATGAAGTTGTTTGTGATGGGATTCCCTTATAGCAGACAACATTTTCTATGTTTTTACTGACAAAAAACATATTACATTAGTTTGGCATTTTATCCAAAATGACTTACAATTTGAGGACATATTCAAGTTTTAGGACAGTGTGAGGACCAGAGAGTTATTATGTAGGAGTAGTGCAAGTATAGATAGATAGATAGATAGATAGAGCATCAGGAGAGGAGATGCTCTTTAAACATCTTTAGAAGGTTTTTGAAGATA
>JBBPDE010000083.1:17209449-17232337 GCA_037974605.1 Nannopetersius ansorgii | reverse complement strand
ACACACACACACACACACACACACACACACACACACACACACACACACACACACACACACACACACACACACAGGCTCCTGTTTTTGCCCACTTTTCTCCCCTCATAGTCCTGGTGTTGCTGCCGCAGCACAGCACGGCCTGCACCCCCATGTTGAAAACTCACAAACCATTCTGTGCTGCTACGACACCACCAGGCCTCTCTTTCTTTCTCTTTTTTACATTCTCTCTCTCTCTTCCCCATCTTACTGCCCCCCTTTTTTCTTTCCCTTCTCTCCTCCACTCTTTCTTTTCCCTTCTCTCTCTCTTTCACACACGCGCAAAGTCATTTTGCGCGCAACTGGAAAGGAGAAAAAAAAGGAGCCAGACGCACTCAAGCAGCAGCAGAGCGTCCGATGTGCAAACCTGAAATCAAAAAAAGAGGAAGGGAAAAAAATGTAACTATGAAAACCATGCGTCACCGTCACAATTAGAAACAAACAAACAAACAAACCTAAAAGAGAAAGTAAAACAGCTGCGCTAACCTGTCCTGCTAGACTTTGACTACTGAAACGTCATTTAAATGTACAGGTTAGACATCACAGCATGTATTTAACTGTAACAATGTTTATTTCCAACTCTCACTGTGTTCCTTTAACTCCTTTTCTCTCTCGCAGTGTTCATTTGACTCTTCTAACAGGCTTCATTTCATGTTTTCATTTGGCTCTTCAAGCTTTTGTGCAACTCTTAGGGTAATGTAGGGTTAATGTAAGTACATTTAACTAATTTTCTCTCACAGTGTTCAGTTAACATCTCTTACAGGCTTTATTTCACTTCATTTTGCTTTAACAGCTTCCATTTCACTCTTAGGATTAATTTAAGTACATTTTACATTTTAACCAAATGTGTTCATTTAACTCCTCTCGCAGTGTTCATTTAACTCTTCTAACAGGCTTCATTTCACTTCAGTTGGCTCTTCCAGCTTTTGTTTAACACTTCCCTTTCATTTAAGTACATTTTTTAGTCTTAGGTGTTCAATAAAAACCAAATTTGTAACCCATAGCCTTTATTTCTAACAACATTTTACCTCTTAGGGTTCACTTACCCACATTTTAACAAACTGTGCTCATTTAACAATGTTTTAAAACTCTTAGCATCCATTTTGAACTACAATTTAGCACCTAGAGTTAATGTACAACTACATTTTAGCTCTTAGTGTTCATCTAACTACATTTTAGTTCAACTTTAACTCCAAAGTTGACACACTAATGGGTTACTTTTTTTTTTTTTTTTTTTAAACAGCATTAACTTATTTTCAAGTCAATTCAAACTTTAATTTAACTTAACTCTTCATGTTTACACTATGAGTTACATGAACATTTTGAGTTAATGTGTGTACATTAACTCTGGAGCTGTTAATGCAAAATTGGGGATGATTATTTACTCATCTATTTATTTTTTGCTGTGTACCAGTTAAATTCCTTTTAAAAATGTAAATAAATAAAAAAAATATATATATATATAAAAAAAAAAATAAAAAAAAAATATATATAAAAAATATATATAAACATATATATATATATATGACAGAAGGTGAGTGAGAGAGAGAGATAGAGAGAGAGATCTGGAGGGAAAAAGCCTTGATCATGACAAATCATTAGAAGAGGCATAACACGTTCCAGGAACAAAAGGCTTAAAACAGGCCTCATATTTCCACCCTAAGACTTAATTTCACAATTGTAAAAAGACATCACCACGATTTCTTCATTAATTTTTTTAAGGAACATCCTGTAATGTAAACAATAGTCACAAAAGTAGTAGCTATCTCACTCTTCACTCACACAACGCTTACGCTCTCTTTATTCCATAACCTACACTAGACAACCTACTAAGTGTTCCAATACAAGGCAAATAATACAACAGTGGATGTAACAGCACACCAGTGTGTGTCCAAAAATCCAAAAAAAGCAATGTAACAAAACACACAAACAAAGCAATATAATAATAAAAAATTAATAAATAAATACATTAAAAAAATAAAAATAAAAACCGAACAAGACAAGACAGGTTTCAAATTCAAATTATGGCTGTGAATATTTCAGATTAATTTACTATATGAACTACATATAAACCACCTGAGCTACACAGAGCAACATAAAAGTGCACATAATAACTTTCTACTTTGTTACTCGTTCTAAACGAACTGTCTGTGTAATTTTATAACCTTATCTATTGTTGTGTTTCCAGATGTATGGTGCAGTCCGGTCAGACTGGATAGTAAATCATCTGCTATCAGCGCTAAACTGTAAAATTACACAGAAGTGTGGTATTCTAGGTACTGTTCCACGATACAGATAAGTAAATTACAGTATTTTACTCTCAACAGCTCCTTCACTGCCTCTCCCTCGTTTGAGGCGGTGGCAATTACATAATCAGACCAGTGAAATTTCTTTATGCCTCAGCATTCATCAGACTTCTAATCTCGCACATATTTTATAGTCACTCTATTCATCTGCCCGTGTTTACGACGGCTTCAGTGCTTACATTGTTTTAGTGCATTTCTGTGTGGGGCTAAATTTGGAAATGGGACGTCCCAGACAGGGTGTAAAAACCCTTGAAGACTGGATGGCTATTCTGGAGTCACTCACACACACACACACACACACACACACACACACACATATATATGATTCAGAGAAATTCACTAATCTACTTACCATTAGCTAGATTCTGAGACACTGCTGTCCTTTTGCTGTGTGTGTAGTTTGACTGCTGAAAAAGAGAGAGAGAGAGAAAAAAAAAATTACTGGATTGCATGCATTTCTGTGTTATGTCTGCTACTGTTCAATTGTGAGGTTAGACTGGTGTACATGAACTTTCCAAACCCATTCCAACACTGGATTGCTATTAACATTTGAGAGGCATTTTTCAATGTAAAAACTAAGATTAATACGAGTGGGTCAGTTTTTTTTATAGCATGTGTGTGATTTTATATGTTAAGACAAGAAATGTTCTGCAACTCAATAATTCCTACCCCACCCCCTCCCTTTAATTATTTTTTTTCTTTAGGTTTGAGGCTTCCAAGACCTAAGGAGTGAATCGTCCAAAAGAGGACAGTTGTTTAAAAAAAAAAAAAAAATCATTAACTTTTTTATTAAGCAACCCACAGCTACTGCATGCTTTCTCACTTCTATAGCTACACAGACAGGAGAGGCAAAATTTAAACAACTTTGAAGGACCGGGTTCAAACAAAATTTTATTTGACTTTCGCTCGTTGAGCCAAAAGTACACAACTCTTAAGTGATGCCTCAAAGCAAACGTGTTTCTTATCTAATCTCGCATATCAAAAAATCAACGAGTCGTCACTTTGGCCTCAGTAATAGCACTTTCCATATCGAAGTGACTTTAAAACGTTTCAAACTGCAATTTAGTTTAATTATGTTCATCTGGTTTCTATAAGTGTAGCCGGAGCATGTACAACTTTTGCCTTCATAATGCACTTATAAATAACTGAGTCCCTCAGTTAGGATGAGTAACAATAATCATAATCCGGACTGAAATTTCATGTTTATGCGTTTATTGACGCGCAGCGATAAAAAATTAAACCATTAAGACAAACACAACGGGGCTCATCTAGGTGTTGCCAGATATTTCACCACCATGTCAGAGTATGCCTCTAGCACAGCAAAACAAACAAAAAATAAAATAAAACAGGGACTTTTATATTGCTTTTAAAAAAATCATCAAAACTTAGTTTTTTTGTTCAAAAATGTCCTGAGAATGAAATATCATGTTGGTCTTACATCATGAAGTGGTCTATCTTTTTTATCTAGGCTTTTGAGAGAGCAGTGTAACTAAGTTCGTCTTTGTAACTGCGTATGCCAAAAGCTTACAGAAAAACATTTACTTCCTACCACAAAAAGGGAAGTTGCAAGAGTACTTTTACTTGCTTTGAGTAAAGTAACTAACAAAGAGCACAGTATTTTACAATAAGCTGAGTGAGTTTAGTCATGGATATACTGTGTGTATGTGTGTATAGATGTTTTTGCCACCAGCAGCAACTGTTTATACAGTCTATTGCAATAACAATTAGCAAACCAATGACTGCACTACAAAACTGACACACCTAATGTCCAAACACAACCATCCACAGGCAGTTTTTGCAACTTCCTATGCGAGTCAGGTCACTCTTGCAAACTGCACCATCTGGCTAAGCTACACTTTAGCACACCATATTATAAAACAAACAGCACAGCACAACTAGGAAGCAAAATATCAAGCTCAAATCGTCACAATAAAACACTAAACTGTTGCAAACACCTCTTAAACAATACATTATAATTTAAAAAAATAACAATGTTAGTATTTAAAGAAACCTGGCCAACAAAACAGATCATGAGAGTTTACATACAGGCCTTTCAGCAGTTTTTAGTTGCAGCAGTTGTCAACCACAACTCCTTGAAGACAGAGTCAAGCCAAGTGCACAAGTGCATGTACCAAGTGCATTTACCTTAGTAACGTCAGAGAGGGGGGTTGCCCTGACAGCACGTGCGCTGCTGAGAACAGCTCTAACACGGTGGTGGAGTATTCTGACAGCTCTTCATGCTCACATCAAGAGACAGGACACAGTTACTGCCAGCAAATGCAGCTTTGTAATAGGTAATGACAACAAAACTTCTATTATTGCTAAATTCACAAATCAAACACACACACACTGTTCAAAACCTTAGCTCAGAGACCAAGAAGAAAAAGAGAAAGAGAAATACTATTGAGAAAAAAAAAAAAAACACTCAAAAAGCAACGATGAGTTTACAGACACCCGAAACTTATGCAATTCTGCCCCACCCCCCATGTTACTGACCTTCAAAGGCTTCCTACATTCGCCGTTTTAATGGCCTTAAAATAACATGCAAATCTTTTTAATGTTCATGCCACTTTTAACCAACTTCCTTGAATTTATGGGCCCCTCGAATGTAAAAAAAAAAAAAAGAGAGAGAGAGAGAAAAAAAAGTCAATATGTTCACACGAAGGGGGAGGGGGGATTCATTTAGTAACCAATTCTGCTTGAGCATTTACTCTTATAAAAAATAGTTTAAAAAAACAAAATGTGTAGATACATAAAAAGAACGCCCACACAAGACAATGATAAAACTACGTTCACTTGAACAGTCCGTCTGTATTATTTACAAGAGTGGCTTCCTCTCAAAGGGAGATTAAAACGTGATCCCTTTGAAGTCGGTGCGGCCCTCAGAGCTTGCTCAATCCCACGTCACACACCAAAGCATTATAAATTTTGAAACCGGGGAATATTACAGAGACTAAAAAATCTGGATTGATACAATCAATAGCCACATGTGCTAAATATGTAGATTTGTACTTTTCTTATAGAAAAATCAGTTTTTTCTAAAAATCTGAAAATTTCCATCCCTTCCTCTGCAGATAATTATAACATATTTTTTGCTGAAATATTGTTTGAACTTTGAGGCTTGTTTGCTAGAAGGACATGAGTCATATTTAGCTTAATAAGGCATCCAGCAATAGGGAAATGACTAGTAACACCAGTAGAGAAGTGATGTGATGTGTACTACCCATCTAACAAATCTGGTTAGCATTAATGGTCAGACTGAAAGTGTGGGAGGAACCTTAGTCAAAAACAATATTGGACGATGTTCACATTATACCAAAACATCTGTGATTATGCCTGTGAAGCATGTCTGGGCACTATATGAATGAATATAAATTGTTAAATGTTACATATGCACACATATGTACATATTACAATGTAAACAGTGTGTATTACTAAAAATATTATTCATAATGAAATAAACAGATAATGTTTTCGTCATTTTGTGCTGGCAAACAGGAATGATGGTCTTATGCTTCATGAAACAAGCTGGGACTGTATCAAAATGCATAAGGGTATCCTTTTTGGACGTTTGCCAGGAGGTTACAAGTCTATTTGAAGCCAGACTAATTTGAAGGGAACAGACTTGCATGGCATTTCAGCGCACAAGTCATTGATGATGATCATTATTGCTACTAATTGGTCACGGTCGCTGTGTCACAACAAGAGAGGATGTGTGGACTATACGTCCGAAGAGAACACCCCACCCCCCTTAGAAAAAACCCCCAAAACAATTAAGCAAAAATAAAAAATAAAAACTTTTGATAAAAGGATGGCTGATGTCAGAGAGACAAGTAAAACTATTAATTGACAATTACTGTTACTACACTGTGTGCTTGGCTGGTACCACTTGCTTTATTTCATAGACATAACCAGCAATGGAGCTAAATGGAAAAAAATATTTGTTTCAAAATTATCTAGAATATATTTTTTCACTGTAATGTTACGGTAAGATTTTAGAAATAATGTGATGTCTTAAAAAATATTTACAAAGGAGTGGAGTCACTGATTTTTTCCCCCTTTCTTTCTTTTTCAAGGCTGTCCTGATTGGGGATGGGGCTGGAGAGAGGGGTATTCATCATTACCCCCAAGAAAAGAACTGGTCTCAGATCAGCAACCATGGCCACTCACCTACCTACCACCACTTTACTGCATGTCTTAATCTGCTGTGTATGATAATTAGTCAGACGGTGCTGCACTGCAAGTGTGCTATATTATATTAATTTGTGTTTGGATATATTCTAGGGGTTAATTGTGAGATATTAGAAATTAATTACAAAAATAAACACAAAAAGAAGAATATTAAAACTCTTACATTTTTGTAAGCCACACAAATCCTGTCTAGCCCTAGAATTTTTTTTGTGCAGTAACAAAAATTGACATAGTTACACTACTCCCTTAGCCTAGATTAAAAAGCTAGAACACTGCATGATGTGAGAAGAGGACATCATGCCATACTAACAAACATACTAAAGCAAGACAAGATTTGTGTGACTAAAATAAAGTAATAATTTAAGTATATATTTTTTAATGATTTTTTTTTGCCTCAGTCTCTGGTTGATAAGGTGAACAAGCTCTATTTACAAATAAATACATTAATTAAATAACATTTAGCCCCAGAATTTTACTAAATATGCTCTTTTGGCACCAAGTGTACAACTTAAGATAAAAAGATCCCTAGTATTTAAGAAGTAGGCCTTCATAATATCTATTAAGGCAAATACAAAAGAACTTTACCCTTGAAATTAAGTTTTAGACTACACTGTGTGTGTGTGTGTGTGTGTGTGTGTCTCATCCTCATTATGTCCATAATGCCTTGTCTGACTCATGTGTGTGTACTGAGATCACCTTGTGTATATTTTTTTTATCTACTATTATACATTATTGCTTTTAATAATAAGCAAAGTTTCATTAAGGTAAGGATATAAAAACCCACCAGCTGGCTACAAGGCTCACAGCCACCAGTAAGACAATTGTGCAATAGCTGTATACAATAAACTTCAACACATTTTTAAAAAGTGAAATTTTTTTCTACTTTACTCTTTAACTTTACTCAGGACAAAGGTGCGTATGACAGCTGGTGCTGCAGCTTGCAGGACCAGGACAAGTCAGTATTTAGATTAAATGAACAAGTCAGTACTCAATTCAGATGGACATTGCTGAGCCTGGACAAGCAGCACTTAAACAAAAGTCACTGTCAGAATGACAATGTCTGTTTTATAATCACTCACATTCTTTTTGACTACAACCTCAAGGTAAGTGGACTCCACCCCTACAATATAGACACCAATGGGTCAACAAGCCTGGGATTATTCTAATAGAAATGAAAATTCTTCTAATTCTTCTGTTAATGCGATCAATGAAGTGTTGTGCAACCTGCAACATTTGTGTGTGTGTGTGCATAAGCAATTTTTAAGGATGTGTTATATACGAGTGAATTTAGTCACACTACACTTCCTCAAAATATTGAACAGCAACAAAAAAAATGCAATTAAAGCAAGTTTATGAAAATAATGTGTTTATATTACATACATATACACACACACGTATATGTATGTGTGTATGTATATACACACCACCATGTTTATATGAATACACAAGTGTCCAGTCAGAAGTGTGTATACACACATACATACACACACACACACGAATTCATATTAACATGGTACTTTTATACATAAACACACGTATGTGTGTGTGTGTGTACACCTTTTCATATATTTTTCTTGAGGTTGGATTCTTAATTACAATACCACAACCTAGACAGAAAAGTAATAACTTGACAAACATACAACTGTGATAGATCACTTTATCCTAAATTATTTAATATCTTAATTTCATACATTTATACTGTATAAAGGCTGAACATATTTCTTAATTAATGAACATGTTCATGAATAAATCCATCACTTTTTTATTTTTACACAAACCAATAAGGCTTACAGGCAGTAGTGAATATAATCAGGCCTTCCTCTTGATGTGTGTGCAGCATGTGTG
This sequence comes from Nannopetersius ansorgii, assembly GCA_037974605.1. NCBI lineage: Eukaryota > Metazoa > Chordata > Actinopteri > Characiformes > Alestidae > Nannopetersius > Nannopetersius ansorgii. The sequence continues at coordinate 17,223,959 of JBBPDE010000083.1, read as the reverse complement.
TGTGTGTGTGTGTGTGTGTGTGTGTGTGTGTGTGTTCAGAATGTATTCTTACGATGTGAGACCACAGACCAAAAGAACAACTATTGGAAACCTGCTCTGGACACTGGTAAACACCACAACAGTTGGAGTCACCAAGCATGGCTTACTAATGCACTGACCCAAACATGCACAGCCATATCATCAATATAAACCTTGAACTAAAGCTCAAACATCAAAAGTGAGAGAAAACAGTGATAATGAACCCTTACTGATGCGATTACTGACTTTTCTGAAAGGTCAACATCCACATCTATATACATTGGACACATTTTTTAAAAAAAATACAAAAAAAAAACCCGAAACACACACACACACCCCCCCACAAAAAAAAACCCCAAAACAGTTAATTGGTATAAACCAAGCCACAGATGTGGGAATGAAATAAATGAATAAATTAGCAAGTGGTGGGTCTAAATTACTAATGGTTCAAAAATCTGAGGCCGGATGCTTCTCGAATGGATTTCTGTTAATCTGAACAGGAGTCTCCAGGTGTGTAACGCCCTCCATGAGCCATCCAATAACATACACAGGCCAAGACTGAATTTGGCTCAGGATCACCACAACGGTTAGAGGCGTGCGTGTGTGCGCGCACACATACACACACACACAAAAAAAGAAAATTCAGAATCATTCCCACTACACTTTCAGGATGAGAGTCCCTAGTTTTAAGAAAGCTAGTTTCTCTTTTTCTGTGTCACCCAGTCACAGCTGAGTAATAAACAGTAAATATGCAGCTGTATGACACAAAATGTGTAAAATCGAGATGTGTGTGCTGATAAGTTTACTATGACTGAGCACAAAAGGCCAAAATAATGATGTGGGGGCCTGTGCCAACAACTGTCACTGTGAAAGGTTAGCTAAGATACTCAGTCGTGCCTTTATGCTATTGCCATCCAGGATTTGGTGGGGGAACAAAAAAGAAAAGAAAAGAAAAGCCACAGACAGACACCCCCCTTCCCCATTTGCTCTAGTACATTATCCGCACCCCCACCACTTGTTTTCTTCTATTGCAAAACATCCTGAGATGCACATACAGTAAAAGCAGGCCCTTTCATGTTCTCATCTAAAATAAAAAAAAGTAATGCCACATCACATTACAGGCAAAGCAAGCACCTCCGTCATTCAAAATAAATTAAATAAAAATATTTTTTTTAAAGTAGCAAATGACGTTCATACATTACTTCATGCAACATCAGAAACTCAAACAGTCCAGCCTGGTTCTTCTGTTCACCAGCTTAAACTACACCATCGATGCTGACTCACCAAATACAGGCCCTTTTTTTCTTCAAATAACTTTTCTCTCTCCCTCTCATTCGCCTGCGTGGCTAAACATAAAAATGGCGCAAAAATAAAAACTCCCGCAAAGACCACTTCTGTTTTTTTTTCTTCCCCATCCATTTTAAACCATAACTGTAATACAAACAGGCCGTTTTGTGAACAGTTACCGGTCAGAAAGAGGTCAAAAAGCTTACCAGCTCAGAGGGGCGAGTGTGTCTTCAGCCTAGACTTGTCATTCGAGTCTGTCCAGTCGAGGCATCAGAGAGAGTGGGAGAAGGGGGGGGTGGTTAGAAAGAGAATAGAGTATAGAGAGAAAAACAGAGAGGACAAAATATATATCTATATAAACAGTGAGAGGGAATAGAGAAAGAAAAAAGAGCGAAATGAAGAATAGAGTGACAGAGAGGGAAAGAGAGAAAATACAGCGGAGACAGAAAGAGATAGAGTACAGAATAAAGACGGAGAGGGAAGATACGGATTGAGAATAGAAACAGAGAGACATAGATAGACAGGCAGATAGACAAAGAGAGAGAGAGAGAGAGAGAGAGAGAGAGAGAGAGAGAGGTGTAGAGGTAGAGAGACACGGATAGTGACTGAAGGAGGACTGCTGCTGCATCAGAGCTCTGTAATATCCGTCTCTCCCGCTCAAAACCGGGGTGGGAAAAAAACAGCCAAAACGGTGAAAATCCGGCCGGACCGAACAATGACACTCCACACTATTTTATTTATTTTTTTGACGATTTTTCCCACGTCGTTTGTTCATTTTGACACCATTTTTGGTTGTTGTTTCTTCAAAATAAAAACGCCCCCCCTCTCCACATACGCAGCTGAAAAACAACCTTTTTTCCTCCCACGGCTCCTATCGGTGTACAGAGAACCGGTCACTTTTTTTCTTTTCTCCTTTTTCAATCACTATTGTTCCTCCCGCGTAAAGTCGAACGATAGCTCTGGGTTTTCTCCATCTCCCCGATATCTCGGGTTGCGGTTCTGGAGGGTGTCTCGGGGTGTTTTTTGGTGTCTTCGGCTGCGGCTCTTCCGATCCGTGCTGTTGGTATCGGGGCTGCTCAGTCGAAAATGGCGCCGAAAGTGACTCTCCTCATTCAAATCTCGAGGAGCCGCCCACCGCGCGCGAGCATGCCGGGAACACCGAGCTGCAGAGGGGTCGAGGAGGAGGAAGGGAATCTCTCTTTTCTTTTATTCTTATTTATATTCTTTTTTCGTTTTTCTTTTCTGTCCTCTTTTCTTTTCTCTCCTTTTTTGCTCCCCAAGCAGCCACCTCTTTCTTCTCCTTTCTTACTTTATCGCGTGTCTCAAGAACAGGCTACTCCCACATCCCGAGACAGTGTAAGAGCTTCAAAAAGACGTAAAACAACCCCTAGTTTTGCTTGTTTGTGTTTTATTTATTTATATGCTTTCTTATTTATTACTGACCTCTGAGTTACTTAAGGCCATACCAATAACAAGACCTGTCTTTATATCATAGTGCATGAGGTATATTTCTCAGTAATATTCAGCACTCACATCCAAAGACAATGCAAGAGCTTCCAAACGACATAAAACAACCCCTAGTTTTGCGTGCTTGTGTTTTTTATTTATTTATTTATACACATACTTATTTATTACTGACCTCTGAGTTACTGAAGGCCATACCATTAACAAGACCTGGCTTTATATCATAGTGCATGAGGTATATTTCTCAGTAATAGTCGGCACTCACATCCAGAGACAGTGTAAGAGCTTAAAGGAACCATCAAACGACCTCTAGTTTTTTTATTTATTCTTTTTTCCCCCTTACCTGTCTTTATGTCACAGGCCAACATTTTTCTGTCTGTAGTGCAAAAAAACAGACATTTTCCTTATTATTGTCTTTCTTACTTTATCGCATCTTTCAGAACTAGCACTCAAGAACAGGGCACCCACATCCAGAGACGGCATAAGAGCAAAAAGAGCTATGATAAAGCTATTATTATTTCTTTTATTTCAGTTTTTAGCCTAGATTTTAACCTGTTTTTACTGACCTCTGGGTTACTGACTTTTGAAGCCTTAAAAAAAGCCTTATTTTGAGGTATATTACTGCACCATAACAGTCATGAACAGGGCACCCACATCCAGAGCATAAAACAACATGGAGTTTTTATTTTTATTTATTTATTTATCTATCTATCTATCCATCCATCTTTCATCTATTTTTTTCTGGCCTGTGAGTGCCTAAAGACCTGTCTCGATATTACAGTGCGTGGTCAGCTCTGTGGGGATGGGTAAGTGGTTCGAAGGTGGAAAAGATACACACTTCTTTCTTTTTTTCCTTTTTTGCACCACGGGGAGCCACATTTTCTCATTTACATCCGTCTTACCCTAGAGACTTTATCGCCTGTTTGTAAAAAAACTGTATATCGCACAGAAATAGTTAGCACTCACACCCAGAGACAGTGTTAGAGTTTAAAACAACATCTATGTATTTATTTGTTTGTTTGTTTGTTTATTTATTTCTGACCCCTGGGTTACTAAAGGTCATATCAATCACAAGACTGGGTTTGGTATCGTGGTGCATGCACGCTTGATGCACACTCCTGTTTTTCATCTTTTTGCACCACAAGCCATCACATTTTCCCATGTATGTCTTTCTTACTTTATAGACTTTATTGCCTGTTTGGGGGGAAAAAAGCCTTATTTCGAGGTATTCTTCTCAGAAATAGTCAGCACTCACATCCAGAAACAGTGTAAGCTTTAAAAAAATTATTTATTTATTTATCTATTCGTTTCGTTATCACTGACCTCTGAGTTACTAAAGGCCATTTGCCGTATAAGAGCTAAAAAGTGCAACAATACAGTTTTGTATTTCTTTTATTCCCGTTTTTTTAGTTTTTTTTTACTGACATCTGAGTTACTTTATATCAGAGTGCATGGAGAAAAAAAAGGATTTCGAGGGATATGTCTCAGCACTCACATCCAGAGACAGTGTAAGAGCTTAAAAGAGCCATAAAACAACCTCTGGTTTTCTATTTATTAATTTTTCTATACTGACTTCTGGGTTACTAAAGGCCACAAGACTTGTCATGACATCACACTGCATGGCTTTCTTACTTTCTGGTCTGTTTTAGGGAGAAAAAGCCTTATTTTCAAGTATATTACACCCCTATAGCACTCAGGAACAGGACACTCACATCCAGAGAAGATCTTTTTATTTCTTGTATTGTTTTTTTAGTCTTGTTTTTAATTTTCCCCCTTGACCTCTGGGTTACTAAAGACCTGTCTTGTGCATGGCCAACACTATGGGGACAGGTGGAAAAGATACACACTCTATTAAAAAAAAAAAGAAGAAAAAAGCCTTAATTCGAGGTACATTTCTCAGTAATAGTGAACACTCACATCCAGAGACAGTGTATGAGCTTTAAACAACTTCTATTTTTTTCTGCCAGCACTCTGGAGATGGGCGATATCACTGACTCTTAATCTCGATATTAGTGGTCTTATTTAGATAGAAAGGGCACTTTTTGCAATTTCTACAGTAATAAATGATGAATACAGACATCAGTATAATGTGTTTCAAGTCTTTACATTAATCTTAGCGAAGCTATGCAGTCATTCACCCAATCTAGTTAAAAGGTGCTCCTAAAGAAACACACATTTAGATGCTTGAGGCATAAAAATAATGTGTTAGGTCTACTGCTGTATATTTGTATATATATGACGCTTCAATTTCGTACATTCTTAAATGGCCTAAAACGCACATCACATCAGTTTAATAAATACGTATTGAAATGGTTGCATAAAGTACAGAACAGTTGTTGCTATATTTACAGAAATATCCGTTCTGAAAAGGAAATGTAAAAAAGTATTGATACATCAATGCTGCCCAACCACCAAACTGACAGACGGATTACAGCATAAGTGCATTTCTGTGATAATCAAATTTTTTCCTCAGTAAAAGCTTTTCAGACGCAGTTGAGTGGCCAAACACATCCTTACTGATACAAAGCTACTAGTAAAAGTGTGACTGATGTGGCTACTAACTTTGTTATAATTAGCTTATGACACACCAGAGGTGGCTGCAGGCTGCTGTAGGCAACCTGACATCGCCAAACAACACGGCTGCTAGGCACAGACTAATGTTTTCTTTCTCTCTCTCTCTCTCTCTTTCTTTTTTAACGTTGGTTAGGTGCGAGTGAAATATATTTTCATCCACCTCTGTGCAGTCTTACAGTCTGCTGTATGTCAAACTGCATAGAATCTACAGGCCTTCTCTCAGACACAGTGTTACCAGGGACATGTTCAACTTTGTCACTATTAGTTTCATTGTTGAGTAATATAAATGAATGGATTCACATTACCTACGTATGATGTCACTGTGTGGGTGTAATAGCCTATATAAAATACATGTTAATTTATCATTTTAAATATTAAGCCTGTTTTTGCTTTGTTTTTAATAAGAAATCCCTTTATTTTCATTTTACTAGGGATAAAAATGTGTACTGAGGAAAAAAAATAGCATTATCTAAACATATTTAGATATAAATCTTTAGATATTTATTAATCAATTTTTATATGTCTTTAATTTTCTTCGCCTCCCGCCTGTGTGTTTCCAAGTGCTAGCACTTTTACAGTGTCTATCTCATCCCTGTCACCTCCAGTCTGAGGATGAGAGCATGTATATACATGATATCTGTGCATGAATCTTTTCATCTTACAGGCCACGTATTATTTACTGCCCTAATGCAGCGAGTCAGACAGCCATGCAAATGATGCGACTGACTCTAGGACGTGTCCGCCCTTCTGGTGCGTGACGTAATAATGAGGGAGAGCGTTTTGTGTGAAATGGTGATTACAGAAATTACTCTCTTGATGTAATTCCCAGCAGCGTACAGCACATGACGCAGCTGAACATGTGTGCCGATAGTATGACTAACCTCTGCAACACCAAGCAGTGGGTTTAACAGGTCCGCTCAGTGTTAGTACTAGTCCAAGTCCTTCAGGTTAAATTTGCATCTCGATTTCTTAGTGAGACCAAGGTTTGAGGTGTGACTAAAACCTCCATTCACTGCTAGAAGAGCTGTATGTTGTATGTTAAGGCTACGGTGTGTTTGTGTCTCCTTTTAACCCCTTTAGCCCTGCTGTTTGTAGGCCCACACTTCAGCCTCTCGTGATAACTTATATATATGATACTGAATGATGTACAGTAGTTGCAGCATAATATATTTTAAAATTAATAACCCAATAATAACTTGAGTTCTGTTTCAGGAGGCAAAAAAAGGACAGAATAGGTTTTACACCACTGTTCATGATTAACACACTCAAGAGAGCTGGTGACCTCAATCCAATTAGCAATCTTTGCACGAAGGCCTGCTAACTTAATGCAGTTGAGAGTAAAAAGGCATTAACATTTACATAACAATGTCTAACATTTCACATCAAAAATGAGTAAAACAACAAGCATGTGTTGCTTTCATGAGTGAACAAACCACAGGCTGGTGTGTTGCATCTGTAGGTTCCATCGGGATCAGAACATAAAATACTTCCCACAGAACCTGAAACCGGTTTCGCAACTTCACTTCTGATGTTGGGGATTTCGGTGTGAATCTTAAATTCTCTGTAAAACTGTGTGGAGAAGAAAAAACTGGTCAAATCCCAGCCATAAGCATCAGTATCCAAAAATCCATATCATTTCTGCAATGCTCAGTCATGTTCACGTCTCGTACATTCCATTCTAACCAGATGGATATCTGAGATGTTTCAGGCTGCTGTCTTTTCAGAGGCATATTATTTGCATTCAGTCAACTCAGGGAAAGCAATTCCAGACACACCAGAAAACTTCTCCTCTACAAAGCAGAAAGGTGGTTCAGTAGATTAGTGGTTCAGTAAATGCAGGTGAGAATAACGTGTGCATCAGGGCGAAAGGCCCAGCTATGATTAGGGTTAGCAATGGCCTACCTGAGCGCGACCATTAATGCTCAGCCATTAAGGCCTGCAAAGTGATCATCTCGCAAAGCAGTCAGGCCTGTGGTCTCTACACAACCATAATCTCCATTATTCTAACACTGTTGTGCATCCAGAGGCATTTTGAAAGCTATGTGTCTGATACATAAAGAGATCTTGTTGCTACATCACATACAGTAAATGTAAAGGTGCTTATATCGTATCGTTCCAAAACACAGTTCAGTTCAATCACAATTCAGAGAAGTCATCAATAATTGTCCTTCACGTTTCTGCATCACACTTACTTTCATACTGGGGTGTGATGACAAGAGACCTACAGCTATATTCACTTCCAGGGAACCCCTTTTTTCTTTTGCCAAACTTGCATTGCTGAACCCAGAAAAAAGGCAGCCAGGTCTGCTGCACGTCAAGTGAACTTTCTTGCGCCCCGTCACTTGTCAGAGGCTGTTTTGTTGTGTTAGAATGGGGTAGTTGTAAAGGGCAAGCAAGTGTGTGTGTGTGTGTGTGTGTGTGTGTGTGTGTGTGTGTGTGTGTGTATGAGAGACAGAGAAAAGGTTTTGTTCTCAAGGGGTCTCAGGCACCCCTCCCCCAGCTAAAGTTGTCTGTAGCAGCTGCACCCCTGTGATCTCCCCTAAACAATGTGGGAGGGGGCAACAGTGGGGCGACATGGCCCCCCTCCCCTTTTATAGAGGCCAAAACTGCACACTTAAGCGACAGCATCCATCAAAAGCCAATAGACGCCTGCAGGTCAAGCCTGAGAACACAACAGCGACCTCTGACCCCTGTTAAGTGAGCTGGCCTAACAAGACATGACCGCTGACTCATGCTGGTTTATTTGGTTTATTTCACCAATTAGAGTCCTGCAGGGGAGGGGGGGGGGGATTACAAATGCGACAACCTTCTGATTACAGGGGCCCAGCTAAAAAAAAGAGTCCTAAAATATTATATAAAAGACTGTAGTTAGACTACACTAACACAAAATACACTGAATTATCAGTGACACCAAAACTGCCGCGAGCAAAGCTAACACCGGGGCGTTATACTGAAAAAATTGATGCTAAACTTGGTCCATTCTTTTTTTTAATAAATTGTCCTATTTATACATTATATATTATAAATCCTATGTTTATTTGAGTCCCATGTCTATCATTTTATACATTTAGGAACATTACATTAGATGACAACAATTTAGCTGGCTCTCCCACTCACACCTCTTGCATTTATCGTCATTTGCATTTAATACTCTGATGGGACAAAACCTACAGTCTGGCTGTCATGCATCTATTCTCATCACTTATTCTCATTTATGAATGTAGGTATGTTACATTAGATGACCCCAAAGTAAGCTACGCCTAACTGTGGCCTAAACCGGTCGAACCTCTTGTGCTTTTCATCGTCATTTGCATGTTATACTTGGGTAGGACGGTAACTACAGTCTAGCTGTCATACATCTAATTTGTATATTTTCATTTATGGATTTAGGAATGTTACACTAGATGACACCAGAGTAAGCGACGCATAGCTGTGGCCTAAGCCAGTCACACCTCTTTTCACTGTCAGTCACACATTTTTCACGGTCATGTAATACTTGGATGGGACTAGAACTACACAGTGTAGTCTTTACACAGTGGGGTTTTTATCACATGTTCTCATTCATGTATACAAAAACACCAAACTGTGTGCACTGTGAGTCTGTTTTCTGATTGTAAATGTTGAATGCTGAATAAATGAATGCTAGATAGATAGATAGATAGATAGATAGATAGATAGATAGATAGATAGATAGATAGATAGATAGATAGAGCATTATGGTACTGTATAAACGTGCACTTCTGACATAACACTTAGGGATGACCTGTAAGCAAGATATCTTCAAGCAAAAGGGCAGAATCTAATCAGTTTTGACCCACAAGGGAAAATGTTTGTGCTACAAAAAAATCTACCAGACAACTCGAGATAGCTCAGTAAGATGGGAAAACTCTGAAGGTGAGCTCAGTTCATCTGGAGGCCCACTGGGTGTATTTATCTGAGTTATAGGTGCATATAAGAGACGGTTTGGAAAACAACGAGGCCACTCTCGAGCTTGAGCGGTACGAACTCAAACCCGGCCGGATGTCCCGCCCCTTAGGAGCCGGTGGGCGATGATGTAACCCCCCTCCTCCCCACTCCTCCCTCCCTCCCGTCCAAATTTAGCACGGCGTCGGTGCCTCTCCACTTTCTCCTCTGGCTGAGCCTGCTGTCCGTCACTCCGCGTCACTCCTATCCTGTTATTATTGTAAACAGTCCACCCCTCTCCCTGTCTCTCGTACTGTAGCCCACCAAACCAAAATCGAGCTTAACCCCCTCTCCACCTCCTCTCCTCCCTCTCTCCCTCCACCTCCTCTCCTCCTTTGTTCGTAAAGTAAAAAAAGCGATCTTGATTTCACAAAATAATGCAAATAATCCAAGAAGGTATAGAAGCGATCGTGCGAAAACGAAAGGCTGCCAGTGAAAGACAAGTGGAGGTGGAGGTTGCGAGAGCGAGGAAAAACAGGGAGGAAAAAAACAACGAGCAACACGTGTGGTGGTTCTAATCGTTTTTAAAGGCACGACACGACACGGGAGGGGTGAAATGGAGAGAATGGAGAGAGCCGGTCGATGCACATCAGACTGTCTCTTAGAAACATTACAACAATGACAACAATGAAAACCCGGTAGATACTACGGTGGGGGGAAAACTCGAGGATGGATTGAAACGAGAGAAAGAAACTACAAGAATTAGACCACCGTGTGAATAAAACGAGAGACCACTCGGCTCCACTGTAGATGCTGTCAAACGGAGCTCCGTAGTGTGTGATCATTCAAAACCGAGTCGTTTATCGACCCCCCCCCTTCTCCTTCTCCTCTTCAGCCTCTCTCTCTCTTTACGCCCAACAACTGTGTTTGTGTTCGTGCTTGTTTACCTCCCCCTCCAGCCCCTGGAGGAATTTTGATTAAAGCTCGATAACGAGCCGCTGCTCAAAAACAAACCCGGCTGCTGCAACTTTCACTCCATCTCTCTTTCTCTCTCCACACAGACACACACACACACACACACAGCCCCGTTCAAACACTGCCCGGGCAGAGGCAGCGAAGGGAGCTCGGTCCTGTCAGAGCGAGCCGAGAGAGACATAGAGAGAAAGAGGGAAATATACATACATATAGAAAGACACACAGATGGAGAATAAATGATACTTACTTGCAGTGGTGGCGGGAAAAGCTGGAGAACCCCATTGTGACGTGCGCGTCGAACGTTCGAGCCGCGCGGGAAATCAAATAATAACAGTGAAATTTAAACAAAAACAAACAAAAAAACCACGCGGTAATATCCCAGCAAACGGACAGGCTCTCCACTGAGTCTCGCCCAACCGAAACGCTCCCGTGTCTCCCTGTCTCTTTCGCTCCCGGTCCCTTTTGTGTGTGTGCGTGTGTGCGTGTGTGTGTGAGAGAGAGAGAGAGAGAGAGAGAGAGAGAGAGAGAGAGAGAGAGTGTGTGTGTGTGAGAGAGAGAGAAAGAGAGAGAGTGTGTGTGTGAGAGAGAGAGAGAGAGTGTGTGCATGTGTGTGTGTAGGTGTGTAGGTGTGTGTGTGTGTGTGTGTGTTGGGGGGTGGTATTATCGCAGTATACAGCTCCTCCTCTCTAAGACTCCAAATCCCCTCCTCAGGCTCTCGCCTGGGGCAGGTGTGTGATTCACTGCTCCTCTCTGTTGATCCATGATTAGTAACCTTATGAGGGAGATCCATGCACAGTACAGAAACTGTGTGCGTGCGTGTGTGTATGTGTGTGTGTGTGTGTGTGTGTGTGTGTGTGTGCGTGTGTTTGACAATGAATGAATGGATGGCAAATGGCTTATAAATTATACAACATTTCTCACTCGCAGCTCATTGAAACAAACCGAGAAAATGTGTAAAAGATACTGAACTGTGAATGCAGAGTGTCTTTAAGTAGAAGAGATGTTTTATAACACAACATTTCTTTCGTCTTTTCACACTGAAACAAGTGGAAAAGTCAAATGTCTGGACTCGAACCCGTCACCACAGAATTCTCATGTAAATTCAGTATAAATAATTCAGTACAGCCCAGAGACTGCGCTTTCATTTGTTTCATTTTGAAACTATTAAAGCCATTCATTTGCCATCCAGGCGTTTTTGAAGTCGCCCATTCCTTCTGTATTTGGGTTTTGCTTTAACTTTCACAACTTCTAATTCTAATCTCTAATGCTGGCCCAGTTGTGGGAGTTAATGAGAGATTAACTACACAAAAATATCTAAAATATTGTTTTTTTTACAGTAGGTTCATGTGTAATAGACAACACAGTGTGCATAAATTATAACAGATGGAAATTCTTAGTTTGCCCTCATGTTTGCACAGTATAACTCATAAAACAAACGTATTAAAATAGTAAAAGTATTCTTGCAGTAAAATAAATTGTGGATGTTCTCACACACACCTCAGCTGCCTTTTCTGTTCTTTTGTGCAACTGAAAGTTGTCAGAAGTGAAGCTCAAGTAAAGATTTGAAGCTGAAATGAAAACAAAGAAGAAAAAGATGAACTCCTGATAACAAATCAACAAACCCCGCCCCCCATAATCTACTCAATGTGCCAGAAATACACCAGCTTGAGAGGCATAAGATTATATGTTTGCACCAACAAGGTGATTCAAGAGCGGTGTCCAACGTTTTGCACAGTGCTGTTAATGGAATGTATAGCAGAAAGATGTATTGACTGTCACTGTGGAGGTTTCCAGATCAAGGTGTTTGCGTGGGGTTGTGTGTGAATGAGTGTGTTCGGAAGGAAATGGTGAGATAATGACAGCTTGTTGATGTATGTAGAGGCCTGAGAGGTTGGGATTGAAAGTGTGTGTGTGTGTGTGTGTGTGTGTGTGTGTGTGTGTGTGTGTGTGTGTGTGTGTGTTACATACTCATGCCTGTCTCTCCGTACTTTACACCCCCTCTTTTGCCCCGGGCTGTCTAGCAGAGGCAGCTTGAGCAATTAAGCCGTAAACAGCGGCCTGGCTCAGGTCATTACCGCTGTATGGTGTCACATTAGATCACCACATTAGCATCACTCCGCTCCTCTTGATTCACTGCCACTCCGAGGCTAGCCGCTAATGCTAATCACTAACGCTAGCACCGAGGTGGGAGATTTAGGGCCACTGAAGGAAAGTGATGGAGATGGCAGCAGCTTTAGCTCTACTTTCTTCTCTCTCTCTCTCTCTCGCATCACCACCTACAGGGTGTGACCAGCTAGATTAACTCAGTGTCTGCTAGACTTATTTACTAAGTGGAGGCCTAGTGTTTGGATACTTGCCTCTGGACCAAGAGGTCATGCGTTTGAATCCTACCTTCAGCACCACCACTGAGTTCCTGAGCAAGATCCTCAACCCCAAGTTGTTCCAGGGAGAGTGCCCCCTGTGGTTAGGGCATGGAAGTCTGAAAAATGCCGTAAATATGATACATGACAAAGCCATTCTTCTAGTGGTGAACTGCGCAAATATGTGGTGGTGACTAGGCCTGACCAACGTATGTTCACTTTTAGCCTTGCTAGTAGCCTGTCTTTTGGTCTTCATTTTAGCTTTCATTACTAGCCAGTGCAGAATCTGTACATTTTATTTGCATTCTCAAACTAAATCATCTACGACAAGCTTTAGCTAAATATGCTAAATGCTCACTAATTATGTTTACCATCAATAAAGGTAGATGTTGGAAACATGATCTTATATGTGCAACTTTAAGTTGCTCCCAAAGCACAAAAATTAGCAGAGAAACAGATTTAAAAAAACAAATATGCTAATAGTGACAAACAAATATGGGGTGGTTTGAGGAAGGTACGTTTGCTAATAGCCATGCTAACATTTCTTTCAAGGAGCCTGTTATAATATTTGTTATTCATTTTAGCGTGAAAATCTCTCAAAAATTGTGCTTTATCAGGGTAAACTTGCTCATTTCTTTAAAGGTTAATCTCCTCTGTTTTGAGTTTCATGGGCAAAATATGTGACATATTTTTTCCACATCTTCCTTTATTATGCTAATGACTTCTTGTAATATGCTAATGCTATTCTCTGACCTCCTTTTTTGTAGAATAAAGCTTCCGAGGGCTTCCTTTTATTTGTTTCATCAGAAGTAAATCATCGTTTGTTTTTGGAGATTATTAAAGTCTGACTTGTTTCTCCTAAACCCACCTTTAGCAGAAATAAGGAGCCTTTCATTTTTCTCAGCTTCTCAATAATCTGCTTCGTGGTTTCCTTCTCTTTAACAATCTCATAGATCTTAAAACTGTCAGACTTTGGTTGAGACTTGAATTTAATCACTAAGACAAATTTATGAGATTCCAAGTTTTCTTTTGGTTTATCTGAAGGTAAAAGAAAAAAAAAATAATGGGATCGGTCTGAGATTAGAGGAGCTGAATTCAAGAAATATCTCATATCAAAATTACACATCGATGTTAAACTGAGCTCAGGTATGTCTCGGAGAAACAGGCTGGATGGAGAAAATGAAAAGAAGAAAATGAAGCTCATGAAGAGATTTTGAATCTTCCTTTTCCATTGGTTGCCAAATGTCAAAGTGGGGATTGTTGCGACTGACTGTTCTGCAGTTTTTGCCGAGATCCGAAGTTTGGGCCGGTTCTTGCTCGGATGACGAGTCATTAAAACCTGTGGGTGCCTTTCGCAGTAACAAGACTTCTTCAAGCCGTGAGGGAGAGGTGTCTTAATTTCCTCACGGCTGGAACAGGAGGAGAAGGACGAGTAATTACGACAGTCCGGGCTCTTCGCATCGACTCAACGAGGAGCCGCCGCAGCATAATTGGTGTGCCCCGTCAATCCTGATAATCAGAGGAGCTTTTTTTATTATTATTTTATTTTTCTTTTTAGGTCATCCGTCTATAAAATTAGAAGAAAATAGTGAAGTCCAAACGACTACTTAAAGACACTCTGAAGTCCAGGAAATCTTGCATTTGTTGTGAGATCCTGTGTGATGAGCCACTGACAGCAGGTGCAGGATGGAGTTTGGGACCCTGGGGAACATTTACCATTATAACGAATCCCATAGCCATTAGAGCCATTAGACTTTTTGTGGAGCATTTTTATGACACTGGGCAGATATTTCAGACAGAAATGAATTCCCCTTTACAGGAAATTTTTAGGGAAGATCGAGGCTGATAAAGGGGTAAAACTATTGAATTTTCCCTTTTTTCGAATTTGCCCCTTAAATAATAGAGCTTCCTTAAATTTAAGATGAAGGG
>JBBPDE010000083.1:17199062-17209349 GCA_037974605.1 Nannopetersius ansorgii | reverse complement strand
AGAGAGAGAGAGAGAGAGAGAGAGAGAGAGAGAGTTGTTGTTGTTGCAATTACGCCAAGCTTCAAGGAAGTTGTCCTTTTGTTCCAGCATTTATACGTTGCGTCAATGTTGCGAAAAGAGGAGGCGGAGCGGTGGCACTTGGAGTAAGACGGTGAGAGAGGGAGAGAGAGAGAGAGAGAGAGAGAGAGAGAGAGAGAGAGAAAGGGAGAGAGAGAGGGAGAGCGGTGAGTATACTACCTCGTGTCCAGATAGCCCAGTCCTCCAGTCCTCTCTCCACCCATGACACCAAACCAAACGGGCAGACGGATCTGAACTCGTCCGTACAAGAGCAAACATCACGGGGCAACTTGGACGGGGCAGGTCGGTGGTGGTTGTGGTGGGAGGGGGGTTAAGAGAAGGGTATATGGACTGGAGGGGTTTTGCGGGGGGGGTGGTAGAGCTGTGAAAAATCGAAAGTGGGCAACGTGGACGGGACAAGTTGATGGCGGTGGTGCAAAGATGATGGTGAGGGTGGGTTGGGGAATTTGGGGGGTAAGGAAGGACGGAGGAGTGTGTGGACTGTGGGGGTAGTGGACGTGGGGTCGCAGAGCTGTGAAAAGTCGAAAGCGGGCAACAACGTGAATGGGGTAGGTCTAACGGGCAATATGGACGGGGCAGGTTGGTAGTGGTGGTGGAGGAGTTTTGGTAGTGAGATGGAGAGTTGGGGATGTTTGGTGTGGAGTGTAGGAAAGGGCGGAGGAGGGTGTGCGGACTGTGGGGTGTAAGTGGGGAAGCAGAACTGTGAAAAGTCGAGAGCAGAAAGAGAGCGAGGAGTTAGAAGAGGGGAGTAACAGACTAAAATGAGGAATCGCCCTTATTCTCTCCAGAACATGGTTAGAGAGAGAGAGAGAGAGAGAGAGAGAGAGAGAGAGAGAGAGAGAGGAGCTCGAACACGTGTTCTGATCTCGGCATTTTTAGTCTCGTATAGTAATAGTTATAGTAGCAGCTTTATTCCTCCTTGTTCTCCTCCTTCTTCCCATTACAGCAGAGTTGCATCACGATCTTTTTCTTTTTTTTTGCCTGTCAGTCATTTTTACTGACCAATAAACGGAGGAGCTTCAGGTAACCAGCCGTCTCTCTGTAACATCAGTTCATTTTGTTTTGTATGGAGGGCGTTCCCTGTTAGTCTTTAATTGTAAACTAACAAACTGCAGCCCTCCATCTAGAAAATAAACATGAGACAAGCCGAACTGGAGAAAAAGGGACACTTGTACCCTTCAGGTGTTCACGAAAGCTAAAAGACGCTTACAGCGACAACCTTCCAAGAATATAAACAGTCCGAGGACGAAATTCAGTCAGTAGCTCTAGCGGACTGTTGCTCCATCAGACACCGAAAGGACACACGGTGGTGGTTTTGGAGACATTTTTAA
This sequence comes from Nannopetersius ansorgii, assembly GCA_037974605.1. NCBI lineage: Eukaryota > Metazoa > Chordata > Actinopteri > Characiformes > Alestidae > Nannopetersius > Nannopetersius ansorgii. The sequence goes on along the minus strand of JBBPDE010000083.1, from coordinate 17,207,940 downwards.
CAGACAAAAAATCAAAACAGAATGCAATGGGCAAACACAGTAAATGGAAACCACCAGCAAAAGTCCAGTAAATGGGCCGGGCAAGCACATTTCATGGAAACCACCAGCCTATACAGACCTTAGGGTGGATTTAGGTTAAATTATGGTTCACCAGGTCATATGGGACATGTTTATTAGTAGGCCGTGGACCATTAGGTCATACTTTTTATCCAGTTTACAGTAAAAGTGACTTTCCTTATTTCAAGAGTTTTACAGTATTGACTATGGAGCACCACCAACAAAAGTTTATTAAACTCATTTATTAAAATCTCATACTTTAATATAGACTTGTAGGATGTGTATGTGTGCGTGTGCGTGTGCGTGTGAGAGTGTGTGTGTAGGACGGTCTGTGGTGCAGTAGGCCGTCCAAACTCACCTCCAATGCCGTGTCAATGTCGATACAGGCTCCTTTAAATGCCGATCCTCGTGTATTTAGCATACACATATTTCAGCATATGTACTTTTTTGGACATTATAAGGGGCTATCTTAAGCCATAGCTTGGATAGAAAGGTGGTCCAGCACAGAATCCGTGGTTAGTTTTTTCACACTACCGTTTTCTACAGGGGTTCAGATTTATCTTCATAGGTCCATCCATTCTGTTTAATCGTCTATGCTGTAAACAACTAAAATAAGACACAAGCAGACAATAATATGAGCCCCCTGCAATTAAAGGTGGACTGTGCGTGATTTAAACATGGCGTTTGGTCCATTAATCCTCTTCGTGCCGTTTCAACAGGCTTGTTTTTAATTAATCAGTGGCTGCAATCAGTCGTTTGCACTACTTTGCAACGAAAAGTGATAGATTATAGTGTATTTCCACGCGAAATGTGTGATTTGTATAACGGCGCAGCACTCCTTATAATAAATATGAGGGTCTGCTTGTTGAATGTGTGTAGGTTGTTTATTTTCTACCCCCAAACCAGGCATTTTTATAACGAAGCAAAACAGTGTGTGAGGAAAACACGCTATTATGATCGTTATTTTGTTTTTCTTATCTTTTTTTGGTTTTCTATTTCGTACCATCCTTCAGAATTTCGTTAGGTCGAAACGCGCTGCGTTTGTAAAAAAAATAAAAAATATATAATTTTACCTCTCATTCCAGGCATTTAAAAAAGTTGAATTGTCAAAGAAGCGAAAAAAATAAAACAGTAGAAAAACAACAAATCGAAGCCGAGCCGTTTTATTTTACTTTCCTTCAAAAATCAAATCAACGTTGACCAGACAGAGTCAATAAAATCAGAGTCAGACACACGCTGGCTGCTTTTAGAGGCAAAAAAGTCTTAATATACTCCAAAAAAATACGAAATACAGCTTGATAAAATTAGAATAATAGTAATATATCATCATTTAAGCCGCAGAAAAGCAGTTTTAATGTAAAATAAACGAGTTAATGCTGTTGCAGGCTAATCATTCTAATTGTTAACATTATCATGGCTCGGAGAATTAATCACACAATTAAACAAGATTTACATCTTATTTTGCACCAGATTTATAGCAAATAAAGTCGTTCGTTTAAAAAAAATGCGCTCTAAATGACAACACTCTTGGTCCCGGTGGATAAAACCTTGATATGTGTGGTGGCATAAGAAACAAATCTTTATTTAATTCAGTTTTTCTTTATGAAAACACTCCTGGAGTCTATTGTCTATTTACAGGGATTTTTTTCTTCTGTTAATTCGGGATAAAATGCTCTAAGCCTCAAATAAACCTGAAATAAACATACATTTCTTAAAGTGTCCCATATTTTCTAATGGCTCTGAAGACTTAAATCCAAGCCTGTAGTGTAGCGAACATTTCTGAAGCACGTTTACACCTAAACAATAGTCATTTATATGTTTATTTGCCTGTTTTGGTTATTACAGAGCTTTTTAAAAAATCATTTTTAAAACCAGACAGCAGTGTAATTTGTAAAAAATGTCATTTTTGTTTGTGCGTTTCATGAAGTGCCGTTTTTTTATGGTCAAATCATATTTATTCATACACTATCGTATTTATTTAAGCGTTTTAAGCAGGAGTCCGTTTCAGTCATCATCTATCATGGAAATATGGGCGTATAATGACATTACATCTCCTGTTGTTATTGATTATGGTAAGATTGAGTGGCCTAAATGAAGGTAAATTGTACAGTCGGGGCTAATGTTGACTGATATTCCAAGTTCAGGAATAAAAGTGAGAATTTAAAGCGTATAAAAGTCCGCCGCAGCGTTAGTCCCGGCTGAAACGAAGGCAACGAGTCGTTACCCATCAGTCCCGAGGGTGAAATAAACAGTCTGTTGTCTCTAATTTGGTTTTTGCTGACTCATATGCTGCCGTGCCATATTCTCATAATGACTGGAAGGGTGAAGGAGGCCCTACGAGTGTGAAAGGTCACGTTATTTCGGTTTAACTGGGATTAGTACTCATCTCTGTTTGCCTCTTTAAGGCCAATGTTATGGGCTTTTATGAATATCTAGGCTTCTGTTTTGGCTACTTATTTCACTCACAGATACCGGTATATGGACAAAAGTATTGGGACGCCTGACCAATTCACTATCAAACTTTAATGACGTTGTTTGCAAAATAGACTTTAAGCAGCTATATCAGCTTCCACTCTTCTTGGAAAGCTTCCCACAAGATTTTGGAGTGTTTCTGTGCCCATTCATTATGCGGAGTATTTCTGAGGTCAGACACTGATGTTGGACAAGAAGGCCTGGTTTGCTATCTCCCTTCCAGTTCATCCCAAAAGTGTTGGATGGGGCTCTGTGCGGGCCAGTCAGGTTCTTTCACGCTGAATTCATCCAACCACGTGTTTATGGAGCTTGCTTTGTGCACTGGGTGACAGTTATGCTGGAATAAAAAAGGTTCTTCCCTAAACTGTGTCCATAAAGTTGAAAATATGGCATTGTCCAAAATGTCTTGGTGTGCTGAAGCATTAAGATGGTCCTTCACTGGAAGTAAGAGGCCTAGCCCAAACCCAGAAAAACAGTTGTGTCCCAATACTTTTGTCAGTAAAGTATGCCAACATATTAAGCATTATTTTTTTTAATTGGCGAGTTAATCTAAAGCTCTTCAGCATACAGGCTGGAGTGGACAGTGTTATAATTCTTTAAACTGTGGGCTTTCATCATTCAGTCATTTCCTTTAATACATATTTTTTACTATACATAAATTAATATGTAAGTTATGGAAATAGGTGTGTCGCCCTCGTACAGGCCCTTTCCAATTAAAAAGCCAATTACCTAGATTTTTAATCAGACCTTTATCCTTGTTTACATATTTTTGTGGTTTTATGTACTATTCATTACTATTTTCCAACCTTTATTTTTGCTTTATAATGAGAAAAACACAATTTTTGTTACTGTTTCTTTAAGACACACGTGTGAAAATTGACTCTGGGTTGCTTTATTACTGCTTATTGTAAAAGCAGTCCAGACCGAAGCCCACCTTACAGTTTTAATGCGAAAAGTTTAGGTTAAATTGCAGACGAATATATGTAAACGTCTTAGTTTTGTGATGTCACAAAAACTGTTAGTGTTTTTAAAGCCACGTTTTTATTTTGGTACTGGGGAAAATGTATGTTTTGAAACTAGAACTATATACAGTAAATACAGTTTTTATCTAAAAAATAAAAAGCAAGTAAAGTTTGTTTTTTTTTCTGTGATACGGGCCCTTTAAATACGTAAGTGTCCATTCAGTACTTGTACTCTGTGACCTCTAAGTGGCAATCAGTACTGTGCTGAAGCGTTTCAGCCAACAACCTTGAGCAGTCGAGTCACTCTTGAGCTCGGCAAATGAATCTTGTCTCTGGTAATTTGTCACCCATAGTCCGTCAAAATTGATGTTCCAGTTCAAGGTGGGCCTTTTCTATACTCCCCTTCCAGCCTCTGCATTCAGAGGTGTGGAGCTGCAGAGAGGAGAGGAACCCGTTCAGACAACAGACATCTAATAGGTGTCCTGTGTCCTCCCCTCTCTCACCCTCCGCCTGTATCTATCTATATCCCTTGCTCATGTCTCATCATGTAAAGTGCTTGCCCACGTTTCTCCGATATCAGCCCAAATGTGCCTGGGCCTGTATTTACGAAATACTGAGAGAGCTGTTCCAGGATCAGCTTCGCCTGCTGTCTGTATAAACCCCTAAAGCTGTGTCCTTAAAAATCAGTCATTAATAATAAGACTTATTACTAACCATCTATTTTATATCATTTTGTAACTGCTTTTTAAGCCAATATCCACGTTACTCTTATTATTGTTAATTGTTTATTACTGTATTCATCTTTAGACTTATTATTCAGCCCCTACTACGGACTAAAAATGACTAAAACGAATGCATAATTCATGCACAATGCATTCCTTTACAGTTCCAGGGGTCAAGGCTTGAGATTTCACAGTGTTAGCAGTGTTCAGTGGCATAAACAGATGAGAGCCTGTATCCATCCTCAGAAATCGCTGTTCTGGGATCAGGCTGCTCCTTATCCGCTCTAATGTCAGTCGCAAGAGACTGAGATTCAAACACTGATCCAGAAGCAGCTCTCGTACGTCTCATTGCTATAGCCTATACCAGCCCGGGCCTATTTATAAAGAGTTGCTAGCCTCTTTAGTTACACCCGTACACCCTGCATCCCTTATACCACCGCATGATCCGAGGCCCTTTATCTCGCCAAATGAGAAAACAGATCCAGCCGAGCCGTTCAGGCTTTCGACACAAACAGAGAACAAATGCTCTGGAAAAGGGAACCGACAAGGTCAGGAGGTCAGAAGTGCTTGTATGTGTGTAAATATTAATATAACAGAGCGAGTTGTTTCTCATAGCATAGCAGTGGACCGAATCGTATAAAAATAAATTAATGCTGAAAGTCCTGTAATGTGTACAACAACCATTTAACCCTTTAACCACTTGGAGCACAGGCTTATGATTTTTCTTTGGTAACCGCCAGGAAAACAGTATAGAAATCATGCAGTAATGACAGGAATGGTATCATGAAGGAATGGAAGTGTGGATATATATGGGTCGCTTTGATTATATGAGGTTAATTATTAACCTCATGTCCGATCAATAAACTCAGAGTTTTATGGATTATTAAATTTAAAACTCCCAGATTTACATAAAAAAAAAACCTAATATGTATGAACACTAATAAAGGTCTTTAAATTCACCATCCACCGCCTTGTCCAGAGAGTTCATACATGGATGTTAAGTTGCACAAACTGCCAGTTCAGAACTGGCTGTTTTTGTGATGTCACAAAAATGTCCTGTACCCTCATAATTCCACAGCGGTTAAGCTTCTCTCGTTCACATTGAAGCGATGGTGTCTCTCAGCCTGGGGTACTTTTAGAATGAGGCACAATACAGAGCAGTCAGTCGGAGCAGAGGTCATTTCCAAATATCAAGGGTTAAAGAGATGGTCTTGGAAAATTACTCATGACTTTTATGTCGGACATGGAAATGCAGGGGAAAAAAAGACATGGGCTCTTTAATTCCTGTAACCTGCCCTGACAAGTGTTTGAAAGGGCTTGGACTGGTTTAATAGGCTTAATATAATTGTATGGGAGTAGAAAAGTATTATGTGAATGGCAAATTGGCCTAAAGAGGCAGCTAAGAGGGCCATAGTTGCAGTAGGCCGCTCTAACTCCTCCTGGAGCTGCCGGCCTGTGTGTGTGTGTGTGTGTGTGTGTGTGTGTGTGTGTGTGTGTGTGTGTGTGTGTGTGTGTGTGTGTGTGTGTGCTCGTCCAGACGTTTTGAGGAAGTTAATGAGTAAAAGTAAAGCAGTTAGAGAACGGATGCCTCCTGCTGTCTCAAGCTGAACTGGGTCAGGATCCACGAACAGGAGGATCGGCGACGTATTCTCTCTGCAAACAGGAAAGAAAGAGATAAAAACTGCACTCCACAGCCCAAGCCTGAATTTACACCTTCGTTTCTCATAGAGCCGAGCCTTTTAGATGCACTTCTCGAAGGGGGAGAAGACACATTACTCAATAACCGCTTTCTGTTGTTCCGTAACTGGTATAAAATTGATATTGTTGCTGTTGTGAGAAAACCTTATCAGAGTCCTCAACGTTTGCTAATACAGCCTGATGACTTACGAAATGATATTTTGTTGTTCCGTCTGTCGTGGAAAGGGCAACTGGCTCTTTCAAATAAGGTAAAAAAAATTGAATTATGAGGTTATTCATGTTATCAAGTTATGAAGTGTTGGCCCACATACAAGTCTTTGGAGTAAAGGCGCAAACAACGGTACCTTAGTTGCAAAGAAACACAGCACACACTGACAACACAGCTCTCTCTCTGTCTCTCTCTCTCTCTCTCTCTCTGTCTCTCTGTCTCTCTGTCTCTCTCTCTTCTTGGAATGATAATTAGATAGCAAGGCTGACCTCCATGTCCCCATAATGAATTGTGGGCTGCTCTTAATTTAAGTGTGACATCTTGCCAGCAGGGGGAAGAACAAGGGTCCCTGTCACAAGACCGTCCCACAGAGACACGTGAAGAGCCCTGGAAGCCTTGACCAGCCTGCTGCGAGCCGGCGAGGACCACTTTAAAGGAAAAGAACACACATTTACGTAAAACAGTAGAACAGATGAAGCTTCTATTCACAATAACGGAAAAATGACACTCTAAAGGCCCGGACGCGGGCTCACACCTCACTTCCCAACTGCATACCTTCCGTTATTAGTCTCATAGCCTGTAGTTACTGAATAATCGGTGTTAAAACGAATCACTCCGTAGTAACTTGGAACTGAGTTTCTGTGTAACACAGAGGAATAAAAACAAGGCGAGACACTGAACGCGAACAGATTTGGCTGCATTTTACACTACAACCAACCCTGAACTTCTATAAACCAGTGAAACTCCGTTATCATGGAGGAGCCACATGCTGACGGTGTTAGAAGGGTTACATTTGTATCCTAGGGATGGGTACTACAGAAGCAGATACACTCACACACTCACACACTGTACCCAATGTAGGGAATGCCATGCATCCCGTGCTCAGTCAGCTTGTCTCTATGTTAATTCATGAGGTCAAATGCCATAGTGAAGCAGACCAGCTTCAGATACAGCACTGTTAACAGGCTAACGGGGTCAAAATGAAAAAGTGTAATGCACCGGCCAAGGACAATAATAACAATTATAATAAGGAGAAGAAGGGAAAAGCACTGCAGGTTACTGCACTGACCTGATATAAATATGCATATAAATGACAAAAAACTTTAATATATTATCATTATTTTCCCACTCGTTCAAAACCTTGTATCTCCGTTTTAATTTATTTTTATTCATAATTTATAAAAACACCAGCTACTGTTCACATTGTGTCAATGTTTTAATCAATATGACGTGACAAAATAACAAAATCTTGCTTCACAGGCATTTTGATTTTTAATCACGAAGATAGTGATTGTATATACATATACACACACACACACACACACACACACACATATATATATATACACACAAAATATAAAATCACTATCATAATTTTGATGTAATAAATTGTATTAAAGTTATAAAGTAAACTCAACGCATCACTTTTTTCCAGTGTGGCAATAATAAGAGTTAAGAGTTTCCAAAGTAGCCGAAAAGTGTGGTGTGTAGTAATAGTTCAGTTATGAGCGACTGCAGTGGCCTGTCTGTACTTCAGTAGCAGGAATCTCTCTGGCACGACTTGCCAACAGAGGCAGCTGTGTGGCTCGCAGACAGACAGACAGACATACACGCACCCCTCACACACACACACACACACACACACACACACACACACACACACACACTCATGGTGTCTGTAACCGCCCCCCAGCTGTTGCCTGACTGCGTGTCAAAGCTGCCACAGCGAGCGAGAGCGAATGCCACAGATTCTGACTTCTGACATATACACACTCTGTCTCTCTTCAGAATGAGGTGTGTGTTTGTGTGTGTGTGTGTGTGTGTATATATGAGTTTTTGTACATTATCAAGACAAAGATACCCGAGGAAAAACAAGGCCCGGTTACAACGTCAAGATCAACCAAATGCTTCTTTACTTATGGGGAACTGCTGCTAGGGTCACTATATCTTAAAATCAAATGTTTACATATATAATATATATTCATATGTAAATATATGAATATATATTATATGTGTATACTTAAATGATATTATATACGTTCATATGTACACTCGTGTGTAAAACAAGTTCACTGTGCAGATACAGTGTAGTTCTGAAAATCTCGCTAATATTTCCAGAGCGACATAAACATCAGATTCCAGTTTTAAAGTCGCATCCGCAAGCGTACGGACGTCTATTCTCATAAAGAGAATCCCTACGCAATAGTCGAAGGGTCACACCATGTGAAAGCCCATTGAGTTTGTCCATATTTGAGGCTGTGCTGTTCAGCTATATTAAAAGTGATGGTGCTCTCGGATGCCTCTGTGGAACCCGATAGTGGACACACCTTCCCGGTCAGATACAGCGACCCTCTGCCCCTTGCTCCCGTCCACTCACTGACCACCACTGCCCATGGACTTCGGGAGAGTGTGTGAAGGCCAGAGGGAAAGGAAAAAGAGACAGCATTCACCAACTAATGAATGTGTGTCTGTGTGAGTATGAGAGAGAGAGGAAGAGAGAGAGTTAAAGAATGAAAGAGAGAGTCAAAAAGGGAACTGGAAAGGGAGAGAGTGTAAGAAAGACGAGGAGGGAGGGAGGGAGGGAGAGAGAGGCAGAAACAGGAAATAAAGACAGAAAAAGGAAATCGAGAAACACAGAGGCCAGAGAGAGAGAAGTAAAAGGAGAGAGAGAATGAGATAAAAAGAAAGGATAGAAAGAGGCAGACTGTTCTATATATATATATATATATATATATATATATATATATACACATGTTTAT
>JBBPDE010000083.1:17153031-17170524 GCA_037974605.1 Nannopetersius ansorgii | reverse complement strand
AGAGGGAGAGAGAGAGAGAGAGAGAGAGAGAGAGAGAGAGAGAGAGAGAGAGAGAGAGAGAGAGAGAGAGACAGAGATAGATAGAGAGAGAGAGAGAGAGAGAGAGAGAGATCGAAAGGAGCGGGGGATAGAAAAAATGCAGAAAGGAAGAGGTAGAAAAACGATTCAAAGAAAGAGTGACAGAGACGGAGGAGAGCAGAAAGAAAGATGGAAAAAAATAATAGCAAAAGTGAAGAGTGCGCTAGAGAAAAGGTAGAAAGTGAAAGCAAAGATAGAAAGAAATGAGAGTGAGAGAGAGAACGGAGTGATAGAGAAAATGAAGACAGCAGAAAGAAAGAGACAGGAAGAAAAGAGAGAGAGAAAAGAGCGGTAGCAAAAAAAAATAGAGCATAAAGAAAGAGATAGAAAGAAACGAGAGTCAAATAAAGAAATGACTGATACACAAAATGAAGACAGCAGTGAGAAAGAAAGAGAGGGAGAGAGAGACAGAAAGCAGTGAGAGATAGAGAAAAAGAAGAGAGGGAGGAAAGCCAGAGGTGGAGAGATGGCGTGGTGCTGCTCCCCTGCAATGCCTGTCCCACCCGCAGCGTCCCACCCACACGCTGCACTCATCTCCTGACTCACGTGTCCATGTCTGGCCTCTCCGGGTCACAGGAAGTGACACAGCAGCCCAATCATCCGCCCCAGACGCCTGGAGTCGACACTGTTGCCCCACAGAGCGCCACCGTCAGGCCACCAGCACCCAAACCCAGAGCAGAGGCTGAGGGGTCGTCGAGTTCATCCCCCTCACACACACACACACACACACACACACACACACACACACACACACAAACATACACACACACACACACACACACAAACACACACACACACACACACACACACACACACACACACACACACACACACACACACACACACACATATATAAACATATAAACACACCATATGCAGGCTGAACAGTGGCCCACACTATCAAGTCATGAGATGCTAACATGATGGAACATACTCTCCAATCAGAACAGTCTAACAGACACTATAGACTCAGTACTATAATCTCTATCTACACTAAATAAGAGCTAGAGAAGTTCATTGGTGCAATGGCGTTGACGAACCACTTTTATAACCTTTCTATGTGTGGTTTTATAAAGTGTGCAGAACATTTAGGAACTTTAAAGAGCATTTCCATAAAGATTCTGCATCAGTTAAAGGTTTTCATAGATCCATATATTCAAGCCAAGAACCGTTTGAGAGCCTTGTTTTTGTAGTACAGAGTTAAAAGACTGTCTTATGCTGGCACTCTACAAGGTTTCAGAACGTCAGCAGGAATTTGTTTAGATGTTCCAGTTTGAAGAACAGATCTGTTGAGGATCCCATAATGACTAAGAAAGCTGTATAATTATTTAAGGTCCAGAATGCCTCTCATCTGATAGGTTAGATTAAATCTCAATGCAAATAACATATTAAGAAATCACTATCAATAGATAAACATAGTACCTTGTTTTTATTTTAGTGTAAGTACAAAATAATTAATATTGTATGTCACTTAATAATTTTAATAAAATGAAATACTTTTACTTTTTTCTCTAAAAATCATTTTATTCCATTTACTTTTCATGTTGAATAAAATAAAAAGCACTGAATAAAGTAACAACCAATACGTTCAGCAGGCACTATTACCCAAAGCAACACACGAGCGAATCAGATACAGATGAATGGACTGTTAAGAGTCTTGTCCAAGGACTCTTACTGGTGTCGGTAACTCACAGTAAGAGTAATCAAACCTCAGTATCAAACGTTTTGAAACTGTTCTCTTTCTTGACCTAGGAACACCGTTCTATAAAGAAAGATATGTAATGTGCAGTAATCTTGCAATAATTAATACGAAAAGTGACGTCTAGGTTTTTTACACAGAAGGACACTTTTAAAAATAAAGGTCTCTGATTGGTTCTCAGCACTGGAATATGGTTCTGTTAGAATGTTACTCGTAGGTTGCTTAAAGAATGTTCTTCACATTCACACATATTTACAAAAATGGTTCTTTGAAGAACTATCCATTGAAACATTCTTGCAACTATTAAAGTGAAATGTGATTTTTTTATATATAGAAATAACAGTCTTAAAAATAAAGGTTACTGACTGATTCTTGGCCTATTAGAAATGTTATATTATGTGTGGGTTCCTTACAGAATGTTCTTCCCTCTCACATACAAAAATGGTTCTTTGAAGAGCTGTCTATTGGAAAGTTCTTGCATTTTTTTTTTATTTTCCACTGAAAAATAAAGGCTACTAACTGGTTCTTAGGTTGGGAATATGGTTCCATTAATATGTTTACATGATGTGGACGTTCCTTAAAGGATGCTCTCGAATTATTAGTAAAATGGTTCTTTGAAGAACTATCCATTGAAAGGTTTATTAAAGTGAAATGTGATTCTTAGTTGATTTGTTTATAGAAAGTCTTAAAAATAAAGATGGCTCTTGTTTACATTACGTGTAGGTTACTCAAAGGTTCTTCTCCACACTCACACATATTTACAAAAATTGTTCTTTGAGGAACTGTCTATTAAATGGTTCTTGCATTAATTAAATAAAAATCCATTCTTTTTTTATAGAAAGTACACTCTTAAAAATACAGGTTACTGACGGGTTCTTGGCCTTTTAGAAATTTTAAATTATATTATGTGTGGGTTCCTTAAAGAATGTTCTTGCCACATCTTTTTTTGAAGAGCTGTCTATTGGAAAGTTCTAGCAATTATTTTTTATTTTCCACTTAAAAATAAAAGCTAATGAGTTCTTAGCCTGGGAATATGGTCCTATTAATATGTTTACATGATGTGGCCGTTCCTTAAAGGAGAATTTTTTAGCAAAAATGGTTCTTTGAAGAACTATCCATTGAAAGTAAGCCTTTCGTTTTAAAAGTGCAGTGTGAAACTCTACTATGGTTCCACCTCTGCAGGGGGAAAAAGGGTTCTAGGTCAGAATGTGCGTTAGTTGTACGGCGTACATGAGCACCACTAACACGGAAAAAGCTCTGCGAGGTTGTGGTTGTCCTCAAGAACAACTGACTTCATATTCACTGCTCTGTGATCAGCTGTGATGAACAGGACGACTCAAGATCTGCATGTACAGACAAAAGCATCCGTGTGTGTTTTGCGCTACAGGCCTTCATTACAGCGGGCGAGCCACCGCCACTTCAGCTGAAGTGACATATACAGCAATCACCGTTTACTGCGACTACTTTTGTCGTAAGTGCAAACAGCTGCAAAAGTGTGCTTTCTTCCTCGGCCACAACAAAGCCATGACAAAGATATATTGGTCAGCGGGGAATCTGACTGTGAGAATAGCGATTCCAAAAAGAGAATGGGAAGAAAAAGACTTCAAATACGAACGGATGAGCCCAGTACCTTATAATATAATACAATTTCTACACAAATTATGTAACAGACAAGCTGTAGTTATTGGTAAGATATATAGTAGAAGAATTTAGTAACTAGAGGACACAAGGGTATCATTCTAATTAGTAAATACAGCTACTGTAGTTCAGTTCTGCACACACACAGTCAAGTATCCATAGAAAAGCAGTAGTTCTGGAGAAGCCATATGGATCCATATACCAGAAGCATTAGGATCATTTTAAGTGTATAAAGACCCCCCACACTGGGATGTGAAGCGCTGGGGCTGTGTTTTCTGGAGTGATGGAGCTGCAGAAAAGATTTGAGTTTGTGAGCCAGGACATCCATCATCATCCACACATGGCCTCACAATTGCTCTTGTGACTGAATACAATCAAAACCTCACAGAAATGTTCAAACATTGTGTTTAAAGTGCAAAGAAATGTGTCTACAAAGCATTTGGGCATATAGTGTAACTAATCAACATTTCTACTAACACAGAACAACCGCAACATGAAAACCAGCTGCTTAATGTTGTGTAGGTCCCCCTCGTTCCATCAGAACTGCTCCGATCAGTGGAGGCCTCTGTGCTGTTGTATTAGCAGACATTAGGTCCTGTAGGATGTGAGATGAGGCCTCCGTGGATCGGACTAGTTTGTCCAGTACATCCCTCTGATGCTCAATTGGGGAAACCGGTTAAAGTAGCACCCACATACCAGGACCCAGCAGATCATTGCTCAGAGCATCACACTGCCTAAGCTATTGCACCCCACCGCCCCCACACTAGTGAATCTTGGTGGCATCTCTTCCCCAGGCAGGCAACACGTTACCCAGGACATCCACATGATGCAAAAGAAAATGTGATTCATTAGACCAGGACACCTTCTTCCATTGCTCCATGGTCCAGGTCAGATGCCCATGTGGCCATCGTAGGCACTTTTGGCAGTGGCCAGGGGTCAGCATGGGCACTCTGACTGGTCTGGTGTTTCACAGCCCCATACACAGCAAGCTGTGATACACTGTGTGATCTGACACCTTTCTATTACAGCCATCATTAACCTTTTCAGTCATTTGTGCTACAGTAGCTCATTACATTTACGGCAATTAGCTCTTCTAAAAGATCGGCCCAGATGTGTTAGCTTTCGTTCCCCATGCACATCACTGAGCCTTGGGCGCCCAGACCCTGTTGCTGGCTCCCTGGCTGTCCTTCTTTGGATCAATTTGGTATGTACTAACCACTGAATACCGGGAACATCTCACAGGAGCTCCCATTTTGGAGATGGTCTGATCCAGTCAGAATGTGGCCAAAGTCACTCAGATCCTTACACTTTTCAACACAACAACTTCAAGAAATGACCGTTCAGTTTCAGGCCCAAATATCCTACCTCTTGACATGAGCTGCTGTAATGAGAGAATCCTTATCCTGTCCGTGGTTTTAATGCTGATGATCCAGTCTCTTTCCAGAAACCAGTTTTTATGTTTTCTTTCCTCTAAACACCAGAGAGAACGGACTGGCGTATTAAAATCAGTATGAACCACAAATGCTACATAAATATGAAAGAGCAACGCAAATACGAAAAATGTGCCATGTGTAGTGTCCAGCTTGAAAACCATTAGTATAGTGCAAAGGCCTCCAAAAACTAAACCATCTACGTCATAGCACAGGTTCAAACGGCTCTACCGAGCGGGGCTGTAATGTGTGTATAGGGCGCCCCCTAGTGCCAAAAAATCCAAACAGAACAGAAACATTATTACACTACCACAGGCCAAACTTACCCTACAGGAGTCAACAAAATCTTTAATATTAATTTAGTAATATTAATATTATTTATGTATCAAACGTAACACGAGAGAGAGTAAAATCTACAAATATTATGACATCATTGGTTAAACCACACAACTTAAACTTCACTGTTTTTTTTAAGTACAAAAAAATACAAATCCTCTACGTATGCACAGTTTTGGCACAATTAATGTTTAGGTGTGTGCCCTGTAAAAGATGTGCCCTTATATACACTTACAAAATGAACAACATTGGGGTGTTTAAACTGTGACTGTACGCCTATTCCGTACACAGCTGTGATAAATGCAGTTATACAAATCCACCAGAAGGTTAGTAGTTATGGGTAGTAGTTACATCTGGCACCTTACATATATTACATGTAACTTACAGAAAATATTTGGTGGATTTGTCATTTTTCTGAATACTTTCAAAGGCAAACACATGCTTTCTTTATAAGTAATTTATAACTTTGTTTATCCTGGGTATATTATGATGGTGACAGCATCTGTACTGCTTTGTGATTGCTCACACCTCTGACTTCAGATTATTTTTTATTGAAAACAAAAATATCTCAAAATAGAGAAAAATCTACAGTTCCTGTGTTGATAGATGCTGGGTGCAGTAAGTTACTCAGTACCTAAAGTAGTGTTTTAATCGCTAGTTTTGTCTATGTACTCCTGCTACTTTTTGAAAAGGTACTTCTATTTCTGCACGAGTCGTTATTTCACCAACACTTTTACATCATCTGATGATCTCAATCATACACATGCATGTATCTGAATTTTCATTTATATGTAGCTAGAATAAATAAATACTTGTGGCTTTCATAAATGTAGGGTAATTATATTGAGCTTGTTTCCTCGAGTACGCAACTTGTTTTCATAAGTTGGTTTGTAGCGACATCTAGTGGCAGTGATTGGCTACAGCACAACCAAAGCTGCACTAAACAGGTTAAACGTCAAGGCAGACAATCTGAGAAGAAATGACCACAAATACTTCAACCATTAAGCTTCTGAATAACACAGTTTGCATGAAACATATTTAAACCATCTAAAAACATTTAAAAACATCTACCATTTAGTTTTTAGTTGATATATCTTTAATATACACAGTATAATTCAGTAGTGAATAGAACATTTATTTACAATAATATGAGAAATGTGCCATTTTTAATACACAATACACCCATTAAAAAAAAAAGACACACAAAAGGTTCTGCCCCCAGTTCTTGGGGGAAAAAACTCATAACTTATCATTATTATAAAACTTTTACATTATGGGAGGTTCCTTAAACTTTGGGATCATCTTGTTCATTCAAGAAAAATCAGCATTTCTGTCCTGCTGGTGGTTTGAGGTCTTCCATGACAGTAACGCTTGCTGACCACAAGGAACGAGTGGTCTCTAAACAAACTGCTGAACGTAAAAACAATACAAACCATTTACTATTGCCCTTTCAGACCGCAAAGCACACGCCAGCCCAATACAGCACAGGCCATTCATCCCAGACTACAGAGATGACAGTGCTTTCCCCCATCAGTCATTTCTGAGTTAACTCGAGAACCTTGTGTGTGTTGGAGCACTTACTCAACTGTTGTAGGAAATCTCCTGTAACCTCACACTTGTGGTGTAAAATATCTCAAAAAGATGCAGCAGATTCACGTATTTTACTCAAACTCGATTATCTCCATAGACCAATTAGATAATGAGTGGTATTCATGACCACTCATATGCAGTAGAAAAATGGCCCATCATGTGATATTTAATGTTCATTTTATAAACACAGCGTAAGTCTGGATAAATGTGCAGCTAAACCACATTTGTTTTCCCTTGAAAATTGTTAGAGGGAATTCAGAGAAAGACCAAAGACATGGAGAAGCCAGTCGGACACGCAGTAAAACCTTCCCAATTATTCTTAAATGTCTTATAATAGAAGTCGCACTGCAGCTTTCTCTGGGTGGTGTTAACTGTTATTAGGCACTACCCACTAAAAGAAATGAGTCAGGGCAAAAGACATTTGCTTTGCGCCGTCAGCTGCTGAACCTGTTACACCTGTAGGGCTGCCCAGTCACGCCAATGGCACTACAGGTATGTTTGACATCTTGCAGACATGGTCAGAAAACAACAGGAATATAACCTACAAATACAGGCTGTTGTTTCTGTTAAAAGGGGTCTGTGGTGTCTGTCAGCAATTTTTAGCTTTTTATCAAGGTTCTGTCAACAATTTTATAGGTGTTATACAGCATCATTATTTTAAGAATAATACTCAACAGGTTTTCCATTACAGAGAAAACAAAACATGGGACAATTTAAGCATTCAAGTGGTCCATGGTTCTATACAGAAACCAAAAAACCCTTGGAAACCCCTATTTTAAGAGGTCAGGAGATCACAGTGGCCAGATGTAAAGGTTTATTTCCACAACCTGTCCTTCAAAAGACAAACATTGTATGGGGTAACAGATCACATTATGGGATTAACTCCAAAACACTCTTTAAATAAATGAATAAATAAATAGTGGTCAACTCCAAACCACTATCTGTAAATTACAATACTGAATGCCAGTAGTTCCTGGAGAACTGTCAACATTCAGGAGGAAATCCTGAAAATGTATTACTCAAAGCAAACTTAAGAAAAATGCTGACTGTGTTCCTAGTAAATTACTTAGCAGTAAGTAATTTTTCTGTTGTAGTATTTATACCTCAGCATTTATATTATACAGTATTTCTGCAGAGACCTTTTTTTCTGAAGAGCTTTTTCTGATTTAAACAGTTTCTTTTGTGTTATAAACAAAGAAAACACCAAAGACAACTTGAGGTATTGGTCTGTTATGCTGAATTCGTTTTGACAGCATCTTAGTAAGAAGCATGTAAAGTCTACCACCGTCGGTTCACATGTCTTCAAATGTGGTGGAGATGCCCACCAGTCTTCGGACGACCGCCACAGACGACAAACTGTTCTCGTCCCGCACGGCCGAGATTAAGTTGTCCACGATCAGCTGGAGGATCACCCTCAGCTCCCTCAGGTCCCTGTCGGACTGGCAGCCAGCCTCGCCGAGGGTCATCCTCAGACAGATGTTCTTCAGGTCCACACTGTCCTGAGAGGAGAGGAGACCACAGAAACTAAAGAGAACCCAAACAGAAAGAAGAGCTTCAGGTGTGCTTTCAAGCATCTTACCTTGTGTCGGAGGAGAAAACTCCTCGTATCTTCTGAGAAAGCCCCCATCAGGTCTTGCTCTATCGATATTATTTGAGAGAGTATTTCGATCAGTCGTGAGAACTGGCTCTCTCTGGCTCTCTGGGCGATAGTCTGGTGTTTCTGGTTGAAGGAGTTTTCTCCTGAATGTGCTTCAGCCTCTCTCCTCACGGTCCTGCTCCCACTCAGACCATGAAGGAGCTTCAGAGCCTCCATTTGCTGCCTGAGAGCGCAGTGTCCCATTATCCACCAGCTAGCCCGAGTCCGTTTGGTGTACAGAAGTGAAACACGTCTTCTTTCTCCAAGCTGTTTTATGCTTTTAGCTTAATCTGCACATAAAGCGATAACACGTCCTCATCTCGTCAGCTGATCAGCCTCAAGCGCTCCGGCGTGTTGTCCCCCCCCCCTCCACTTCCCCACGCTCCGAGTCAGGCTCATACAGAAAGTTCTTGACTCGTCACATGGACAAAAGTATTGGGACGCTTGACCGTTTCACCAGTTCAAATACATAGTTTTGAATATGGAATTGGTGCCCTTTGCAGCTATAAAAGCTTCAATTTTTTAAAGGCTTTCGACAAGTTTCATTGGGAATTTGTGTTCATTCATTCTGTAGAGCATTTATGAAGTCAGGCACTGATGTTGAACGAGGCCTGGCTTGCAGTCTTAGTTCCAGTTCATCCCAGAGGTGTTGGATAGGGTTGAGGTCAGGGCTCTGTGTTGGTGAGTCAAGTTCTTCCACACTGAACACACCCAGCCATGTCTTTATCACTACGAAACACACGGTACTTAAAATGTGCTTAACTGCCTTAATTTACCCATTAAAATACACCAACCCCCTAATTAGAATTAAGTGGACATTAGTTTATGAACTGACCCCTTCATTTTACCTTAAAAGTGATTTACGGCAGTGTGAAACCCCTTAATCTTAAACATAAGCGATTAATACAGGAGGTTATATTTATTTAAAGCACAAATTTGAAAAAAAAAAAGGGGAGAATTCAGTAGTTTTATGACTTAATCAGCCTTAATCTGTGCACCTTTTCCTTTAATTCCCTTAAAAACCACCTCACAGAAAGACATCCCACATCAAAGCGTTATGAAAACTTGGCCTCATCCCAAAAACATTTTTTTATGGAAGTTTTGAAAAGTTTTTTGACATTGACAGTGTATTGTGAGGGAGATTAGTTCCCCCAAGAAACGTATTTTTTGAAAATGTACCACTATTTCACCATGGCCAAGTTGCTCCACGGAACGGAAGTCGCGTTGGATAAAAGCGTATGATAAATGGCGTAAATGTAAACGTTCACTGATCAAATAAAACGGCTACATTCGCACTGCAGACATTGTGACCCCTGCTTCTCTAAAGGACCGTTTACATCAAGCTACTCTAGAGTTTGTTCGTCTTAATGATATTACAATACAGAAATTTTGAATATATATTGAAATTCCCCTTTGTGTAAAGTATCCTGGGATCCGAACCCACAACCTTCAAATCATATGGAAATGATGTAGAAAAAAAATGTAATAAATGTAAATCCAGTTGGTATCAGTATTGGCAGATTGGTACCAACCTAATAAAGTGGTGTGTCACAATCAGTACTGATTGCTATAACCGTTCTAATGGATTCTGTTCATTGATCTGATTGATATACAGATCGCATTAGTAAGGAATTAAGAGCAACATATTATTTATAACATCCTCAAACAACAAACCTTCAAGTTGTAACTCAAGAGTCAAGACTTTCACAAAAAGAGAGGAAACACCAGCTCCTATCACATACTCAATTCTTTAATTGATTAGATAATACAAAAAAACGGGAGAAACTCTGTGATGATTTTAATGGACGATATTAATTGAATATTTCTATGCAGTCTTTATTGACGTACTAAACCTCCCCTAAAACAGGACTTCTCGAGTAGGCTGTAATGAGACACACACACACACACACACACACACACACACACCCGTGTCACGAATAAATTGCCAGTGTGAGAACCACTCCCAATACAATATTTTTCTCTCTCACACAAATCTCAAACTCAGCTCATCAGAGGGGGGGGTTTGGGGGTTTTGGTAAAGTGATTCTGGGTCAGTTTTGCTTGTAAGCTGACAGTGAGAGATTTCGTTCTGAGCAAAAAAGGAAGCATGACTCAAAATCAGCCCAAAATAAAAGCAGAGGATACAAAGCAATTGAGTAATTAAAAAAAAACACCTCAGTACTTAAAAAACAAAGGAACTTAAGTGTACAATCGCCGTCTCTCTACACTGCACTTCAGCTCCACTATGTCAAGTGACGCTTCGAGGGGAAATAAGCTAATCATAGCATCTCGCTAACAACACACTTGGAAAAACACAGAAACAAAAACATTTGAAAAGAAAGACTGCTCCTCTTATGGGCCTGATGTCCCATGCGTCTCTGAAAATACGAACAGTGACCTTGGTGGTCAGTCATACCCTTCGCTCTTGGGTGCATTTGCATTATGCAGGTTTTGGAACAGATTTTCACACATCTGTGCAAATTATGCAGAAATCAGCAGATCAGTCAATGTTTCCTAACTCTGGTCCTGGAGCCCCCCAGCATTAAAGGTGTGAAGGAGGATGGTGGGAGGGATCCAGGACCAGTGTTGGGCACCTATGCTTTAAAACATTAGTGATCAAAGTCCATATTCACGGTCAACTACACGCATCTGCACAAAACATACACAATGCTAACGCACTCGTTAGCCTGTTAGACCTAAACATATCCATTTGCTTAGAGTTTAAAGGGCTCTCTACATGCACACACCAATCGAAAGAAGCTGCACTATTCTGTTAAGGCTTGCCTGGATCTGGGCGGTATAAAATAAAGTGGTGCTCATGAGCTAGCGAGCAAACGGGGTCCATTTAAAAGTAGCACGAAAGTAAGTTGACCTTGTACCTTAAAAAGTAAACCACAAATTAGCACGCTAACTCATGAACCCCGAGGACAACCATCTGTCATTTCTCTGAAAACCCTCACTGCAATAAAAACCACATGCTAAACTGATAAGAACTATGGAAACAGTCTTTGGACGTTTACATTACAAGAATGTGGAAATGACAATTTATTGCTATGCGTTTGGACTGTGTTTGTGTTGGGAAGGTGGTAGGTTGCCTGATAAAGCGCTATAGTGACATTTTAATATTCTCCCGCCAAACCTCCAATAAATTACACTGCTATAGCTGAACGCTAATAGGAAACAGTTACTGGAGAACTGTCAACATCCAGGAGAAATTCCTGAAATTTATTTACAACTTAAAGCAAACTCAAGAAAGAAAAAAAAAAGCCAATCATCCCATGACTCAGATTTTCATGTGCTACACAGCCATTTGTCACAGTGAGTTAACTACAGAAACGAAAAAGGAATTGAACCGGATTGGATTGAATCTTATGCACTTATCCCCTTGGTCCATTTGTCCGTCAGCCAAACTGCTGAACTGCCTGTGCACTGCTGAAGTGTTGGAAAACATTCTAGGACTAGATAACACGATCTTGTCCACTAACCATCGCTGTCGTCTCTTGAATCCCTTACAAAATGCTCGTATTTATTCAGACAATCCCACTTCTTGTGGTTTTGATGGACACAGAACCAGAGATTAAAGAAACATAAGATTGAATTCACATGAAATCACGAAGGACCCTTCTGCTACATCTCTTATTGCACTACACTACCCACAATGCGAGTAAATCAGGGGACAAATGAGACACTGAACAAGAGTCACTGGGGAGCCCCTTACTCACTGCGTTTATTTGCATTAAACCCGGTTGTTAAATATCAAACCTGCTGTTAATGTTTACAAACCAAGCTTTACCGACTTCATCGGTAACAGACACCAAGGTCACTCGATCTTACTCGAATGTGAAACAGCGAGTCGGCCATCACCTGTGCTTTACTGGCCTGGACGAGACGACCTACTCGAGCCACACATTCGTGTTAGCGTCGATAAAGATAGTAGAGTTCTAGTTTGTAGCTTTAAGTCAAGCTCTCGACCAAAACTCGGACACGGAGGACAGTCACATTAATAGCATCTCTAGTGGACGGTGGGTGGGACAGCTGCAGAGCCGTGCAGAGTCTGGACATAGCAGGGGGGCCGGGGAGCATACAGAGTGTCGGGAGAGACGCTGAGCATCTGGGACAGCACTTGCAAGGTGTCCAGCTATAGGAAGTGGCTTCAATAGAAGAAACCGACACTACGTGGCTGTGTAGAGACCCCTGAGGACAGCTGGGTCTTAAGCTAGTAAGAGAGGACGAAGGCAAGGGAGGGGAGGAGCAAGCCGTCAATCACCTTTTTTAGTGTCACCTCATTGGTCTGCCTCAGGCAACCCTCTAGGTAAACGAGGGAGATGAGCATCACCGGCGATCTCACATTTGTATCGTTTTCTTTTCTTTTTTTTACACTTTGTTCGTTTTGCAACAACTGTCAGAATTAATAAGTATTACTCTAGTTTATAAAGTTACAATTAACTATATTCCCCAAACCCCGACATGCTTCAATTCCATGTTGAGATTTTTTTTTTTATTCATTATTTTTCCCCCATTCAGTCATAGTTATCATTTTTTTTCTTTCTTTTATTTCGTTAAAAAGGAGCATGACTGCACAGGTGGGCGACTCCATGCCCCGAGCAGTGACGGCAAAGTGAGTGATACGGTGGTGGGCAAGTGGAAAAGTTCTAATTCGCTTTCTTGGCTTCCATGTTGCCGTAGCTGGAACCTGTTTTGTTCACCTCGGTTACGCCGATGAGACGGCGCACAGCTACAGAGGCTGGAAAGACAGACAGACGAGAGGGAGAGAGAGAGAGAGTGAATGAATGCCACATTGTAAATACATTGCTGTGTGATTAGCAAACCTATATGCAAAATAACATCACAGCTATCTATAAGCAAAACAATCTACATCGTTCATACAATACTGTGCCAAAGTCTTATTCATCTATGATAATTGTTTAAAGCCATTTTTCTCAGCGTGTCTTTCTGCTGGCAAAGTTAACATAAGAATAAATGCAATCAAACAATAAAGCAGTAAAAGGAATCAGGATTTCTTCTGTTTGTAAAAGTAGTTGATCTTGTGTGAGCTGGTGAGGAGAACACAGGTTCGGTTCCAGGTTCCTCCTCGGTTCCTCCAGCCATTGTTTGGATTTGTGAGACTCCATCAGCAGCTCCTGATTTAATTTAATGAAGGACTGATTGAGTCAAACCAGGTTTCTGATGAAACTACAAGTCTGGACTTCCACAAGGAACACACTGATATACTGAACATAACATCACTATTTACAGTATAATGTTATTTGTATTAATTAGATTTATTCAGTATATTAAGTACTTAAACTTCAGTAATTAACACTCAATTCTCAACAGTTAAATATTTAAATATTTCCGCAGGTGTCTAAGACTTTTGCACAGTAGTGTATATTAAGTCAGAGTGTATTAATCTGTTCATTCCAACAGTCATCAACAACAGTGACAGTGATCTACTAATTACATCGAACTCCATTTCATTTACAGCATTTAGCAGACGCTAAAGTGGCTTCCATTCCCTAACTACAGGAGACGGTCTCCCTGGAGCCAACTTGGGGTTAAGGGTCTTGCTCAGGAAGCCAGTGGTGGTTTTGCTGAAGGTAGAATTCGAATCTGTGACCCCCTGGTTCAGAGGCAAGTATCCTACCCAGAAGGCCACCACTCCTCTATCATCATCTGCACCAAAAATGCTTGTAAACTAACAAACTTTTGAAGGTACTGACCAACAATGAGGAAAAGCATGAATCCGATGATGAGGAGGGGCGAGCCGCTGACGAAGACGTCCCAGGCAAAGTTAATGAGGGGGGAGAGCAGCACTGTAGCCCAGAACAGGAAGTTGAGCAGCGTCCATAACCGACGCTTGGGTTTGATGGTGGGCCCGGGGAACTTGCCCTCCTTCTCATAGAACTCCTGCAGCGCATCCTACCATCAAACAAGACAGGATTACGTGAGATGGAGAGTCTGACTTCTTCACACTAGCGACTAGAAAAGCTCAAATTATAGAGACACACTACAGGGACACTTCCAAAATACCAGACTTGCTTATGTACAGCACTGCGATGACGTCAGACTTACTGCACATCACACCACATTAGATCACGTGTGCTGCATATTAGATAACAAAGATTCTCTAACAATTACTTTTTGTAGGAGGATCTAGGTGTGATTCGCTAATAATGTTGGATTTTCTAGCCATGGTTTGGTGGTGAACTGTCAAGGCCAGGCTCACATATTTAGGCTACTGTCTTACTATTTAGAGCAATAAATCACTATTTAAAGTGAAGTAGTTTTGTTATAATTTCAGCCATTTACAGAGTACACAGTAACATGAAGCAATGTTCTTTCAACAGAACAACAAAAACTGAAACCCATGCAGACAGGACAAAAGACACAAAGAGCAAAGACAGCAGGACAGCAACGAAACAGGACAGGACAACATTCAGTGCTGAATGAAGACAATACATGGCAGACACTATATTCAAGCAGGGGAGTCATTAGACGTGCAAAAATGCAGAACGGAGGTAGAACATCAATGTATAACTGTGCGAATAACAGCGGCCTCAGAACAGAGAATGTGCAGTATATAATAAATAACAGGTGTTTACAGTGTCAGTTGTGGTGTAAATTGTTTGTTTAAGGCAGAACTGTTCATATGAATTGTGTCAGGAGACAATTTTTAAATTATCACAAGCCTATTGTTTCTTTTACATAAACATACTAAGGATGTAGCAATACTCTGATCCTTAGATCTGCATTGATTTATGGGGAGGCAGGAGGAGATTTATGGGGAGGCTGGGGAGGCATGAGGAGTTTGTCATGAAGTAGAACCAGAGCTGGAGTAGATCACTGATGGAGATGGTTGTTCGCAAATGTTGATGCAGAAAGAGTTTCATTAAATGGTAATTAAGACAAGATAAGCCTTAAATAGTCCCACAGGTAGGAAATTTGCAAGTATATACACACGCATATGTACACAATGGGTATCTTCAGATGCCAAGTAACATAAGGTAATAATGTACACGCATAAGAAGTCTATTCTCCAGAATAATAATAATACATTTTATTAGGGATGCACCGATTGATCGGCCAGTAATCGGAAACGGACGATTTTTTGCCCGATCACTCACACATATTGCCGATTTCAAACCAATCTTTTTTTTGGGGGTGGGGGGGTTATTTATTTGTTTATGTATTACATTTTATTTATTTAAATTTGTAAAGAAATGTTATGAAAAAAAGCTTTATATTAAAGAAAATTAGATTTTTGTTTGTATTTGCTGTAGAGTTGCTACTATCATATGTCACTATTATAAACGTAACCAGTAAACAGGGAAAGTAACTACCACGGTACATTCAAAAAGTTTAAACCCAGCAGCTCAAATTTTCTGTTATCTGGGGGAAAAAATCGGTATCGGAAAAATCGATATCGGCCTATCACACTTACAAAAAAAAATCGGTAATCAGAATCGGCCAAGAAAATTGCAATCGGTGCATCCATACATTTTATTTATAGAGCGCTTTTAAAGATACTCAAAGAATGCATCGTCACAACGCTTTGTTACACATCTAAGGTACCAGACTGTGTACAATCGCCCGTGCCATATTCCTATTGGTTTCTTCCTAGAAGTAAATCATAAAAGTGGTCACATTCCAAGATTTTGGTCCAGAATTTATGACTGTCAAGGCTCTAGGCCAGCGATTCTCAAAGTCCAGACATAACTGCAAGTCATTCTGGACCCAGTCCACACATCATATTAGGAATTCGTTGACGCAAAGCAATTAAGTGTATATTTGAATAACTTATTAGTTTTGGAAAACATAGTTTAGTTTTTTTACGGTGATCCTGGCCTGAGATTAACCAAAGCAAGGTCGGCGCATGTATGACGCAACGTTGGTGCTTCATTTCTCAATCTTCGCAGCCACATTAGCAAGTCCGCTAAGGTTATTCATGTGCCAGTCTCATTATAAGAGTCACGGGAAAAGAAGGTGTTATGTCCTGTTGCTACTTTGTTGAGACATTAAAGTAATTAAGTTAATCACGATTATTGTTAAATCTTTTCCTAAAACTACTGTCAAAAGTGAGAGTGGATTAGGTTCACAAACAATTTTAGGCAAACAGCACAATTTCTTTTGGTTGTATGATGCAAGCTAATTTACTAAAAGGGATTTGCTTATCACTTGTGGTCCCAGACCTTATCTAGAAATTAGATTTGGACCTTTAAATATCTAAAGTGTGAGAACTAGACCATCTGCCACAAAGGCACTTAATCACATTCGTGCCTTTGAGTCATATTTAGCATTCTACAACCACTGTCTTTAAATCACAACCAAAAAAAATCTTTCATGGTTTGTGATTTTCAACTGTGACGGCATTATGGAGCCAAAACCTTTTTGCTTTCGCTTCTTCAGTTCAGTTTAGTTTATGAGTGGATTGGTAATTAGATAATAAAATTATTTGATTAAGGCAAATACAAAAATATACCAAGCACTGGGTCTCCAGGATATTTGTTTCAGACCAAAACTTACTCATCTTCCCGAAATCCCATCTGGGTATTTGCTCTTTCTTTTTCAAACTCTTAGAAAGTCTTTGAAATATTTCATTTTAGTTTTCATGCTTTTGCATGCAATAGTAAATGGATATGAATAGATAGTTAACAAACTAAAAGCAGATAATGAGCCGCTGTCTGTCGATTCCAAATGTTAGAGGTTAGAAAGTCATGTTAGCCATCAGACAGGATTCTGACCTTCTCCCGGTAGAGGTTGTGAAGCCAGTCAGCACACTCCTTCTCATCGTCAGGGATGTCTTCTACTGGGAAACGCCTTTAGAACAGAAGAGACAACAGCAGTCAGAGCGGGGCACCACTAGGAGGCACTGGTACTCCAGGAGGGAGATTGGAAGGGTTGACGTGGAAGTTAACCACCACTGGATAACCATAATCATCAGTGAATAGCTTAAGAAAGAAATTTTCATTCTTGCAGTTGCAAATGTATTTCAAAAGTATATGTTATGTTATAAATTACAAAATAGCATTACTTACATACAAGGCTTTAAATGGATTAGCTCCCACATACCTAACCAGTCTTCTAAT